>OW119933.1:28030769-28630769 GCA_933210815.1 Meta bourneti | reverse complement strand
GTAAAAGGACGATGGAAAAATCTTTAGGTACTGCGCACTGGAATTATGGTTTTACTTTGAATGGGAAATAACCAAAAATCTTAACTTCTTTTCCAGCGATGAAATCATAAGTATTAACTACTTATTTTATACATTTTGTTTCTATTCTCACTTAAAGAGAAATGTATCAGCACTATTTTCAAGGTGCCTCCCTAGCCGTTTCTTGCCTTTGATCTTTCTGAGAAGAGATTATTAATTTTCATCTCTGGAATAGCAATCCTTTCATTACTTAAAATATAAAACAATAAAAATCATAAGAGAATCTCTTTTGTAGACATGGCATTTCACCTCAAACATCACTGCAAAAATTGATGTTCATATTAAATTTCTGTTACTTCCGTCGTATATATTGATCCCTGGAGTTAAAAACAAAGCAAATTAAACTGAGAGTTATGAAATATTTATAAACCCCGTAAATTCATCTGTTTTAATTTTTTCAAACAAAATTATACCACCGGAAGGTCTATCTTTGTTCATAATTTATGTAGTACTATAGTGTTCGTGTAGTTTAAAATATGAAAAGCATAAACATGGTACCTAAATTTTCATGTGCAGTAATATCTCGTTATATCACACCTCGATATATCGTGAAGTGAGATATATCGCGCGTTCTTGTCTTCAAATAAATTTTTGGTTTATGGACAGCAGAGAAAGCTTCAATCTGTTTCTTAATCCTCTTGGTGGTTGTCTCAATGAGGTAGTATCTCTTATCGTTAGCAAAACTGACCAGATCTTGATATGAGATATCTCGTCACTAGAAGAAGCTGACCAGACCTTGATTTCGTCACCATAAAAATAGGCAATGTCTTGATGACGAGATATCTCGTCAGTTACGAAATTGGTCCGATCTTGATGGACGAGATATCTCGTCGAAACCACTTGGAGGGTTGAGAGTTAGGAGCTCAAAGGTACTTGTTTGGAGCAGTTATCTTAAACTGAATTGGCATAAACGGTTCTAGTCACGAAAGCTTGGATGAGAAGAAATTTCTATTTGCCAACATTTTCGAAATTTAGTATTATTTGAAGAAAAATATTTTACCATTGATTTTTTTGTGTTTAACTTTTAGTTTTAGGTAGGTATTTAATTAACGTCGCACTGGAGCAACACAGGACTATTGGCGACGGTCCGGGATCAAACCCGAGAAGCTTTTAGTTTTAGATAATTTAAAATAAAAAAGCGTAATTTAATATACGTGTGCCCTTTATCCGTAATAAGTACATTTTTTTCGGCCTACGCTATATCGCTCGATATATCGACGAGTTACTGTATAAAAGTTTTAAAACTTTATTAAAACTAGTTTAAATTTTATTAAATCACTTACGTACAACTATCAAATCTAACACATGCTCTCTAAAAATAGCGGACTAACTGTCAAACAAAAATGTTGACACCAACGAGAAATGGTAATAAAGTTCATTTTGAGGTCATAAATGACCCATTTTTCTCATAGCAAATTGAGATGTACGCTAGTTTGAATTTTTGACGAGGTAATCGGACAATTGACCCTCAGAAAAATATAAAAATTGACACTAATATGTCGAAATACGAAGCTCTTAAGAAATTAAGAATGTTTACATAAACAAATTATGTGTCACAAAAAAGAACATAGACAAATGGAAATCACTTCATTTTTATGAAACACATTGTCGTTGCATGTTGCACATATTCATTACATCATTGTTGAAAAAATCGTGAATGAAAAACCCGAAATACATTTACGAAAAGTTAATTATCAGATACTTAATAATTAAATTACTTCCGAACACTTATTACTTCCGAAACACTCTTTATTAAGAAACAAAAGAACTTCCACAATTACAGAGAAACTCGACAAAGAAATGCGAAATCGTAATGAAATCGAATTTGTTTTGTAATTAAAAATGAATTATTTAACATCAGCTCGGGCATTCGTTCCATCGCCAAACCAAGAAAAAAGCGCTCTCTATACACATGCATCCAGATTATTAATTTTTCTCTATTATTATTGTATTTATGAGATTGCAGATGGCATTTTACAATTTAATTGTTTCCGACTGCATATTTTATTGGCGCCACTCATTAGAGTGTTTTAACGGAAACATCGGAAGCGAATGAAATTCAATGCATCGCCGTTGAAAACTATTTAATCATTCCTTAAGCCCCGTATAAACGCGGTTCTTTGTTTCTCGTCTTTTTTTAATGCGTAATAAATAAATATTTACGCTCACTTATTTAGTTAGAAGGTAATAAAGTAATCGGCGCTTCCCGTGCCTGGCTCGTTAAGTAATCGCGAGGATAATTAAAACGCATGGTGACTCGGCAGTTTGCTTGCTAATTACATAGGTAATTGGTAGTCTGCTAGACTAATCGCAATTACGTTGATTAAGCGGCTACTATTATACTTTACGGTTTACTAGAGTTGCCGGAGGGGCGGGAGTTGCGAGCTATTATCGCGGATGCTGATGCTCAAATGTATTAATTGCTTTTTCAAAACATTCGTTATTATAATCATCGGCCTTAAGTTTATAGGTGTGTATATACAGAGGACATGCGGAGATGAGCAATTAGGAAATTTCCGTCGCGGAAGAGATGGAATGGAAATTTTATAATTCAGAAAGCTAGTTCATTTTTAGTTTGTAATAATCGCGAATGTATGATTTCAAGATTCAGTTGTCTTAAACGGGTTTGTGTTGATGTTAATTATCTTGACATTTATGTTTTACATACGTCTTTAATTCTTTGGTGATATAGCACATTGTAGAATATTTTCGGTTTGGAAAAGTTTTGGGGGACCGTCGTGGCTTAGTGGGTATGCCACTGTGCTAGCAACCTTCGCGTCGTAGGTGGTACAGGTTCGATTCCTGTCGGGTGTTCCTCCACTGGGTGTATTTCTCTCTTGTGTCAGTAAAACTTTCATTGTGTGTGTGTCTATTACTTGATATTGTATGTCCAAATATGTCTGGCACAGCATGTCCAAATATCCTTGCCCCATAAACCCCCAAAACAACCAATCAAAAGTTTTGGTGCTGATGGTTGCTGGTTGGTTGATTTGCTTTTTTATGGCGCAAGATCCAAATATTGATAAGTTTTTGGTGTGGCAAACGTAATGGCTATTTCTTGCGTATAAAAGTAAAAACGCATGTTCAAAAGTGTTTTCCATACCTGATTTTCTCAAGGACTCAATTTTCACGTAAAAGCATACGCACTCGTGTTGTGTTTTAATTTTACTTAGCTTTTCTTCATTTTCAAATTCTAGTATTCGACATTATACTTACAGCATACTTCATAATCATTTCCTTTTTCTCAATGCAATTTTCAAATATCATACACACCAATAGCATACTTTATAAAAATTAAAGTAACATTAATATTGCATACTTCATGAAAGTTTAAGTATTCGCATCAATCCCATGCGTTTATAGTTAGGGTTACATATAAAGTTACATGTTTTGTAATTTTTAAATTTTTACTTATAAGAGTTACAACTTTCAATTGCGTCCACTTTATCTCAATTTATATTCCTCTGTCCTCTCCAACTAAAATTAGATTATTTTAATGATCAGAGCCGAACAGGGAAGAATTCTTACTTCCTATGACTATGATGTATGTAATAAATAATTATGAGTGCAATAGTAATGGTGTAATTACTATTGCAGTGCGAATGATATCAAGTGTCCATTTGTATCCTCTTGGAAATTGTGTGGTCAGGAAATCGAATTCATTATTAACCAAAAAATGCCTTGGAAATCTAATTATCTAGTCTTAAAAATTGAACTGCAGTCCATGAGAAGCTAGCCACTTAACCCTCCAAGTGATTTCGACGAGATATCTCGTCCATTAAGATCTGACCAATTTTGCTAATGACGAGATACCTCGTTACCAAGGCATGTATTGCCTATTTTTTTTTAAGATGATGACATCAAGATCTGTTCAGTTTACTTCTAATGACGAGAAATTTGTTCATAAAGGTCTGGTCACTATTTCTAATGACGAGATACTTCGTCAAAACAACCACCCGGAGGGTTAACTTTGCTGTTATGCTAAGGGTGTGAAGAATCTTGGACTATGTAGTTAATCCGACAATATGAAAGATTATCAGGGTATATCACATTTTGGGTCCTTTTGGAAAATTTATGATCGCCCGATCCTCCTCCTATTACAATACAGTTGTGTTTATTTTGTGGAAAAAGCCTATCTACACAATATTAACCTTTCCCAAATCCCTCTTGAGATCACTCCCTTATTAGGACCATGTTTGGCCATGCTGCGCCGGACACAAGATATACAATATTAAGTAATAAACACACACAATGAAAGTTTTTACTGACACAGAAGAAAGAAACACACCCAGGGAGGAATGCACCTGACAGGAATCGAACCTGCGCCGCCTACAACTCAAAGGTTGTTAGCACAGTGGGCATACCCACTGAGCCACGACGGGCTCCGCCCCTATTAAGGGAGGTATAGAATTGTCTTCTAGCCTACATTCCAAAACACGAATTTTCTTATAAAACTTGAAATATGCATTATGGAAGATCCCAAGTTCAGGAAAAGGAGCTTAAAATAAGCACAAGGCAATTACGAAATTCTCAGAAAACAAATTTCGCGTACTCAAGTCTTTGACCCACCTTCACCCTTTCAACAACACAGACGGAATCACTCACTCATCCCGGAATCTCATTATCATGGCTCCTTTCCTTCCATCCGAAAGCACAGCGGAGGGCGGCACATAAATATTTTAACCTTATTAACAATTTAAAGCAAGTCATAACTCGATGCGGAAGCAGTGCGTTAAGAGCGAGACCCGAAAATAAACGGAAGTACTTCCAAATAATAGAGCCCAATCCGAGGAGCGAGCGAAAAACTAAAAAAAGCGAGAGCGGAAAAAAAGCCGAACAATTCCATCGAAATTGGGCAAACCGGGAGATCCTCCTTTTTAGTGCATTTATAAAACAGCTTCGGAGGTGGTGTTCGCGTTACACGGGTATTATGCTCCCGTGGATCTCATTTGGACAATGGATCCGATTCATCCTGACACTTTACCGAGGATCAAGTGAAAAATAGTGGCTATTACCAACGCTGCACACTATCCCTGGGGAGAGGTTTCGGGATTAGGGGGAGGGTAGGGATCGGGTTTCTTCGCGTCCAGTCCAATTATTGGCAGCTACCCGGGACAGATGATCACTCTTAATGAAGGGAGGGCGTCCGCTTGTGTACCCGGCTTTGCCCACCCCCAGATTAACTTTGAATTAATAGTTGCTTTGTGGACGGGAATTATCAGAGGACAAGTGGGAGGTGTTTTTTTAGGTAATAATTTTTCCGTTTCCAGCCATTTTTGCGCTTTAGTGGGTGAAAAAAGCGGGGACAACCTAATGGTTAAGGGATCCCGAACGCTCTTTAAAAATCACAGTTTTTCGGAGTTTAAAACTTCACGATGCTAGATATTATGTACTTAGGAGTGCCGTAATCCCTTCACTCAAAATGTCTGGAAGGCTGTGAAAAGATTAGTGGCGGTAATATGGGAATTTTTTCCAAGGATTGGGGTCATTTTTGTGGAGGGAAAAAAGGCTCGGCACATAAGACAAATGCTCGGTGAAACATCGGGTTTGAGGCTATCGGATAGCAGTAGGTCTTCTATGGGTATCGAAATTTCAAAAAATGAAGCCTGTCATTTAAAAAATACTGAATGGTGAGCAGCGTTGTTCGTGGAGCAAAAATGTCTTGAACTCTTTCTAGGAAAAAGTAAGCTTGTGATAAATAACGAAAAAGGATGTCATAAGGCGCTTCGGGTTCAGAAACATTTCTTTTCTGTTTACTAAACACTGGGAAAATATAAATCTGTAAATCGATGAGGTTAAGGTGAATAGGAGACTGCCAATTCCAAAAATACATATTAAACTAATTTTAGTAAGATAAAATTGTTTACTATTTAGCTGTATTTAATTTCAATTTTCTTCTTTGAAAATAGAAAACTGAAATTGAAAAGAATTTAAATCGTTTTGTTGTTTGTTGCACTGATAGATTAAATTCATGTAACAGAAATACATCAATGTCTAAATAAAACTAATAAATTCTAGTGCGCTAAAAATATACGTTGCAATAAAATATTTTACTGATTTACACTGGATAAAATGCTATTATTTATAAATTTTGAAAAAGCAAAACTCTGACTTGATGTGGTTTTAATACAACTTATAACTTAAATTAACTTATTTATCGGCTTATTCATTGGTTTCGTAACCCAATTAAATTTTTATATACGAAACATTTATACGGAACAAACAAAAAAGAATTAATCAATTTTAAACAAAAATACAGAACATAAACAGGAAACAATTAGTAAAATACGAAGAATGAAGCAAATTCTAGAGTAAAATTAAAAAAATTAAATTGAGGTTTCTGAAAATAGCTCCTAACCTTACTTATTCGTATATCAGTATTCAATTACATTGCACTATTTAATTACTTATAGATTAGCAAAGTTATGCGAACAGTAGAAAAGCAACTACACTTCCCTGCAAATAAATGCATTGATCACTCAACAAAGGGAAGCAAAGTAAATGGGTACGAAGTTGATAAAGAGAAAACACGTGAGAAACAGCACCTTTTCAGAGAATGCGCTTTAAATGAGATATCAAAATTCATTCCCACATTCCGCAGATTAAATTCCAAGAGAGGAGCTCGAAGGAAGTAAGTCGTGCACAGCAGCTCCCCTGGAAGACTTGAAAATATTTCAGTAATCTAATTATGGCGGAGGGACAACTTGTGCAGCAATCAATTACTGCGCCACGAAAGAGTGCAATATTTTAAAAGCTGAGTACTTGTAGCGGGGGACATTTTTACGAAGCTAATCTAGGAAATCATCTGAGATGTTATCTGCGCGTGGCAGAGCTTCCCGCCTCTACTTCCTATGCAACGTGACGGCCTTTCCAGGGTTACCAATCCGCAGAAACCTACCGCCATTCATCAGGGAACTTGATGAGTTGGCTACCTTTGTGAAGGGAACGACTCATTTAAGCGCGTAAACTGCTGCAGTTTTTGTTCCCATTCAATTAAGATGCTCTTTTACTTACTATGACAATACCTGGATATACACTTAATAAAAATTACATGCTTTCATTTACATGTTGCAAAAGGAATGAATACTCCAAGAATTTCTCAGCTGTTAGTTGTTTTAAGCGAATTTTGGCAAATTATTTGGAGAAAATTCAAAACCAGTTTCCAGTGTGAATCTATCCTAACTAGGGCTCATGACAAAATAACAAAGTTTAATCATAAGAATAAGCATGGAGTTTAGTGAATTAAGACTGGTACTGAGCACGTGGAGTTTAGTGAGGAGAGACTGTTACTGAGATGTGGAGTTTGATGAGTTTAGACTGTTTCTGAATTGTGAAGTTAAGTAAGATCTAGTAGTGAGTGATCCTAACTAGGGGATCGCTCATTTAAACATGATAATTATCTCCAGGGTATTAGTATTGTACAGTAATTAATTGTAAATTTGATTTTAAAACGGATTCATCTTTTTATTTGATTGAAAAACAGATTCGTTTTTTCATTTGATTGAAAAACGGATTCAATTAATGTGATAATTATTTTGTTATAATGCAATTTTTCTCATGCGAACTATAACTTATTTAATTCTATATAATCCACGCTACATCTCACAATACCAAATACCATTCAGAATATAATTTCTACTTACCACAATATTTTCTCGTTAAATTCCATATTCCAATCCAATTGTAGCAATCGAATGAACATAGAGTTCATTATGTTTCAGACATGTCTACGTGTATTTTATCTGTGTAATAAACGAAACTCGATTTTTCCTAATGAAACTAGCTTCAGCGTATAGTTCTTATTGTTTTTTACATTGGCGTAGCTAGAGGGAGCAGTGGCCCTTAGCGTCAATATCTGTATGACAGCATTTCATAAAAATTTATTAAAAAGTGGTTATAGAAAAATGTTTAATTTGAAGCACAATTTTGTCCTTTTCACAAAAATATTTTTCAGTTCTATATGTGCGTGTAAAATACTTTTATTCGTACTATCTTTAAAATACAACTTTTAAAAGTCACTTCTACCTTTCGTATAACCCCTGCAATCGTTATTGCTATTCAGAAAAGAGACAGAAGAATAAAACTATCTTCTCACAGAGCAGAGTTTTACTAGACAACCTAAACAATATAGGGGCACCTTTTCTTACAGGAAACATTACACCAGCCATTAACAAAGCCCGGCTTTTCGTTAGTTTTTAGGCATATTGTCAATAAAGAATTACTATAAAAAATTAATATTGTGACTAATAGTTGTGTGTAATTGACTAACAAAACTAATGTGGTTCTAATTTGTACATTTTATCCGAAGTATTTAAGTAATTGTATTTTATCTTCATTTTCAATGCATACATTTTACTTGGGACAAAGGGCGCCATCAGTCCCATTTGTCCTAGGTCCCAAAAAGTCTCTTCGTATTCGGTTTCTTATAAGGTAGGTATTTTAATTAACGTCGCACTGGAGCAACATAACAGGCTATTGGCGACGGTCCTGGATCAAACCCGAAGGGAAAGATCAGAGGACAAAACCACGTAAGTTTCTTATAAGACACAATATATCGGGGAGGGCTAGATCTCCGTGGACCATTGTTGGCGGCGTATGTTCGATTCCTCCCTGGTGTATTTCTCTTTTCTTTGTCGGTAAAACTTTCCTTGCATGTGTATGTCCATTACTGGACATTGCCTGCCTTGCTTTTGATGCCGTTTGGCCGAATTTGGCCATTGCACCATAAAAACCAAACTATCCAAGCTTGTCTAACAACCTAAATACGTTCTTGTCACATCCAATATCGTATCGTTTGAATAATCGTATCAGAAACCCAGAGTTTCATACACACCACCACAGATTTCACCTATTTTGAAAAACTGCGTTATCTCTGAAACAATTGTATCTGAATCCATGTGAACACTAACACCAAAAAGGCAGATTGTCACCAAAGATGGCAGCTCCACTGATATTAGTGGCCACGAGAATTCGCTGTGATTCCAGCACAGGCACTTTGAGGTAACTTAGCACCGAAAAGATAAGCGTTTGAGAATCCAAAGCCACATGCCGAAATAGCTCGAGTAATTTAACCTGTCATTGCACCGGAGCATACAAAATCCAAGCAGTATGTTTCGGCGTACTTTAGCAACCCCCGTGTCTACGGAAGGAAATTAAGATTTATAAATAGTCGCATCTTGCTTATTCTAATCTTGACAGAATTCGGACTCTCGGCTAAAGTCGATTTCGTCTGATTGCAAAGGTAGATTCCAGAATGAAAATTTAATGCTAATCATCTGAAAAGCATTATTTGCAGACGATAACTTCGATCTAAAATAGGATTTCAATTAAGTTTTCAGACTTCAAGTCATTCCCTACCAAGATTGATGAAAATAATTATTCGAATATCTTCATTTAGAATTAAAATAGGTATCACTGTGAAGGAGATGATTATAATAAACATGAGCTTTCTCAATAAAGATGTCATGTGTTAGGTCTAGATTCTAGATGGACAATCATAACATTTATGTAGTTGAATTAGTTTTAAGCATTACTTTAGATCCAAATTAATAAAATGGATGAAGTTAGAATATCTAGATTATTTGTGATCTTGTATAATCATATACATTCGCATATTTTAACATATCGCTTTTATTCAAAATTCTGTTTTGTTACATCTCTTTTTATATTCATTAGCTTCCCATCTAAAATTTATTTTTCATTTTTATGCCAAGCTCAAAAGTTTTCCAGATTTTGTTTCTCAAAATACTGAATATAATGCACGCGATGGACAAATAATAGAAAATTGTATTAAACAATGATTGCATAAATATGATAGGTAGGTATTTTAATTAACATCACATTGGAGCAACACACGTAAATATTATCGAAAATTGCACATTATGGTGCAAATCACTGCACTAAATTCGGGTTTTTTTTATTTTGTACAGAAAAAATAGTTTCGTGACATCAAAACATTCTATGGATGTATATGAAGATAAATGGTTAGTTTCGAAGCGTGAATGATGTTTTTTCAACGATAAGAATCTGTTATTTTGAATATAAGTGACTAAATATCATGTGTGCATGCATCTGGATTTTACCCAAAATTCAGCAGCGCCTAAATTAAAGCACTTATTAGTAATTTAAGATAATAAATATAATAGTACCTTAAGATGAAAAGATAAAAATACAGGTTTTTTAAATATGAATAATTGGTATAAAATTTTAAGAACATCTCCGTAAAGAAACTCCTTTATCAAAATTTAATTTCTTTTATTTCTCGGTTACAAATGAACTAGAATAAGATGAACTTTCAATTAATCGCTAATTAAAGCTACATCGAAATCCTTTCTCAGAATTTGAAGGAATGATAATGGTGGTATTAACAAATGATAATCAAATATGAGTTAAATATTAACTAACGAGTTAAAAAATAGATAATCGAATATGGAATTTTTTTAAATGTCTCTAGGAAGACTTGCATATTTAATATTACTTTTCTGTTATTTCGAACACTCAAGTATCACAAAGCACAAGTTAAGATTATTTCATGGGCAACATTTTAAGGTTGGTAGGTTTTGGATTTTATGGCGCAAGGGGTAAATTTAGACAAGCTGTGCCAAACACAAGACAGACAACGTCAAGTAATAGACATACACACAAGAAAAGTTTTACTGGCATAGAAGAGAGGAATACACCTAGGAAGGAATTGAACCTGCGACGCTTACAGCGACATTTTTTAATTCGCAGCAATAAATCCTTGCTGCAAGGGAATCACAGACTCATATTTTAAGATTCTTAGGGGCACACACGCATATATACGTTCGATAACCAAACTGCAGTCTTCCCTGTATGACGTCAGATCAGTTTTGACCTTCTTGACCATTTGTGTATCATATGATTATTTCAACCAATAGATGCAGTCATTTAGTCATTAAATGTGACGCAGAGTTAAGCAATATTACACTATTCGGTTGGTTGGTAATTTGAATTTTCTTGCGCAAGGTCATAAATTCGGATAAACTGCACCAAACGCAAACCAAATAAAAACAATGGAAATTTAATAGGTATAAAAGGGTCAAAGATGTGTATGAATCTAATACAATGACACATTAAAACAAATAGTTGAAATAATAATTAAAATTCCAACACTTTAATTAAATGGAATAAAATCAGTAAATATGTTATTAAAACATTGATAAAAGCATACAAATGATTAGATATTTTTAATGCAGATGGTAGTATGATAATGGGAAAAAAGATGGATATGAATGATGAAAATATACATAATTTAAAAACTTGATACTGCGCAAAAATTTTAAAAGATTTGAATGAGGATTTTCCCCAATCAAATCCTGCAATCAAATAGAGTTGTTAAAAAAGTGTCGTCGATGATGATCAAAATCTGGACAATCTATCAAAATAAGCTGTATGGTGAAAGAAACAACAGACATTCCACACACAGCGGCACTCTCTCCTAACAAAAGACACCACAATGAAAGATAAAATCACATCGGAATGTCTAATGAGTATGAAAGGCCACAATGAAGGGTCGGTGAATGCCATGGAGCTTGTTATGATGTTGTATAATCCAATCTGTTTGCCACTCGTTCTTCATAACGGCTCGGATAATTAGTCGGTAAGTAGTTAATTAAAATCGCACTGGAGAAACACTAGGGCAATTGGTGACGGTCCGGGATTAATCCTTAAGGGAAAGATCCCAGGACAACGCTTCGCAATTTTGAATCATGGTCGGAAGACGAGGTCAATACCTGAGCTGGAGCCCCACTCTCCAAACATCCACATGAGGATATTTGAGGCCAAGACAGAATTAACGTGCACCAGCCCCCGTTTACACGATGGTCTTTGGTTGGATCGAGTTTCCAACTCACACCCCTCCAGTTGTTAATCCGAGATTCAACGGCCCCAACAGACACGGAAAATTTTCAGGAAGTAACAACATGCTTTTACCTGCTTTTTGCTCAACTGCTATAGTATTGGAAGTTATCAAAGATTTTTTATAAGCTTGGCCCAGTAAAAAACTAACCCTAATAAATAACCTAAAATCCTATAAATAGCCCGTTGTGTTGCCCCTGCGTGACGTTAATTAAATACCTATCTACCTACCTAAAAGGCAGGCCGTAGGGCAGTCCCAAACAATCTTCGAGTTCGAATACGTTATAAATTTACCGCATCTCTGAGAGAGGATGGTTGGTTGGTTTTGGGGTTTTATGGCGCAAGGGCCATATTTGGAAAAGTTGAGCCACACACAAGACAGGCATTGTCAAGTAATTGTGAAAAGAAAAGATGGAGGTTGGTTGGTTAGTTTGGGGGTTTTATGGCACAAGGGCCTTTGGCCAGAAGGAATGGAGAGAAGAAAGTAGAAAAAGATCGCTTGGGCATCCTGGGGTCGTGACCCCCATGTTTACCAGAGGCAATAAACCCCATGGGAAAAGAATAGATCATTAGGGTACCTCGGGTTCGTGAAGCCCATACACACCTAAAGATGTATCCCCGAGGGTTGTGAGTGTGTAAATATGTTTTATTCATTCATATATATATAATGCATAGAATTCAGCAATAAATACAACACTATTCGGAAATCTCGTGACGCTCAGAGTAATAGCAAAGATCGTTATAAGAGGTTGGTTTTTATGGCTCAATGGCCATATTGGGCCAAGCTGTGCCAAACAGAATACAGACAACGTCAAGTAATGGACATACACATACAATGTTTACTGACACAGAAGAGAGAAATACAAGCTACATGAATCAGACTTGCACAACCTACAACACGCAGGTTGCTAGCAAAGCGGGCAAATCCATTGTGCAACGGCGGTTATTGTAAGAGATACAAGGTAAAGCAAATTGGTTCAATAAAGCAAGTGTAGAAGTGGCTCATGAAAATTCTATCAATCGAAGAATATCCCTCGAAAAGCATTTTTTTGTCATTTCATTTCTCTTGCCTCCCATTTACGTAGGCATAAGTTGAAAAAGTAAACATTCCCTCCCTCCTTAGTTACACTTTTTAAGTGTAACTAAATACAGAAATAACCGATAAACTCCAATGAAGCACCACTTATTGCACGTCCTGGCGTGAAGAAGGAATTAAAATTTATAAACTACTCCACTTGTCGAGTCCTTAGCAAATTTAAACTCAAATTAGCGTCGTGTCCCCCGAACGCAGGAGCAATTAACAGGGGCAATTAAATTCTTATAAGTCGGGCACTTAGACGTAAAAGCTCGACCCTCCAGAACCCAAAGCGAGAGCGAGAAAGAAGAGGATAAACACCACCTAGGACGTTTCTTAACCGAGCTTGATTAGATAAAACCGATAAAACAGAAAAACATCCTGCAATTCTCTCGCGATGTTTTAAAGGCCCTTTCAAGGGCCGTATCATTACGATAAGATCCCTCGCTCCGTAAAAATTTACGCCTTCCGAGCGTAATAGGTTTCAATTGAGGATCCGGCAGAAAGTAGCCACTAGGGTTTCCCAATCTGATCGTTCCGGCCTTTATTTTTTCTCCTCTGCCTTAGCCCCTTCAATTTACGCAACCCCCCGTAAAAGACAAGCACATTGCGAGTATTACGTTCTTATTTACGGCAATTAGGCTAAGGCCTGCAAACAAGGGAGACCGATGTATCAAGGGTGTATAGCCTCTCTCTTTATATAAGCCCCCCTAGTTGTCGCCCACCCCCTACTGGGGGCTTATCGACCTAAGCGGAGAGGGGGCGGTTAAAGGGAAAATTGAAGCAAGTGTTTGCGGCGAGGGGAGGCCCTGGTAGCGCAGGTGGTCAGCCCAGCCGAATGGGCCACGACGCGGCTTCGCTATTATGGGCCATTGCGAGGGAGCGGAAAGGGAGGGGTTATTTCAAAGGCATTTGGACACAGGGATTTTTTGTGCGCTAGGACACCCGAGACACCCAGACATTGCGGAGACGAGAAGCCATTCGCGGGGAAACTTCTCGAATTGGAAAATTCCCGGTAAAAGATAGAGGAAGGGAACGGGAATTACGGAGCTATTAGATTCCTCTCAGAGACTGTTGGTGAAAATGCCCGGGTTTCAGGGGAGCGATTTAAAAGAAATCAATAATTCAAAATGAGGGGAGGATGAAATGGATCGATCTTTTATTAGTTGCTTTGCTAAATTCACGAAAAAGTAAGGTTTGTCCTAACTGTTTACAAATAGATACGATTACCAACTTGAACAGTTAAAAGTGGTATGTTGTATTTTGGATTAACATTCTTAGCTTTTACGTTTTGTTTATTTATTACAAGAACATTCTTATTTGCTAACAATAAAAATATTTTTAAATATTATTAAAGCTCCAATAATTATCTTTCGGTTGGTTGGTTTTGGGTTTTATGGCGCAAGGGCCATATTGGTCAAGCTGCGCCAAACAAACGAGATGGTAAAAAAGAAAAATGTAGAAGGGTAGGCCAGGTCTTTTAACTAAGAGTTGAGCGTAAAGACAAGTAACAGAAAAATTGTCACCCAACGCATAAAGTTCTGATGCATCCGCAGAGGTGAAGCAAGAAAGGTGGCTACAAAGGAGGCTGCCCCAAAAGCTGATGGGGCGGCATTTCAGTAATTAAACAGTTTAGTGGTTTTTCTTGGAAAAATTTTTAAAAAATGTTACATTATGTTAAGCACAATTTTTTCCTTATCACTAAAGCATTTTCCAGCTGCTGGGAGTGCAGTGTTCAGAGTGAACTGATAATTAATTGCGATCAAAATTAATATTTCAAACACATATTGTCACGTGTAAAAATGGAACGAAGTATAAAACAATGATTAAGTTAAAATATGAATTTATTTAAACACTTGATTAAGTTAGTTAATTGACGAGAAACGATGAACACAACATGATAAACTAGAAAGCAATTGGTGAGAAACACGTGAGAGGGCGAGAGCGCCACATGGCCACTTGCTACTATTTATACTGGATTAATCACAAATGGTTTGGTCTATCTTCTTCTTTTAAATTTATTAGCTATTTAACTCCTCTGCGGCACTGTAGACTGGAATCGAACACTAAACTAAAGGTTCGAACTGGAATCGAACGCTATCCCACCGGGCCCAGAATAGATACTCTGTTACACTTCTTCCTCCTTAAGAAATTTCAGCGTCTCGCTGAAGGCGTTTAGCTTGACTTCGTGTGATCGGCCCAGTCCTATTTGTTGGATCAGAATTATTCTTCGTCGGGAGGAGGTTCTCAACAGGTAATGGCTTTATTGGTATGATCTCAGTAAGGTCGTCATCCTCTTCGAATTGTTGTTGTGGATCTCTGTATGGTTTCATTCTCAAAACGTGTACAATGTCTTTATAATTCTTTCTACGACCTTGAGTTTCACATGGTTCAACCTCATACGTAACTTCAGATAATTTTCTAAGAACACGATATGGACCAAAATAGCGCTTAAGTAATTTTTTTTTTTTTTTTTTTAGCGGGCCGCGGTGGCCCGGTTGGAAGAGTAACGAACTAGCAACCGAAGGGTTGCGAGTTCGAATCCAGCCAAACACCGTCGTGTACAAAGGGGGCTGGTGCACGTTAAATCTGTCGTGGCCTCAAATGTCCTCACGTTGGCGTGGTGTGGAAGTTTGGAGAGTGGGGTGCCAGCTCAGGTGTTGCCTCGTCATCTGACCGTGGTTCAAAATTACGTGGTGTTGTCCTCGGATCTTTCCCTTTGGGATTGATCCCGGACCGTCACCAATAGCCCATTGTGTTGCTCCAGTGTGACGTTAATAAAAAAAAAAAAAAAAAAAAAAAATAAGTAATTTTTCTGATCGTCCCACTTTTCGGATCGGCGTAAACACCCATACTAGATCGTTTTGTTGATAGTTCACAGATCGATGTCTTTCGTCGTAACGCTGTTTGTCACCAACTTGTGATCTTTGAATGTGGAATTTTGCGATTTGTCTTGCTTCTTCAGCTCTGGTGACCAATTCATGGACATAGTCATTAGGTGAGTCTTTATCATGTTCATACGGTAGTATTGCGTCAAGTGGGGTTTCAACATCACGACCATGGACCAAAAAGAAAGGACTAAACCCTGTTGTTTCCTGCTTTGCCGAGTTGTAGGCGAACGTAACGAAAGGCAGGATCGTGTCCCAATTCTTTTGCTCCACGTCCACGTACATAGCGAGCATGTCTGCAAGTGTTTTATTGAATCGTTCCGTTAAACCATTGGTTTGAGGGTGGTAGGCTGTTGTAAGAAGGTGCCCTGTCCGACACAATATGTTAATTTCGGCGACCAAATGGGAAAGAAACGATCGTCCTCGATCGCTAATCATATTCCTGGGTGAACCATGCTTTAAGATGACATCTTCAACTAGAAACTGAGCTATTTCTTTAGATTCTGCATTCGGGAGGGCTTTGGTTATAGCGAATCTCGTCAAATAATCAGTACATACAAGAATCCACTTATTACCGTCCCTTGTCAGGGGAAATCGACCAAGTAAATCTATTCCCACTTTATGAAATGGTACTGTTGGAGGTTCTATAGGTTGTAATTGTCCCGCTGGAAGGTTGGGTGGCGATTTTCTCCTTTGGCATTCATTACAATGAGAGACATACTGCCGAACACTACGATATAATCCAGGCCAGTAGAATTTACGCCTTACCCTATCGTAGGTCTTGGCAAATCCCAGATGACCAGCCGTAGGAGCGTCATGAAGGGTTCGAAGAATATCCTTTCTGATGGTTTTAGGAACTACCAGAAGCCAAGTCTTACCCATAGGATCGTAATTTCTTCTGTACAATATCCCACCCATTATACTGAAATTCCTGTCATTGCCTTTTTCTGCGACAGTAATTCTTATGGCTGCAAGTTTAGGATATTTTCTTTGTTCCGCTTCAAATGACGTTAGAGATAACAAACAGGGAATTTCGTCAAGAGAATCCGTGTCCAGGTTCGGCAGTGGGTTTCTTGACAGGCAATCTGCATCCTTATGTTTCCTTCCATTCTTGAATTCCACCGAAAAATCGCAATCCTGTAATTTTAATGACCACCTTGCCAATCTTCCCGAAGGGTCTTTAAGATTAGTCAACCAGCAAAGAGAATGATGGTCCGTGACAACAGTAAGAGGTCGTCCAAAGAGGTAAGGTCTAAATTTGTTGATGGCCCACACGACAGCAAGGCATTCTCTTTCAGTGGTCGAATAATTTTTCTCCGCCATTGTCAGAGATCGAGATGCATAGGCTATCGGTCTCTCCATTCCTTCCTGTACTTGTACAAGAACCGCTCCGATTCCATATCCGCTGGCATCAGTATGGATCCTAGTGTCCGCTTCTGGTTTGAAATGACCAAGAACAGGTGAGGTCGTGAGGGCAAGTTTTAACTTGGCAAAAGATATTTGTTGATCTTCATGCCACTCGAACTTTGCGTCCTTTTTCAAAAGATCATTTAAGGGCCTGGCCAATTCCGAGAATCCCTTCACAAAGCGGCGATAGAATGAACAAAGTCCCAGGAAACTTCTAACGTCAGTTATTGTCTCTGGTACTGGGAATTTCGAAACGGCTTCTATCTTATCAGGGTCGGGGTGAATTCCTTCTTTATCAACCCGGTGACCCAAAACTGTAAGTTTCGTTTTTCCAAAGTGACATTTTTCCGAATTCAGGGTGAGTCCGGCATTACGCATGCATCCCAGAACTTGTCTTAATCGTTCAATGTGATCTTTAAATGAACAGGCGTATACAATGACGTCATCCAAGTAGCATAAACAGATCTTCCACTTGAGTCCCTTTAGCAGGCTGTCCATCATCCTTTCAAAAGTTGCCGGAGCATTGCATAGGCCGAAGGGCATGACCTTAAATTCATATAAGCCGTCGGGTGTTACAAAAGCTGTTTTTTCTCTATCTTTCTCATCGACAGATATTTGCCAATATCCGGATTTCATGTCCAATGATGAGTAAATATTGGCTCCTGAAAGACTATCCAGTGCATCGTCAATTCTTGGCAAAGGATACACATCTTTTTTTGTTATTTTGTTTAAGCGACGGTAGTCTACACAGAAACGCCACGTACCATTCTTTTTCTTTACTAGAACTACAGGTGAAGACCAAGGGCTTTCCGAGGGCTGCACGATTCCAAGATTCGTCATACGATCTACTTCATTTTGAATGATATGTCGTTCTGCCAGTGAAACTCGATAGGGTCTGTGTTTGAGCGGTGCGTAGTTTCCGGTATCAATTTTGTGCTCCACAGTATTCGTCGTTTGTAGAGGCTTGTTTCCCAGGTCAAAAATGTCTTCGAACTCTAGCAGCAAATCCAATAACTCCATTTTTTGATGGTCGTTAAGCTCCGGATTGATGAGGGTTTTAAATTTTTCCGTAAGCTCTATGTTACGATGCAGTGTGTCAGTATTCGAGGGCTTAAGGTCCAATGTACAAGTACTACTGGTTTGAACGTCAGTCATTTCGGCTATGCGCATTCCACTCGGGATCAATTGAGGTTTTGTGGAGTAGTTGGTTACCCATATTTTCCCATATCCTTCTCCGAAATCGATAATAGAAGCAGGGACACAAAGTTCTCTCTCAAATACCAGGTCATTAACACCTGTGATCATAACTTCACACGGTTCATGATTCTCATTTACGGCGGAGATCTGAATTGTAGACTTGGCGGGAATGATATAATCACTATCAGCATATAGAAAGCAGTTCTTATTTTTCGGCTCTATATCCTGGGGCAAAATTTCTCTCAGTTGGATTTCCTCCCGACCACAATCAATCACAGCTTCAGTAGCTCTGAAAAAGTCCCAGCCGAGGATTATTTCATGGCTGCAGCTGGAAAACACTAAAAATTCAAAACTACTCACTTTGTCGTCAAGACCAATCCTCAACACGCATCGTCCTTTAGGAATCACAACCTTACCACTGGCAGTTCGCAGAACCGGTTTATGTTCTACGAACATTGGCACTCTTAACTTACGTCGAAGACCTTCTGAAATCACTGAATAATCGGCACCAGAGTCTACCAGGGCTCTAGCATGGTATTCTTTTCCTAAAACCACTTGAACAAAGTTCTTATTCAATTTCACAGCAGCGCAACATGGAGGCTTTCTGGTCAGAGCGGCCTCACCTCCGTCATAGGCCGCATTGATCAGTTTTCCTCAGTGATACGGCGTGGTGAACGACTCGATGGGCGTACAGGTGACAAAGACTGTCGGCGAGCCTGATAGCGTCGAGGATACGGTGAGCCACTGCGATACGATCCAGACTGGTTGATGTTATAGGTTCTGTCAGCATCGATAATGGAGTCATTGTCTGATGGCCGATGTTGACCTAAGTCGGCTTGGGACCTAATATCTGCAAACGCACGTCGTCGGTCACGACAGTATTTGGTAACATGTCCCGGGCGTCCACAGTGGAAGCAGACTGGAACATTTTGAGGAGTTCGCCAAAGATCAGTCTTTCGAGCCGAAGGTGACCAACTGCCCCGATCTCGATGCTCTGCATTCCTAGGGGTTTGATGTGGATTTCTTGGTTGTGGCCTTCTTGCGGACGTGAATTTCCTAGAAAATTGCTCCTCCGGCATAAAATCAGTACGGGCAATTGGTGCTAAGTTATGTTGCACGTCTCTGTGTATTGATTCGAGAGTATTAACATCTTGCATTTTCAACATTCCTGGAAGGACCTTTTGAATCTCCTCTTGTACGATTCTCCGAACTAATGAAGAAATGTCACTTTCCTCACTGAAGGAGGACACAGCTGCAACGTTTGGTAATCGTTCAAATTGCCTTTGTACACGTTTACGTTTCATGGTTTCAATGTCTCGGCAATGGGTGATAAAATCTGCTACAGTCTTATTGTCTTTCATGAGTAAAACTTGGTAAAAGTCTTCGGCGATTCCTTTCATAAGATGTTGTATTTTCTCTAAATCAGACATTCTGGCGTCAGCCTCACGACACAGAGCTAAGACATCTTGTATATAGGATTCTGAAGATTCGCCCGGGTGCTGCGCTCTTGTTCTCAATGCTTCTTCCGCTCGCCATTTGACGTCGTCGGTAGGACCAAAAGTTTCGGTAAATGTTTTTTCGAAATCAGTCCAGCTTAAAAAGGAGTCTTCGTTGTTTTCAAACCACTTAAGTGCTGTGCCTCCGAGATAAAAGCTCACGTTTGCGAGGCGGACCATGTCATCCCATCCGTTGCATTTCGAAATTCTCTCATAGTTCTTTTTCCACCGTTGAGGATCCTCATTTGGTATGGCTAAGAACATATAGGGTTCCCGTGGCATCTGGTAAGTAACAAAAAGAGGAGAAGTCATGGTCGAGGCTTCTTCCTTCATCATTCGGGTTTTTAACCTGTTCGGCAGCAATCCAAAAGCAGGCGGCAGTCCCAGAAGGCGCGAACTACGTCGGGGTTCCGTGGTAGTACCCGGCGCCTCCACCAAAATGTCACGTGTAAAAATGGAACGAAGTATAAAACAATGATTAAGTTAAAATATGAATTTATTTAAACACTTGATTAAGTTAGTTAATTGACGAGAAACGATGAACAACACAACATGATAAACTAGAAAGCAATTGGTGAGAAACACGTGAGAGGGCGAGAGCGCCACATGGCCACTTGCTACTATTTATACGGGATTAATCACAAATGGTTTGGTCTATCTTCTTCTTTTAAATTTATTAGCTATTTAACTCCTCTGCGGCACTGTAGACTGGAATCGAACACTAAACTAAAGGTTCGAACTGGAATCGAACGCTATCCCACCGGGCCCAGAATAGATACTCTGTTACAGAATGTATGTACAGAATGTCAGTATGTCACCGGGTCATAAACAGTTTAGTGGTTTTTCTTGGAAAAATTTTTAAAAAATGTTACATTATGTTAAGCACAATTTTTTCCTTATCACTAAAGCATTTTCCAGCTGCTGGGAGTGCAGTGTTCAGAGTGAACTGATAATTAATTGCGATCAAAATTAATATTTCAAACACATATTAATATTGAATAATGTAGCAAAATCCCGAAATATTTTTCTCAACACACTCTGATTACATTTGCTTCTGCTGTCTCATATCTATCGACATCCCAGACAGATTCATTCCTAATTCAGTGTCATTGCATTCTCCCAGTAGTCTGTGAACCGACCCACTGAATTTGTTGATTGTGCATTTTCCATGGTCTGCTTGATTTGTCGTACATGTTGTTCTCACTTCTGACTTTAACCTCCACACTGCTTTGACGTCTCATGTCTGGGTCCACTATGCGCAATTCAAGTTCGTAATATTATATCTTAATAATCAGCTTTTTTAAGTCCTAACCACAAGACCCATGACTGCTTTGTTTTAATCCGACATACATTATACGTAATTAGTTTGGTTGGGTTTCATGGCGTAAGGGCTATATTTGGCCAATCTGCCCCAAACACAAGACAACGTCAAGGGACATACACACACAAGGAAAGTTTTTACTGACACAGAAGAGAAATACACCTAGGAAGGAATCAAACCTCAATTAGCAATGTTTTCCAGTCAAATAATTGGACAGATACAAGGATAGTTTTTACTGACACAGAAAGAGAGAAATACACCTAGAAGGAACCAAACTTCAATCAGCAATGTTTTTCTGTCAAGTAATTGGACATACAAATACAGTTTTTACTGTCACAGAAGAGAGAAAGGGTAAGTTGCAGAAACCGAAAACACGCACCGACTACAACTCGCAGGTTATACACAATTAATACTGTTATTATTTACAAAACTAGCTTGCACTGACTAGATAAATTAACCCTATTTGTTTCAACAACTGTACTTTTCCCACATTTCAAATGCATACATTTTGCGTCGCTTAGAGGGCGGCCCCAGCATCACTTGCCCCAGGATCCCAAAAATTCAGCTTGGCCTCTGAGGGCACCCCAAGCAGCACCATCCCCGAAAAAGAAACGTATTTATAAAGTGTCGACTATAAAATCGCAATCCCAGTGCAGTGCGTGGGGTAGATCGAAGAAGACATCTCCCCGGAGGAGCGTTACGCGGAGCTGGTTTTAAGGTCATAAGCATGGGGTCTCACATTAGGAGGGCCACAGCTGTCGCGCCGCCGATTAGTAACGCTTGGTTGACCGATCATGTCGAATTTTATCTCTGAGGGACCTTGCGTCTAATAGGTGACACGCGCTCCCCCGCCATTGATCTCCCCCTACCCCTGCCTGCCCTGGTATCAAGGGGTAACAGCCACGCCCCTTATCCTAACAGAATTGAATGGGAGGCGATACCCTTTTATTATTTAAGTGTCGGACGTTTCTTGGGATTTTTAAAATTTGTTTCTCAAGTACCCCCTCATTATACTGCCTCTCGATGCATCGCTTTTTCACTTGTCCCGATGCGTTTTTGGTTGGTTGGTTGCTTTTAGGTTGTATGGCGCAAGGACCCTATTTGGCCAAGCTGCGCCAAACACAAGGCAAGTAAAAAAATGTTGTGAAAGGGAAAACAAGAGGGATTGGGAAATAGAAAAAACACAAAACACTGCGAAAACAGTTCTTCAGGAATTGAGTTTAAAGTTTTGGAACTTGTTTGACATGTTGACAATACCTAAAGACATCCCTTGTAACTAGGAAAACATTCCGAATATTTTCGAGATCTTGGTATCGTTTGAAAGCTAAATAGTTGGTTTTTGAAGCAATAAAAAAAATCCATATTTGATCGATTTTCGTGTTTTCTAGTGTATACATACACCCTAAAACAGTTTTCAATTTTTTGACAATTAAGTGTTTAATTATTTTACTGCTGGTTTCTTGACATTTTTTACAAAAATTTCCCCCGATTATTTTTGCAAATCACCACCATTTCTGTCACAAGATTGCTTTTCTAGGAAGATTATCTTCGATTTCTTACTGTCAGCTCTCTTTTGTGTCTCCCTCTTTTGTTAACACTTTTATTTATAGCCCCTTTTATTTTACCTCTTGGTCCATTTTCAATTGTTCAACTATTGGAGATTTCTTGAGATTTTTAAAGACTGTTTAGCAATTGCTTTCAGATTACCGATGTTTTAGTTGTAAGAGTGCTTTTGTAATTAATATGCGGTTATCTGGACTCCTACGTGGATTTATTCCTGTGATCTTGTTTCTCCCTCTTTCTGCTTCCAATTTTATAGTGCCCTCTTAATAAAAATAGTCGCTAAACTTAATCGAATTCCGCGAAACGGATTCAAATCATTGAAATATTATTGTAAAGCCCCTGATTTTATTAACCAGTGGCTTTATAGGATTTCGGTTATTTATTAGGGTTACTTTTATTATTAAGGCCAAAATTTTTTATAAGCTTCGGTGTTGATTTTATTAATCAATTAAAAAATCTTTGACAACTTTCAATAATATAGCAGTTGAGCAAAAAGCAGGCAAAATCATGTTACTTCCTGGAATTTCTCCGTGACTGTTGAGGCCGCAGTAGCCCAGTTGGTAGAGTCTTGAATTAACAACCGGAGGGTTGCGAGTTGGAAACTCGATCCAACCAAAGACCGTGGGGACAGTTGTAGGTTCAATCTGTCGTGGTCTCAAATTTCCTCATGTTGGCGTGGTTCGGAGATTTGGAGAATGGAGTGCCAGTACAGATGTTGACCTCGTCATCTCACGGTGGTTCGAAATTTGGAGATGTTGTCCCCGGATCTTTAACTTCGGGTTGATCCTGGACCGTCAACAATAGCCCGTTGCTTAGTTCCAGTGTGACATTAATTCGACTACCCCCGTGACTGTTCAACTGAAGGTAATTTTTATTTTAGAACAGAGAGGAAAATGTCCAAATACAATTTTTCTGATTCTCTTGGGTAAGGGACTTTTAAAGTTTTGTCGCTCTATGGTTATTTTTTACTATTCGAGGGCTAATTTGACCAGGACCTATGACTAAACGTGGATTTCGAGTACAAACAACTTTGACACGACCGGGATTCCAACCCCGAGCCCTTTGAACCTAGAACAAGAGCGCTAAGCACTCGGCTACCCGTTCGGCCTTAGGAAAAGGAGAGAAACGCCTTCGTGATCTCCAGACGTATCTTTGATATATCATCCCAATTAATTTCATAATTAGCTTATATAATCATTACCAATTTTAAAATGAAATTCTTTAATTACTCATTGAGTTTACTTTGATGTCAGTTCTATTTTGATTCCATCTATGGTGCCATGGAAAGTATACCCAATTTCTCAGAAAAACGCCTAAATTTCGAATTAGTGATTTTATGAATAAGCTGTTTTTTATAACCCAGGCCCCTCGGCCTGCCAAGGGGCGAGCTTAAAGCCGATCAAGGTTGACCTGAAATAAGCCGATTGGCGAATTTTTAATTAACTGTTGGGGTGACATTTTTTAAAAAGTTGTTCCACAAATATTTTTGCAGATCATCTTTTACAATTCAAGAGAGTGGGCTTATGACCTTCATTACTTAAAAAAAAATATCTAAAGCATTTGCCACTTTTTTGCTAAAGCCAGAATATGCCACATTGTAACTCAGGCCTATTTGAATCGTTTTCACTTGGCTGACTCCAACAAGTGCCTTATTTGCCTTTATGAGGAGACTGGAGAATATCTTGTTCGACTATACAGAATACTTTTAGAGTTCTCTTAAAGAAAATTTGTGGTTCACCTTCTATTCTTAGCATTTTTTTGACGTTCATTTTATGTATATTGCTTCGCTGATTTATAGAAGACATCGTGAAATTAGCGTGAATATGACGGTAGGAATTTTAATTAACGTAGCACTGAAGCAACACAACGGGCTATTGGCGACGGTCCGGGTAGGTAGGTAGGTATTTTTAGTTAACGTCACACTGGAGCAGCAGAACGAGCTATTGGTGACGGTCCGGAATCAATCCCGAAGGAAAAGATCAGAGGACAAAACCACGTAATTTTGAACCACGGTCAGATGACGAGGTCACATCTGAGCTGGCACCCCACTCTCCAAACTTCCACACTACGCCAACGTGAGGACATTTGAGGCCACGGCAGATTTAACGTGCACCAGCCCTCTTTGTACACGACGGCCTTTGGTTGGATTCGAACTCGCAACTCTCCGGTTGCTAATTCGTTACTCTTCCAAACGGGCTACCGCGGCTCACATTAACACGCCAGACTCTTGTATCAAGATATAATGTTATAAGGGTACTTTTTGAATATACGATTATCTCGATTCTTATATGAATTTCTTCCTGTGATTTTGTTTTGGTCTCTCCTCATGCGTGTGTGCGTGATAACCGATTTTTATAATCATCCTTCTATAGTTTATATTTCTTAACTGTTTCTTTCGCTAGATCTTTTTTCTAACTAGCGGTTTTCTGTCATATATCATAACTTCCTCACTATTTCACCCACATTTCACTTCTTCCATCTTTCGCTTTCTCTTAACTTTTCTGCTTTTCATTTTTATAGCAGTATCTTTATCGCTTTGTTTCGGTTCCACTTTTTCAAGCTCTCTATCTTTCATTTTCTCTCATTCTCTCTCCATCACGTGTTTTCTTTATTAGCCTCTCTCCTGTTTTATTCTTCTCGCTTTATATTTCTCATTCTCTTATTTTCTGTTACTGTGCTACTGTGCAACCATCTGATACATTGTTTAAAATGTTCTCGGTTTTCAACAAGAATCGATATTTTATGTTTTGATGTATTCTTTTGTTTGCCTTCGATCTATTTATTGAGTTTTCTTTGTCTGTCAGTTTTTTATTAGCATTTCATGATTGCCGGAGAAAAAATTAAAAAGGTTAGAGGTTAAAGATCAAATATTTCCTCAGTTGTCCTAACCCTGCTTTGGGGTGACAAGAAAAGCGTTATATCATTTCCCTTCGTTTGTCTTTGTTTGCTTGGTTCATTTGGATTTTATGGCTCAAGTCGTTTATCTTTATATATAGACACAGTGGAAAACTCACATCCTTGTACCTCTTAGCAAAATGCACTACTGAAAGTAGTTTAACCCTCCTGGTGGTTGTCTCGACGAGGTCTCTTGTCATTAGCAAAACTGACCAGATCTTGATGAACAAGATATCTCGTCATTAGAAGAAAACAGACCATGTTTTGACCTCATCATCATAAAAAAATCGGCAATATCTTGATGACGAGATATCTCGTCATTCGCAAAATGTATCAGATTTTGATGAACCAGATATCTCATCGAAACCATTTTGAGGATGAAAACTACAACTAAGCAATTCCCAGCTTTACTTATGCAAGTAAATTATTTTCTCCTTTAGTTCAATTTGGCCCTCGATTCAACAGGCTCTGGATTGAAATCTTGGTCTAGGCATGGTTCATAGAAGTTCGGAATTCATTTTAAGCCGTTCACGATCTAATTAATTCGGTTAACAAAAATTGACCGTAAAGTGACAAGCCAAACCCTTCGTTCAATTTCCATTGGGTAGGCTAAAATTCATTACAAACCAATATTTTAGAAACTGCCGATAGAAATAATTAGTTTTGAAAAAATTGTATAATAGGATTCACATTTGAACAGTTTAAAAAATCGAGTACAGTAAAGCGAGAAAGAAGATTTATGTGGACGAAATCAAATTAATCTTTTTCTCAATATTAATTGATCAATTAATGTCAGACCTAATCTCACAAATAATTAATATATCCTTGCAAAAACATTCCTATATTGTTTAGAGTACTTCTCCCAAAAATATTTTAGGTAATATTTCTGAAGTGTTGTAACGCTATAAATATACAAAAATACGACTAAGAATTAAGCAACTGTATATTTAACTGATGTACCAATATATAAATATTTGAAATTTTCTTTCCACAAATATCTATTGAGGAAGAATTGCGGTCCACAAGTCTTTTTACTCTGAGATAGAATTGATACGATAAAAGAAAATCAAATCCCCCCAAAATAAAATTTCTGTACTGAAATATAAATTTACTGCAATTCAATTATAATTCTAGGATATTTAGAGTAAACATATGCATTGTTATTTTAGCGTAATTATGTCTAATTTAGTAATAAAAATTATGTATGTATTAAGAATATAATATGTATATAATATAATATAATATGTATGTAAAATTATGTTATGTAATTATGAAAAAGTACCTACAGATTTTTAATTCTAGGTCATATTCTCTGAATAAAGTATTGTTAAAAGCAATCGTCCGATCAAGTCACCGAGTTAAACCACCTTCCCAATCAATTTTAAATCTCCGAACATTTAGTTTCCACGCGTTAAAATAGCACAGTATTATTGATAACAACTTCACTACATCATTGAGTGAGCGTTAAAAGGCCCATTGAAACTCTCCATTGTTTGCCTCTTTTAAAGTGAAAGGAAGCAATCTCTCAAAAGTTTCTGAATCCATTACGAAAATAGAAATCGACTCCAATTCAGTGACTTGTGATGGACGCGACAAAAGTGGGGAAAAAGGGCCGAGGGAAAACACCGCTTTTATTCGATTTATTAGAGCGTAATTGGCTATATTATGCGTCGCTGAAAGGAGCCCCGGGACTCATCTTTTTCAAATCTCAAAATAAATAGAAATCGAAAACGCGTCGCCGGGCCACGAGTAAGCCGCTAAGTGCGCCAAAGACTCGAAGTAATTGGCGACGCTTCGGAGTCCTATCGGGAAGAAACAGCAGGCACAAGCGATGAGATGTGAAAGGGAGGGAGACCATTGTACTAAACTTCCAGCGAATAGCGCAATGAAAGTTGGAGGCGATCGAAGATTGGAGTTTCTGGAGGGGCGCCCCCTTCTCCAGAGTGTGAAGTTTCCCCCGGATCGGAAGTCTTACTTAGTGATAGCACCACCAAAATGAATCAATTCCTTCCATACTGCGAAGTTGCCTCTTCAACAAAGAGGGGACAATTAAGTCAGCCATCTGCGAGCATAAATGGACCACTGTTTGGTTAGAAGAGATAAGTCCCAAGTCCCTTCATCCCTTTCCTTGTATATATACCATCCGCTCCCTTCTCTTCCGTGGAAGGCCGAAAACTGTTCCGCCTAAAAGCCGGCGTAATGACGGTCTCCGACAGTCGTCCATCTTGGGCCACCTGCTTCCTATCTCCTGGAGGCCTTGGGTGTATACCGGCCTATTTTCAATAAAAATTATGTTTAATTACTGGCCTATTTTCAATAAAGTTATATTTAATTACTGGCCTATTTCAGGGGGCGGTGGGATGTCTGCAATGACTTAGGTGCATTGGACTATTTTCAATAAAATTATATTTTAACATTTTTACAGGGACCTGGAATGTCTACAATGACTTGGTTGCACTGGACTATTTGCAATAAAATTATGTTTAACGTTTTCAGGGAGCGGTGGGATGTCTGCACAATGATAGCTTGGGTAATTTTAAGTATACTCTGGCTTGAATTCACTGAACTATTTTCAACAAAATTATGTTTAACACTTTCAGGGTGCGTTGGGGTCTTTTCAATGGCTTGGATGCATTAGACTATTTTCAATATTTATATTTAACACTTTCAGGGACGGTGGGATGTCTGCAATCAATGATTTCGATACTTTTAAGTCTACCCTGGCTTGGATGTATTGGCCTATTTTCAATAAAACTAGATTTAACAATCTCTGGAACGATAGGATGCCTGGTGTCCCATTTTGATGACTTTTTCCAGAAGCACCCCTCTTTGGTTACTTTGTTACCTCACAAGTTACTTTGAATGATGAACTTGACTTAACAAAAAATTTATAAGATATCGACTCGACGCAAGTAGAATTGATTTTGCACAGAAAATCATTTGAGCCTTTTAACTGGAAATAATTTTAAAATTTTCGATTATACTGAAACATTGAACTATACATATTTAAAGCATAGATGCTTATGGCATTATATCATTAAGATTATTTGAATGCAGAAAGTGGTACTTATAACCATAAATTCAGTTTTATAATTTTTTAAATATTCATACATATAGATTTTTATTAATGTAGAAAAGATATTTATAAAAAACCTTTTTTATTTCTAGTTCATAATTTTTAATAATTTTTTTCCATCGTGCATGTAGCTTTTCCTGCCAATTGAACTCAGCATGTTTCTGAGAACTTTTTGTCCATTTTGAGTGCTTTAGTTATCGGAATTATCCATTTTTGTTTAAGACAAATATTGACTGCGTATTGTAAAATCTCATTTATGAATTTTTGCAATGAATTATTAATAATAGAATGGTTGTTATTCACCTATTTTCTTTTCATTTTTATGTTGAGATTTAATTTTACGTTTAATGCAGTTTTTGATTTCGTTTAAATATTTAATTTTAAAATATAACTGGGGTTATCCTTATAAGATTGAATTTTTACATGAATATTTATCAGTTGAAACTGAGACATATTTTTTACCTCCTTCATACTAATACCACTGTAGGATACATTACCATAGGTCCTTCGATACGAGACAACACTATCAGAAAATTGGAATTTTGAAGAACTACTCTGAAAGTAACAAGACGACAAATATAGCTTAATATGTTCTAGGTTTGATTTGGTTTGTCACTCTACGGTCACTTTTTTGCTCCACGATGGCTAATTAGACCGAAGCTGTACTGGGAGTGTAAAATTCGAAGTGTGTCACATTCCAGTGACACAATATGAAGATTTTGAGCATTATATTTCTTTGCTACTGGAACGATTATTTTGAACTGTTTTTATGGTAAAAAAAGATTTTATGTGTGTATTTAAACTGAAAATGAACCTTAATAAAATTGGTGATAAACTCACCCCGGAATTATAAAATCCCAAGACCACTGGGCAATACCCAGTGTGCGTATGCATTTAGACGGTATTGGGACATCTAAAACATTAGTGTACTTCAGATGTTTGCAAAATTTACTACAATATCATTCATTTCTTTGTTAAAGTGCAGATAAGAGCTCCAAATTTATTGTACGTCTTTCAGAGGGATGGAAGAAGTTCCAAATTACTTGTATTACAATTTTTTTAATAAAATCATTCAGAAAGATTTTGCTTGTTTCTGCTGCCTCTAATTCGCTAAATTACTGAAAAAATATTTCCCCCGAAACCTGCAAAATGAGCTGTTTGGTTTGTCACTCTAAATTCGTGCTTTGCAACACAAGAGTTGTAACATGAGCCGAAAAGGTAGAAATGAAAGTACGGTAACTTCAAATGTAGAAATTAAAATATTGGTAATGCTTTATTTTAATGCTTAAATAAGTACTATAAAGGATAAAATTAATTCGAGGTGGGTAGTTGAATTTGCGTCACACTGCAGCAACAGAACGAGCTATTGGCGACTGTCCAGGATCAATCTCGAAGTAAAGATCGTAGAAAATGATTAATTGAAAAGATTAATTGAAGAAATTTAATTGAAAAGATCCGTAAATTAATTTGAAATAAAGTTCAATCAATTCATTATACACCTCCATTTTAAACCTTTTCACCAACTTTATGAATATTTGTTACCTTTTGCAAAATTAAAATTTTGAATTCACTAAGTAATGTGCCCTCCAGTTTTGCCTATTTATGAAAATATTTCTACATAATTATTACACAATATATCACCGGGACGAACCAGGAGAAATATCTTAGGTAGAGAATCTACATTGTAAGAACAATCCCAAATATTTTTCACTTGCATTCTTGCATTTTTTCTGTATTGAACACCACGGGTGTTAGCGGTTGCATTTCAGCTGTAGGTAATGAGATACAGAACCGCATCCCAAGTATTGTTGCTGTAGTCAGAGACTACTAAAATATGAAGTATGATCCTAAATTCAAGCTTGGCCAAATATATATATGGCCCTTGCTCCATAAAACCCCAAAACAAATATCTAACCTAAATTCAATTTTCTCAGTACTCGTTTTCAACTTTTCTTAAAAAGTTATTGGAAAAGAATTTTGCTAATAATTTCGCCCATCAGCACATCTGATAACATGAACCTGTATAAAACACATTTTTCCAGTGGTGCCAACTCAGGGAAGCTATTAGAAGGGGTGAGTAAACGTATTTTCGGAATAATTTATTTTGCTTATACATTTCATTACCTACCTGTATACTTGCTATATTATCCCTCATGTTTAAAAGAAGTTGGTGCCTGTTTTGCACAATGAAAATTATGCATTTTTATATGAAAAGTAGTACTTGGCTGTTGCTGGAACAGAAACTATTATTTTTATGCCAAATTTTCTTTACCCTCTGAATAATTATTTTTGGTCCGTTTCCTTCAAAACAATGTTTATTTAGCAAATAATAGAATATATTATTTTGCTTTATGGTTGCTTGTTTTGGAGTTTTATGACGTAAGGGCCATATTTGGACAAGCTGTGCCAAACACAAAAAAACAGACACCGCCAAGTAATCGTGAAAAGAAAGGGAAAATGGAGGGAGAGAAAATAGAGATGACTTGGGCATCCTGGGGTCGTGAAGCCCGCACACACCTAAAAGAGATGTGCCTGATGGGTTTCTTTTATGGAATAGTTTTATACTAGAATAGTGATTTTCAAACGTTTTCATTTCATGGCACGTAAAATAATTACTAAAATTTTCCGGCACACCAAGAAATATATTATATATTTTGCCGTTCTGACAAACGAAATTGGTATAATTTAGGTTGATTTACAAAATAAAATATTATTTACCTGCCCATTTAGTTCTAAAGTGACTTTTATTTTAAATCTTTTTAGATCAATTTATTTATGATACTTCGTAATAATAATAGTACTCAAAATTATTTATACGAGTATTACTTGAAATTATTTTTGAATTCTTGCAAAAGTTCAAAATTAAATCGATGAAATGAAATAAATCTTATAGTTAAACCATTTCACCATTCGCAAGACACACCAGTGCCATTCTTGCGACACACTGATTGAAAATCGCTGTACTAGATCAATAAAACAGTCATTGTAATGATCTCAGTGAATGGTTTCATAGGTACATTCTTTTATCGTACAAATAGCATCATTTTTCCTAGTTGTAGACCAATAACTTTTTCTGTCCTATATTTGCCTTATATACCATGCTTTTACGATATATGATCTTCTGAGCAGATCCACTAGTTATTTTCAATTACGTTTTTGGAAGCATTTTCTGTAATTGGACAGTAAAATTAAAATGCTATGCAACGTAATAATTTGTTATAGGCCCTTCTCATATAATTTGATTTGAATGATTTTTTCACCCTGATCCCGTATGACCATTATGATATATTCCGGTGTAAATTCAAAAACATCATTGAAATATTTATTTAAACGGGGTTGGTAAGAAGCGAACGAACAACAAAACGAAATTTCGTCGACTTAGAGAAGAAACTGATTAATTGACAAAAAGTTAAATTTTACAGCACAGCCAAATTAGACTATTAGTTTTTAGATCAAGAACAAAAATTATAAACATTTGGATAGTGGTATATTTTTTTCAAACCTAATACAAGATGAATATTTCTCAAACATCATGAAAATAATCATTTAGTGTCAAGAAATGTCAGTTAATGTGTTTCTGCTCTAAGCCGACGATTTATTTTTCAAAACATAATTTATAATTATTAAAAACTACATAAAATTGTGTATAGAACTTCGATTGTAAAATTTTAATTGGTTGAATCGCTAAAAACAGTCTTTAGAAAGTTTTATTCGGTTCTGCAAGAAATATTCAACCAACACTTTAATGTAATGAATTTATTTTCCAAACAGGTGTTGAGATTCATAGATTGCTGAACTACAACTTCTGAGATTGCTCGAAATACAGTCGAAGTAGTCTTTCAACTGTCCTAAATATATAGTTGAATAAATGCATGGGCGTGGGATTTGGGAAGAACACAATAATACTCTTAACCATACTGGTGGTTGTTTCGAACAGGCATCTCGTAATTAGCAAAACTAACCAGACGTGGATGGACGAGATATCTCGTCATTAGAAGAAAAAACCAGGTCTTGATCTCGTCGTCATAAAAAAATCGGCAATATCTTGATGACGAGATATCTCGTCAAAAGCAATATCGGTCAGACCTTGATGGACGAGATATCTCGTCGAAACCACTTGAAGGGTTAAGTGGAGAAACAAACATCGTTAAGCAATAAGGCATGGAAGGCGAGTCACAATCGCGATTCCCGTGGACAGACGGTGTCCTCAAAATCACTGAATAAGTTGAAATGTTATATATTTTCTAAATAAAAATAATTATAACAAATAAATTTCAAATAAAATATATTCAAGTTATTAAGTCAGACCCCCACGAGCTGAAGATCGTCCTGACACATAATGCATATAATAGTCCTCATGAATTATTTGTTTGATAAAAAGTTCTTTCATTTTATTTGATTTCTAGTTTAGCTCTATGTAAAGATAATACAAACAGATGTTAGCGAATGGAAAGATAAATGATTGAATGTCAAGAATAAATATAATATATTGCTGAATTAAAATAAATTAGTTTTCAATTGAATACATGAATTATTATTCTGTACATTTTTTATGAACTAGAGTTATTACTACTAGACAAATTAATGCAAAAAAGAATGATTATCGGATTGTGTAAATATCGATGAAAACAATTTTTGTTGTAATTACAAAGTGCATGTGAAAGTCAGTAGGAAAATTATTCTTTTTCTCCTGTTTACATAAATTTCGTTTTATAAGTAAGGGATATAAATTGAACTAATGCAGATAAATGTTTTGGTTTGGTCATATTTTTGCTACACGAAGGCTAATTATACAGGAACCTACGGTTTAAAGTAGTTTCCGAACCTCTACGAACATCCATGAATAGACCGAGATTCGAACTCGGGTCTGTTGAACCAAGAGCCAGAGCGAAAACCACACAGTAACCAGGCTGGCAATGCAGATGAAGAAAATATGTGGTATTAACCCTCCAAGTGGTTTTGACGAGATATCTCGCCCATCAAGATCTGATCAATTTTGCTAATGAAGAGATATCTCGTCATCAAGATATTGCCGATTTTTTTACGATGACGAGATCAAGATCCGGTCAGTTTTGTTCTAATGACGATATATCTAGTCCATCAAGATCTGGTCAGTTTTCTTCTAATGACGAGATACCACGTCGAGACAACCACCAGGAGGGTTAATATTCTGAGATTTTTTCACTACTAGATTCATATGGTCATCTTACACGAAACACCCTCAAAAACATTATTTGAATAAAATATTAATCATTGCACTGTTTTATTTCTCAAGCAATTAATACATGTATCCCATATCGACAAAGAAAAACAAAGTTTTAATAATAATGAATCGGTGTTTTTCGAATCACTGATGACAACTATAAACTTATTGGTGTTGAATAAAATAATTTTTATTGCAGGTTTAAATAAATTTTAGATTTTATAGTTTCTTTGCTTTTGACGAATTAATTAATGCTCCCAAATAAGATACAAGAATCGAAAATAAATACAAGATATTATCAGGCATTTTTAATTTATCGACAATGAAAAAATTTTCTGGTCATAGAGCATGTCATAGCCTTATATTTTTAATATAAATATTGAATATAATACTATTTAAGTGTTTCTGTTTTTGCTTAAGGGAGTTGGAAGATCTAATACCGACAATGTTAATTTACCTCACTTCTATATACCTTTTCGCAGAATATACTAAAGATACCGGTTTGAAATTTTTTTGCATACTCAGTAGCAGCATTTACTGTTATACTAAAGTCAAGATTATTTTACATATTTTTTAATATTTATTTGAAGCTAACCAGACAAGCAAAATTCTTTTGCTCTTAAAAACTACTCTACCTGTAAACAACTATCACTTTAGTATAATCTCTGATGCTTGTAGAATATGTTGGGAAGTTTTACTGATTACGTTAAAGTAGTTTTACGAAAAAACACTTTCAAGATAGAAAACATTCATTTTAGAAAATCGAGTTTAAAGTTAATAATTTGAGTTTTTAATTGAGTTTAATATCACTTTTATTTATATATTTAAAACTTTTAATATGAATTGAAACAAAAATGAAATACAATTAGAACGAGCATAAAATAGACAATCCAAATAGCTAAATCTCAAAATCTACATTTTTGAAAATTTAGCGTCTTCATGGAGTATGGACTCAGGAAGGAATCATCGGTAAAAATATCGATAGGTTCACCGATGGTATAACTTTTATTGGTGGGTTTATTAATAGTCTTATTAATATTTTTTAAATTTCTATAGGAGTTGGAATAAAAATGCATTATCATTCAAATTAACATAAAAGTAGACTAAATCTCTAAATTTCTCAAAAGATGTTTTTGAAATTTTAGGGTTCCGATTTTCCTTAACCCTCCAAGTGTTTCGACGAGATATCTCGTCCAAGATCTGGTCAATTTTGCTGAGGACGAGATATCTCGTTGAGACAAAACTGCTCTATTACTCCAAGGGGAATGAAGATCCAAGCAGGAAAAACAAACTGTCCCTTGCCCAGAACTGGTGACAGTTTGGAACAGGTTTTTGCATCAGAGGCTGGCTACTACAGGACAGCTTTCAAGGTGGAGCTAACCACCAGGAGGGTTAACTTCATGGAATGACTCAGGTGGGATTCATCGATGGAAGTATCAATAGGTTCACCGATGAGAGGACGTTCATTGGTGGATTTATTAATATTTTTAAAACTTCTATAAAAGGTGGAATTAAAACGAAACGAAACTATCATTTGATTGTGTATGAAATAGACCAGATCTCTCAATCAGTGTGAAAATTTCGAGTCCCTTGCCAACGAGCCCTCCGGACTGATCACGCAGTGACCATAAATGGTGTTAAATGAATGTCGCGGGTCTTTAGTTCCAGATGGAAGAAGGTGGTGGTCCGGGAACTGAGGGGAGGATTTTCGCAATCCCGGATTAGTCAGAATTATTCTGCCGGAGAGACGTCTATTGTGGGGAGGCCTTTTACTGCATAATAGGAGCGTAGCGCCAGTGTGGCCGAAACAGATTAGTGGCTATGGCCTGCGCCGATTATACCCGCAAAAGAATGCGCCTATTTTCTCTCCCAGGCAGCCATGACGATTTTGGAGAAGTGTCCCGCACTGATTGCGAGGAAATTAAAGGCGGTTGGCAGTTACCGCCTGTTAACCCCCCTTTTATCAACTCAATCCTAATAGAATTATCTCCCTGAACTCTCCAAGCCAGCGATTCAGCCTCGTTGGCTACATTTGGCGCCTAACACTCTTTAGGAAGGGTTGGCTGCTCAATGGAAGTCCCGCTCTTTATTGAAATCAGGATTTCCCTGCGCTCATAACCAGCGTAAGTAGAATTTATCAGGCCAAACAATGCCAAATTAGATCGCCATCGTGACTGCAAAATTTAAATTTGCCTGGTGAATCTGCGTTGCAAAGGCCTGTAATCCGCCTTAAACTTCCCAGTGTTTTGAAATCATATTTGCGTGCGTTTGGGGAAATTTGCGTTATTTTAGCAAAGTAGGCTTACAGGTTTTATTATTTGGTTCAGCTTCGAAACCTCGCGTTTAATTGTTTTAATTCTCAAGTGGTTTTGACGAGATATCTCGTTTATCAAGATCTGATCAGTTCTGTTAATGGCGAGATCAAGATCTGGCCAGTTTTCTTATGACGAGAAACGACGAAATCTTGAACGAGATATCTCGTCCATTAAGGATATCTGGTCATTTTTGTTAATGACGAGAAACCTTGTCGAGAGTTAACCCTACAATAATAACCATTCATAAACTTGCGAAAGCGATGGTTAGTATTAACGATATTGTAAATTATGGTTGTGTGTAATCTAGGGTTAATAAAACACATGCAGTAAAAACAGGGACTTTAGTTCACTTTTTAAAAGTAGCATTACATATTTTGAATGTAACCAAAGGCGGATTCAGGGTAGGGTTAATGGGTTTGTTGAGCCCCTGTCATCTTGAACCCTACCTCTAAATTCTTAATTTGTCTCAATTCAAAACTATAAATTGAAATGTTTCTTATATTTAGTATGGAAACAGTAATTTCTTTATTAAAGCTATTAAATAAAGCTGCAATCTACGTTTTGTTTTTAAAAAGACGATTTTTTAATTTGCCTTTCAAAATGTAGATATTGCAATTCAATCCAAAGTTATGCTAAAAATTAGTATAGCCGAACTTTTTTAAAGCAAGCCCGATCCAAATAATCTCCCACGCATAACTGACAAATGTTAAAATGTTGGTTCTATTGCAATTATACAATAAGTTCGCTTTATATGGGCAAAATACGGAATATTACGAATTTAGATACCAACTTCTATCGTTTCACGCAGTTAGGAGATGCATACACTATACGCAATATTTTTCAGAAAAACAAATAGTTTTCTAACTTATAAGATGGATAGCTTTTTGCTAAAATACTGAGATCGAGAAAATGTTTAGAGGATTAAATCTATAAAATTGAGTTATAAATATAAATGAATAGACCAAATGTATTAGCAATATATTTTGATCCAAATGTAAAATTGTGATAAAATCAAAATAGTTTAAAGATAATAGTAAACAAACGTTCTCAAACTTTAAAACTATTCCGCGAATCCCATAATCACAGAACTTTTACTGTATTAATTCTAAACTACTCTTACGATTTCAGATTATGAGTAAATAACATAGTATAACTTACATATTTGGACTAATGCTAGTCTGTTAAATCAGACGAACGGTACAAGTTATCGAAAGCGTAGTTTCAAGACTCGAAAAAAGAAGCTACAGTTGGTTATATTTGGCACTCTCTGGGAAGGTTTGTTTAGTATGGGACTCCCACTCTAAATCAGTCTGAATAGGCGAACTTCATTTTTCTAAAAACTAATGCAGAGCTAATTCTCTTGCCTTTTATCGAACGAAACAAGTTAAAAGCTCATTTCCTCGATGACCCATCAGAAAAAGCTGGCACCGTGTTCCTTAAAAAGTTAAAAGACATCAGGGGAGTTTAAAACCACTAACTATCGATTTACTAAATCACATACTCCCGCCCGGGAGTATCTTAAAACAAATTACACAACATCTTTCATGTCTGCTCAAAGCTAGATAGTTAGCGTGGGATCCAAAATTGACTGAAGTTAACTGGGATTATTTTGAGGACGAAAAAAGGATCCTTTAACATTATATGCATTCGCTTATGAAATTGATGATAATTACACCCAGAACGAGATTTGTGTAATCAAGTGAGTTATTATGCAGCATATGCAGCCTTAAAAAAGCCAGCTTGAGACACGAGCTCAAAAAATACATCATCATTCTTAGTGCATCACTTAAAGATGAAAAAAACTAGCGCGTTCCGCCCAGAGAAACGGGATAATTAGGAGCCCTGTAATCGGAAATAGTTCCTCGCTCCCTGCAAAAACAGGAATAACGATCCAAACTTCATCAAAATCATTTCTTTTTTCCCAGATATGAGAGTTTTAATTACAGGCTAGGCGGCCCGAAAACTCCTCAGTCGCATGTATCGCCGTAATTGATTTGTTTATACCCAAAACAAAACAGAGTCCCCAGAAAAGAGGGGTGCTCTTAATTTATCGTCCCGATGGCACTTGATCAATCACTGGCATTGGACCATTGAGTGGAAAAAATGTCATCTCTGCACTCTTCCCCCAAACGCAGGGAAAAAAGGAGGTTGAATCGAATTATTTAAAAAATATATACCCTCTTTTTTCGTTTTTTCAGTCGCGCCCTTAATTACACAGAGGCAAAGGATGTTGAAAAACATTCAAAGCGTCGCGTCCCTTCATTGATCCAGGATCATTGCTGAAACCGCTGGTATATTGAGTAGTTTCAATAGCTGTTGCGACTGGCTACCCACTGGAGGTAGCGAGGGGTTGGGGACCCCTGTGAAAGCGACACTTCAGGTTTTCATGCACCGTTTGCGATGACAAATTTAAATAATCATTACTTGACGTCGCCTCCGTAATCAGGGCAGGCGACATTTCGCCCCGTTTGAAGATTTTTTATGTGCCTACATACTTACGAGCGTTCTTTTGCATTCCTGATTGTTAATCGGAAAAGAAAAGTACTTAAAGCTTTCCTCGCTTTATAAATGGTAACCTCAATTGGAATATTTGGACGGTTTCTCCCCTTTTTTCAATATTGTTTTCCGACGGCTGTCTTTTAGAAGGCGAGCATCGATTTTGGAAAAGAGATAAACATTGGCGTTTCGCAGAATAATTAATCATATAATTCGCGAGCTCTGAGCTAAAGCGAGCTTATCTGCATTAACTTGCGTTTTGCTTTAATTTGGGCTTCGGTAATTATATTTCGATGCTGTTTTTGGAAGCCGATTACTAGGCTTTTGGTGTGCTACTTTATTTTTTGTTTTCAGCACGAAGAAAGTATAAAAAATAAAGTTAGGACGAAACTGTATTTCGGAGGAATATGGGTACTTTGGGGGTGGGGCTCCTTTAAGACATGTTAGTATGGATATTTTCATAAACTTGTTTGGCCTAATTGACCACCACCATACATGCTAACACTTTTGTTTACGAGTAAAAATATTTCTTAGTCAATCTTAAAGTTTTTAATTTCACTAAATCAAAATGGGTAGGTAGTTGAATTAACGTCGCACTGGAGCAACACAACGGGATATTAGCGACGGTCCGGGATTAATCCCAAATGGAAAGATCCGATATATTGAAATGAGAAAATGTACTTTTTAAGAAGCACATTCAAAGATTCTCTCTCTGTTGCTATTAAAAACAATCACTTTAGTTCTAATCCGCGTTACATTTTCCTTTATTTTCATCAGTAACATACATTAGATTATAATTTTACTTTTCATTAATATACTTAATGTTAATATTCAAGCATAATTTGGTCAAATATGGACCTTGCTTCATACAACCCAACCAACCAATCAAGCGTAATTCTACAATATAACATTAAATATGCTTATAGATGCCAATGCAAGCTGATATTACTCGTCTGACAAGAGAATGAAATAATACAAATATTTTACTCGATTTGTAACATTAGAAGTTTGAGTGGTATTTAATGAAACTGGATCTCACACACACACAAATGTATATTTCAAGAAATGTAGGTTTTCCTTGCAATCCCTTATAAGATTGAAATTCCTGGAAAAGGAGTTAAAAACGTTTAGCATGGTCATGGCTGATTTAAAGTCACAAAACTCATTTATCCTCCAAGTGATTTCGACGAGATATCTCGCTGATCAAGATCTGACCAATTTTGCTAATGACGAGATATCTCGTCATCAAGGTATTGCCTATTTTTTTATGTGATGACGAGATTAAGATCCGGCCAGTTTTTTCTAATGACGAGATACCTCGTCCATTAAAATCTGGTCAGGTTTGCTAATGACAGGACAACCATCAGGAGGGTTAACAAATTCTCTTATGTAAGTGGAAAAATATGCAGATCCGCTTCCATTTGAGCTACAAGTTTAAATCCGCTTCCGTATTTATTTTTCAAGAATCGTCCACACTTTGCAATTTCATCCTATACTTTTTTGCACAGCTTGGCTAAACCTAACACTTGGTTCATTAAAAAGTCAATCAGCCAACCTATACTTTTTGTTGTGCAAGTTTACAGCTTTTGAAGTTGCTTCTTACCACTCTGGAGTTTCAAGATTTCCATGAAAACTATTGTTTTCATCCTACATCATATTTAATAATTAAACATCTACGCTTATTGATTGAAAGAATTCAACGAAACTCTATTCGTCAAAAAGGCTAAAACTCCTCAAGAGCCCGGCGGAGAAAACTACAGGCTGCAGTTGGAATAATGCGAGCATACGCTTTTCCCATTATTAAAAATTATCGCATTAAAAAATAACAAATGAAGAATTAAATACCACGCATTAGAGAGATATCAATAAGAAAATAATACTAGAAATAAATTTTAGAATCGAAATAGGAACATAAAAACGACAAAAAATGAGCTTGGGCTTTAAACAACATCTGATCGCCAGTAATAGAACTATAAAATAATTAATTTTCCTTCATTGTTTGTTTTCTTGGTTTAGTTTCTAGTTCCATAAAAATTTTCAAATTTCTTGAATTTTTTTCAAATCCTAAAAATATGAACTTTTCTAAAATAGTATTTTATTTAATTATATTTTCTAAATTCATTATGCTACGGATGCAAACTTGGTAAATTATTGGAGATGAGTTCAAGATAGTCCCCAATTCATATATATATATGCACATATATAGCGTTGTTGCCAATCTTCCTTGGTGTATGAATGCTAGACATGTCCAAAACAGACTATCACTCGAGAAGACCTCTTGATTTCTAATTAATACATCCAAAGAGCCACCGATGCAGTCTAATACATAATATATATAATATAAGCGCATTTGTATTGACTGTGAAGCATATTTATACTTTACAGTCAATAATCAAACACATATTCACTTCAGTACCCATATTATGTGTATCAATGTAATCAATACTCATACGAAGAGGTATGTCAAAATCTCTGAAGGATAAGAATATCACAAAATCATAAGACATTTCACCATCACACTTATAATTATTCAGAGCTTTCAGAAACGTCACATCGCCTAAAATATTTCCCAAGACAAAAAAGTTCAAATTCCCAACACTCGCACAATGTTTTCAATTTGGAAAGAGCATTGCAAGGGGAAATCCTAATCTCTCTGCAAGGCGAGCTTCATTATCTTAATCGTCGTCGGCCGTTACGGCGGGGAATGAAAAGTCTTGTTGTCCAGAGAAGCAGCGAGTCGGAATTAAGTCCAGGGAGAAAGAGCATCCCGTTATCCCACGGAAAAGAAAATGGAAGCCAGCGATCAAAGTTTCATGATGCTTGATGGAACGAACCCGTAATAAGGACGTTCCAAAACTCTGATCCATGATTATTGTTTCATCGCCGGCGCCGTCCTCAAATCCTGGAAACAAAATGGGGGCTTCCTTGCATAATTGATGCCCCTTGATTCTGGAACAAGCTTCCGAGATTGGAACGGCCACCATGATAAACGCTGGCGCGTTGACGTGTTATTACGCCGACCCCGAGATGCCTATATAGCGGTTTGAATATTTCATGACGGTTCTGCGGCCGGATCCGCAATAAAATTGCCAGCCTTTGCAAAGCAGGGTGAAATTGCCTGCTCCGAGAGTAATTGAGAAATACGGCCCTAGACACCAAAGGTGAAGACATGAGGCCGGTTGAGCAACACTTCATCACGGGCGGTAATTCTCCGCTGCGCTTGCACTTAAGTCCTTTATGATGTCTCGCTGGCTTCTAAAGTAGGATGGATGACACAACGCACAGCTCCGTGACTTAAAAGGATGCTTCCACTCATAATAAAAGATTTCCGCCTCCAAAAGAACGAATGGTAACTAGGTTTATTTTCGCCTTAATACCCTCCGGGCGCGAAAAGATTCCGAATTCGGATTACTTGGGCCGTTTACTTCTCCCCGAGATCTGTGACAGGCAGGAGAATCATTGTTTTACATTCGGGATACGCATTAAACTTCCGCTTGCTTATTATAAATCTATAAAGGAAATCGACCTCGATTACCTTGGATTTTTAAGAGGACCGTTACGCTCCCTCGGATAATTGCGACGGCCTTTTAAATCAATGTCTTTAAATTGGTAACTTCTTCGATTCATTTGCGCCTTGAAACATCGAAATGGGAATTTTTTATTCTTTTCAGTAACAATGTGACTTTTTGAGCAACTTGCTTCGCTTTCGAGTTAATGGTTTCTTAGAAAGATCCAAACTTGGGATTGTTTAATGCTAGTGTTCAAACCGTGATGAAAACAAATAGGAATCTAAACCAGAGGTACTTTTAAAAGTATCAGTTCTTGTCATACCTGATGAAAATGAATTTGAAAAATTAGATTGATCCTGAAAAGTTAGAGATGAGATCGAATTCGTTCGGGTCGATCTATTCTGGTGAGCAATTGTATTTTTGCGACTTTTTATTTTGTGGTACTTACATTAAGGCAAAAGTTGCATAGAATTATATTTCTTTTGAAAAATTTAAGGTGTTAATATTTGAAGTAACGTAAATGCGTTGATTTCATATTGTTTTATAAGGTTAGAAATATATAGTCGAGATGCGATTGTTGATATTTATTCGCGTTATGCTTAGTAAATTTTACAAGTTCCGTTTTTTTCTTTTGCTTTCCTGTTTAAGATTAATATTGAAAACAATATAAAATTAGTAAATTTTCTAGTTTCATACTCATACTAATACATTATTAAATTCGATGTCAAAAACTGTTTATGCAAAGAAATACTGATTAAAAAAGTTCAAACTTTTAGCCTAGTTTCTAAACTAGGCTAGTTAACAAAACAAGATTCAATTGTGTTAGATTCAATGAATGGAAATTGAGGCCTTTATCAAAGCTATGTCTCATTTAATAATTTAGCGTAAGACCAATACATATACCACACTATAAAGATAATTTAAGAAAAATCAAGTTTGCAAACTTCTATAGACTGAATCGGAGTTTCAATTTCGTTTTATTGAAATAAAAAGAATAAAACAATAAAAGCATTTTTTCCAAATAAACCAATAAAAAAGATAAAAAGTGATGAAGGAATATGTATAGTAGCTGATTCATAAGTCCCACGTTAAAGAAAGTACAATGTAAAAAAGTATATCTGTTAAAGATTTCCAAAAGGGCATTATTTTTATGGAAAATCTGATTAGCAATAGTTATGAAATTGTTAATTAAACATGTTAAAACACATCGAAGAGCTGAAAATTCAGAATTCCTTCCATTCCACTTCCCGTTGCAAAAAAATTAACGTTACTTTTTTTTGAAAAAAAAAAAACGTTAATCCTCTGAGGAGTTTTCACGCATATATCCATTTTGCAATGTTCTGTCTTCCCTCCATGACTTCTAACGTTTTTACTTTCTTGACCAATAGGATCTTATCTAGGATTCTTTCAAGCACTAGTGGTTATTTACTCATTATGTGTGTCGTGGGGTAAAGCAATGCTATAAGTACACTACTCGGAAATATCGTGACACTCAGGGTTAAATGGGTATTTTCAATAAAAAATTATTTCATGCCTAAACAATCATCAAATGGTTTCAGTATACGTTATCCATATGTAAAGATTTTAAACAAAGAACTACCTTCAATATGTTATTTTCATCCTGCAATGATAATGAAGGCGTGTGTATATATATATATATATATATATATATATATATATATATATATATATATATATATATATATATATATATATATATATATATATATATATATATATATATTGTGTAAAATCATTGAAAAAATATATTGATATGACTATTTTTAAATAAAACACATTTAAAATCAAAAGTTCATGAAATATTTATAAATATATGTTTTGAAAGTAAATCTGAACTCTGCCAAAGAAAAATTGAACTGATTACAAGCAGAAATTCATGACGATAATATATTTTTAAGATATATTTCCAAAATTAGACACAAACCTGTCTGAAAATACAGTCATAATATAGATTTGATCTTAAATGATTCATAAAGGAAACGATAAAAGTTCTGAATCACATAGTAATGAATTTTAGACTAAAAGATGCAACTTTCGACCTTTAACATAATTTATCTTCTTATCACAATCTATAAATCACTACAATATATTTCAGAACTTATTTTTTGCCGGTTTGGTAGCCGAGTGGTTATCGCTCAGGTTTTGGGTTCAGATCCCGATCTTTACTGTAGTCTACTAAAAATCTACTTTAAGTCTTATCCCGTTATAATAACCCCCGTCTAACAGAAGAAAATGACTGTAAAACCAAAATAATCATATCCCGTTTTCTTTACATACATAGCCGATCAGACGAAAAAATAGGTATAATTTTGATTGATTTATAAAATAATAAAGGTAATAATAAATTACCAACCTTTCTGCTCAAAAGTGGATCTTTAAAATATTTTTGAAAACTTTTTGTGATACTTTGTAATAAAGAAAACAAAACCTAAAATTGTTTTAAGGGTATTAAAACTACAAGTATTACTTGAAATTATTTGTGATCAAACGAAAATTCAAAGCTAAACCATTGAAATGAAATAAATTTTACTTCTTGCGGCACACTATTTGAAAATCAGTTTTAGAGCAACAAGCAAAGCTATACTTACGAGTTCTATTCATATAAAAATATTCTTTAACAATTCACCCTTTAGAGTTAACAAGTCTACTTCGCATATCGTATCGATAGTGAACAAATTACGATGGATAAACATATATTTTTCTCCTTTAAATAAATTATAAATGCATTGAATGAATTATGATTTATCAAAAGCATAAATTCAGAAAAAAATTACATTAAATTAACTCGAGAATGAGAAAATTCCGAATTGATTGAACTTTACAATATAGTTTTACGTTGCAATGTTTGAAGTTCATTAAATATTTCAAAGCGCATTTTTTAAATCAGGATACCCTGAACAGGTGAACGAAACCGTCGAGAATCACAACCCGCAAGGTGGGAAACGCTCATTTGCAAAATTAACTTGTTAAAAGTTGCCCATTCTAAAAATTAACAAACATTCAATCACTTAATCTATTCCCAAATCAAAACAGCTATTCATCCAAACGATTAACTTTAAAGTAACTTACAGCTTGATATCGAAGTAATCCAGCATCTAAATGAATGCCACGTAGTTTTCAGTTTCGATTAAATTAATTCTGAACCAATTTAACTCAAATATAAAATGAAAATCAGTATTTCTAAAATAGCCTAGAGAGATCTCAAGGATAGATTTAAATCTTACCTCTCGCTTGAAAGGCCAACTCAACGTTCATTACCGAGATATCCTCCATGGCAATCACAAACACATCAAATTAATTTGAATAGAAAACTTAAATTTTAATGAGCGAAAAATCATCATGCATTAACTTAAACTATTTCCTTCATTTTGTGGGAAATCATTGTTTTATTTTGTTACTATTTTCAATGTTCGAGTTCATAATATACAATATCTTTGAAGGATGTAAAATTTAATTAACCGTATACAAATTTCATACAAGGTTTTTCAAATCGAGCATATATTTTGTAGGGCTTGATATTAACCAAAGCAATAATTAATCAAAAATCAAAGAACTTCTATATTTTCGTACACAAACTAACAAAATATTAAATTTATCATATTATAATTATAAAAGACGTGAAAAGAAAGACAAATTTTAGCAATATAAATAGAAAAAGAAAATCTTTGTCTCAAATTGACAATTCACTCCTCTTATATATATTTCAAAATTCTAATACATAAAATTGTGTAGTTAATAGTTTTTGCTTATTGTTTAGGCATCTATTTATCGTTCCTTGTATTTCTTAGAACAGTTAGCACATCGAGCATTTCTGAAAAACTTTAAAATATTTTTTACAAGTGTTCTTGCATTTCTATATTTTTTAATGTCCACAAGCTTTCAAGTAACACGTAAGAGGACTTCCCTGATACTGATACGTTATACATTTCAAACTCAGATAAAGTATCATTGTTGAATTAAAATTAAATTTCTATTCAACTCAAATTGATATAATGTTCTGAGTTTTTAAAATATGACGATATTTTCTGTTGTTGATTCCGCAAATTTACACTTGATTTCCAAATCCTTTATGGCACATAAAAGCTGATACATCTGTATTTCTCAAGTAAAAAAGTGTTTTCAGATAGAGGATATTTGTTGTGGATATCAGCAATTAACCAATGCAAAATAAATTTTTGAATGGAGTTGATTTTCTTTCAATGAAATCCCTTAGGGCACATCTTTAGGCGTATGGACTTCACGAGGTACCCTAGTGATCTATTCTTTCCCATGGGATTTACTGGCCTCTGGTAAACATGGGAGGTCACGATCTCAGGATGCCCAAGCGATCTCTCTACATCCCCTTTTCCTTTCTTTTTACAATTGACATTGTCGGTCTTGTGTTTGTTGCAGCTTGACCAAATATGGCCCCTTGCGCCATAAAACCCAAAATCAACCAACCAACTTCTGTCAATGAAAGTAACTTTATCATTTAAATTCCGGTGTTTCATAAATTGCAGCTAATTAAACATACAACACCATAATTTACAAATAAAATTCGCATTTCAATTACACAACTATTAAAGATGACATTTAAGTGAATTCTGAACACTTCCAATGGAACGGCCACCGAGAACCACCACTTGGAAGGTTGCTTGAACCGGTAAGTTTAAGATTATTTTTTTTATCTAGTATAACTTTTTCTTCAGTTGTGAGTAGAATTTAGTCGCTAGAAATGTAGTTCAATTCTTTTTTATTAGATGATTTTTTTAACTCTCCACTACTTTTAACTTATAACATCAAATGTTCTACAATATTATTTCGCATTTAAAAATTACATTAAAATACCGCCTCTTAATCTTTTTGATTCCTCCATTAAATTCAAAACTGAAAATTGTGGATGTGATAGTCTTGTCTACATTAGCAAAAACCAAAGATGAAACTTTTACAGAAACTAGCTTTCAAATAAACTTTCAAGTTTTATTATTTACGTGTTATAAATTTAAAAAAAGCACGAAGAGAAAAAGAGAAGTTTCAAAGAATTTAAATAGGAAATCACCATTTTATGTAACACATTACTTTTAACTAAATTTTATTCCAAGAACATGTTTTCAGGAGTTATTTCAGTAAATTTGTCGTGTAGCAGCAGTAAATGCTCCATAAAACAAATCTAAGGGAGAATTAAATTTTCTTTTTATATAACTAAGTGATTATATCACTAAATACTCATGACTTCTGAGATTCGTATACTTTAACATGCCCTAATAAATGTTAATCATAATTATTTTAACCCAATATATTCAAATCTCTAGTGTGTATGAATGTGATTATATCCTTTTGTCGTAAACATTTTAAGCTTAATGCTGTCATCGATTTTGTAAAAAAAATGATTAAATGCTACCAATAACAAAAAATTACAACTCTTGCACGTGCTACCCTCTATTTTAAAAACAAGGGAATGAACCAAAAAAGATAATATAGGAAGATGATTATTTTCATTTCGTTTTTCGTTCTTGCCCCCTAGTAATTTTACTCAAAATTAGATTCAATAGTTTTGTTTACAGAACGATGTTAACGTGCTGCGGTCAATATTAACACTTGATTGATAATGCAGACATTTATAATCGATAGCATTTTCTCATTAACACACTATTTGAATAGGTTGTTATTAAAGACGTCTTATTTTACTTTTTAAATAAGAAACCCTAATTCTAAAAGGATAGTTATAAAATAATCGCGAGTAATAAAATTTATGGTTTTCAGATATGTATTAAAAATACATTTAAAAATTTTTTAATTCGTTTCTATAGTTTCGAATAACGTAGAAATCACGTTGTCTACAAATATCTTCGGCTATAGAGGTTTGAATTATTCTTTTCACTTGTTTTTATACAGATGTCTGAAAAGGTTATCGTGCTGCCATCTAGATTTTTACCAATGTACTATTCATTTTCATTATAGGCGCTCACTAACATCTTTAAATTCATGTGTATAATTTGCATAAAAGGACTGACAACATATCAGGTTGCATACAAACTTCGTAATTTTCAATGTAAATTCAATTTTGACCCCAAATTTCAAATCTATAACAAAATTAAATCTCGGATACCAAGTTGTTATTGATCCAGCAGTATCTGGATTGAGTATGTAAAAATGTTGAGCTTCTAATATGAAACTTAATTTCCAATTCTTATTCCTATCCGTGTAGTTTTCTATATATTAAATTTAGTGTATTTCTATCCATCAGTTACAAAAATAAAAGAACGTCAGATTTAATTATAAATGAAATACTAAAATGCAAATAAAATTTAGTTTTCAAAAATTTGTCAATTTCAATAAATAAATAGTAATAAATCAAAGGTAAATGCAATTTTCAAAGCCTTGTTTTGCACATAACAGAAGTCTTCATGTGATTGCTGCTTTTTCATCTTGAAAAATTAGCAATCTTTTCATTTTTGTTTTTATCTAAAGTGCTCTTGTATGCATTATCCAATTAAGTTACATTTATATGGCATGCCCCAAATGTTTCCCTTTTAAGTACTTTAAAAGTAATTTTGCGTTTATTTCAATTCGTTTCAAGGGGACAATGGACTTTCAAAACGAACTTTTGCAGTTATTCGATTATAAAATGTGCAGTTTTCTACTAAAAAGTATATATATAAATTTTTGGTCCAAAAATTTTAAGTTATGCGGAAGTTAACATAAAACATGGTCAAAGATTGTGATAAATTAGAAGAAATTGATAGAGGTCCCATGCGCATTAATTTCCATGTATTACCGAAATTTTATTTCACATAGTTTGTATGCATAAAAATATCAAATTAACCCATTTGGTAAGTGTATCGCTCAATTGTAAAGCAAAACAAGTTGTACCAGAAAAAACCTAAAATTTACAAAAAGAAGGCATATATTAAGCACCTTTTTAAACCAAAATTTAAAAATTTGAAGCATAATGAATTTCTTATTTGCATTTCGATATACAACAGATTGCAAAGGTCATCCAAAAAAGGCTTCAAGGAAATAAATTAAAACCAGATGAGTAGGAATTGTTCGAAATCAGAATGTCAAAAAATCTGAATCGGAGGAAAATGAAGTTTTGTAGACTTAGTGTACTTATCTACATGTTTTGTTGTATACGTAACTTCGTCAAAAATAATTGCAATTGAAAAATGATTTTGCTATCTAGTTTGATATAAAAAATCGATTTTGATGATTTTGAGAAAATCTACTGTAAAATGTTTACTATGCTTTTTGAGAACAATTTCATTCGAATTGTCAACACCAGATATCTGGACGATTAAACTCAATAAGCAGAAAAGTAGTCAACATTTTACTAAGGGAACAGTGAACTTTCAAAATCCTAAAATCGATCTTTTAATTTTAGCGTTAAAAATTAATTGACATCAAATTCTGTAGATATCAAACAGAATTTTGCTTAACATAAAATTTTTGTAAATGTTAGGTGTTTTAGTACATTTATTTTGCTTTACAATTGAGCGATACTTACCCAAGTGGAGTTAATTTTATTTATATCTCTATACAAACTATTGTGAATTGAAATTTTGTAATAGCCCCATTGCTGCCGAATAAACAAATAACATTGCCAAACAAAAGATAAAACAAAATACTTTTAACTCCTTAACCATCTCCTTAACCAATTAACTTCTCTCAAGCCCCTTTCCAACTTTATAAAACTCAGATCTCTCACGCTTCTTGTTCAAAAAAGCTTATTTTTTGCTCTTATCATAAATACACTGCTGGCCACCCAAATTGCAACACCAAGAAAGACAAGAGATATCACAACAAAATTTATTTTGTAGATAACATGTTGACCAAGTACCAAATGATTAAATTTATAGACTTCTGTGAAGTGTGGTTCCTGCCAAAATCAGTAGCCAGAGTAGCCGCCATTGTTGGAGATCACCGCTGCCACACGCCTCGGCATTGATTCAAAGAGACTTTGGATGTGTTCTTGGGGTACAGCAGACCAAGCAGCTTCCACACGTTGCCAAAGTTGATCTGGTGTGGCAGCTGAGGATGTATTCTGGGTCAATCGTTGAGCAACCATGGACCACATGTTTTCTATCGGCGAAAGATCCGGAGAGCGAGCTGGCCAGGGAAGCAATTCAATCTGGCGATTGACGAAGAACACTTGGACAATGCGTGCCACGTGTGGTCGCGCATTATCCTGTTGAAATATGGCTGTGGGCAAGCCCTGAAGGCAAGGAAGGACAACTGGCTCCAACACCTCGGAGATGTAGCGCTGGCTGTTTAAAGTACCGGCAATGCGTACTAGAGGAGTGCGAGAGTGATATCCAATACCGCCCCATACCATAATACCCGGTGCAGGACCAGTGTGGCGGTGCATAACGCAGCTGTTCAGCATCCTCTCTCCACGGTGTCTCCAGACTCGAATCCGACCATCGTGGTGTTGCAGACAGAAGCGTGACTCGTCAGTAAAGACAATTTCATTCCATTCTGCCGTCCACATCCTTCTTTCATCGCACCATTGGCGGCGGTAACGTCTGTGGTTCTGCGTCAAGGGTAGACGAAGCAATGGACGTCTTGCGGACAGACCACTCTGCTGTAAACGGCGTCGAATGGTACGCGCAGACACTGGATGATGCGGTACAGACTGAATGTGCTGTGCTATGGTTCGTGATGTGGCTGAGCGATCCGTCACTGCCATACGCACAATATGCCTGTCATCACGTGAAGTGGTGCACTGAGGTGGATGCGATCGAACACGTCGGTCCGTCGTACCCTCCTGCATCCAACGATCACATATCCGCATTACAGTTGTTTGGTTTCGTCCAACACGACTACCGATTTCCCTGAAAGATAATCCACAATCTCGGTAGGCCACTATCCTTCCTCTGTCGAACTCGGATACTTGATCAAAAGATGATCGCTGTTTTCTACGAGACATAATTGATCGTTTTTTTTGAAAAAACCACAAGAAAAACACAATTGCCGTACTTGAAATCGTCGAAATCTCCAAGCCTTAAATAGCGCTTTGAAGTGGCGCCACAGGCGCGCGTGATGTGCGTCTGCGCTGAAATTCTAATCATTTGCATATCTCACCTCCGCTAATGCATGTTGTAAATTTCATATTATTTGCATGCCTCCTTCAGGGTGTTGCATTTACGGTGGCCAGCAGTGTATATATAAATACAAGCTTTTCTTGCTTTGTATTTTTGCTCTTATCACCACAATTGAAATAATTTTTCTATCGCTTTGATCGCACCTATTCCATCAACCCCATAAAGGGAAGTGAAACAAGCGAACAAGGAAAATGTGAATTGTAATCAATTAAAATTGATCAATTAACTAATAGTGAGTTTTACATTAATAGTATACGTCCTATTTGTATCTTAAAAGCACTGTTTTCTAAATTTATAAATCGTTTTATTACATTTATAACAAAGCTGCAAATTTTATAAAGGAAATTTTTTGCATTTATACTTTTGAATGAAGTTAGAAATTGAAGACCAGTAATGCATGTTTGCATTCCCCTAAGGGGCATATCTAATTGGGTACTGGGGTCTGGAATCTAATATATGGGTTCTGCACTAAAAAAAAAACATTTTCTAAAAGTTCTGTCGGTAGGTATATCTTACTATTGCAGTAACATACGATCACCTGCATAAGTCATGTTTTAAAATACGTCACAGAGCATTCCTGCAACGAAAAAAAAGTTCCTTTCTTATAGGCCTTCAGAAATAATCTAATAATCAAAATATTCTGTACATCAGATAATTAAATCGCTTCGTTCGCCTTTCGTACTTCGGCTATTGGTTTCAGATATACTTTCAATCTAAAAGTTTCTTTAGTATTTTAAAAGCATTGCATTGCAGAGTGTAGTAAAAAAGCACGAGAAAAGATGCATTTAACAGTAATTTGGCTAACGTAAAAAATAGTTTTTTTCTACCATTTTTTAAACAAAAACCGAAGTTTAAAAAACAAATTGGATATTTTAGCTAGCAAATCCGAGGTCAATAACAAATATAATCGAGTAGTCTGGGAGGTGATATACTGAGTTTTAATGAGTAGATATATATGGCGTTGTAGATAAACATTTGGCTCTTGCTTGTAAATAACTCATTCCAATCATGAAGGTTTTCGCATCTTCTAATGAGTGAACAGCGCTGAGTACATTAAGGTATTAATTTAAGGAGAATGTGTGTACTATGCTATTTTTTTAATGCCCTGGAAGGGAAGGTCGATTTTCCCCCGAACCTCGTTCAAAACCATATTTTAAACCTTGTTTATTAAAATATGAAGTTGAATCAGAAATCGATAAACTGATTCAAATAAACTTTACCAATGAAATAACGGCATTTTTTTAATCTCTTTATTGGATTGGTTTCACTGGCAGCTTTTTCATAAGCCAGCATTATACCCTACTCATTCCCCTAAATGCCTTTTTATGCCTTATTTTAATTATCAATAAAAGTGATAATTTTTAGACTACATAATTAACATGAGTAACAAATTATTGATGATTAATGTTCAATTAGTAATTTATTTTCCTTGTAATTAAAGAATTGGGTATGAAACTACTCGAACCTATTCCATAATTTTTGAATTGCTACGCACCTAATTTATTGCTCACTTCTACAATTGCATTACTCTAAAATTGTAAGTTTGAGTAATTGATACAGGGGAGAACTGTTTCTAAATACATCTCAACTAGAACATATCTGAGCTAAAACTCATGAGAGAACAGTTTTAAATTTTAAAAAGCGAGTCTAGGTATAAGTTTGTCAAGCAAACTTACAAAGTAATATCAAGAAAGAGAACGACCAAAGCAAAGGAGTCTTGTTCATGTTCGGGACTTGTCATGTTCTAATCCTTATGAATTTAATGAATATTTTTAATTTTAATTTTGTGTTTTATATGTAACTATAATCAATCAGGAAATAGCTCTTAGAATTATGAGATTTAAACATACATCAATTTCCTTAATTGGTTCAAAAGAACACAGAAAAATATGAATTTGTTTTTTAAATTCCTTCATGGGTTGTTTGTGCTCTGTAACTGCTGTTCGGATCTTAAAACATAACAATTTAAAGTCCTTTATTGTACAGTAAGAAACTAAAAATCTACCCAATTTCACATTTTACTACAGGTAGCCTAAATAGCCTAGAGAACATCACTATTCTTGATCTGATACAACTAAGATGTCATAAATTTGTCAGGCCATGTGTGTTCATCTGTTACATTATTTTGTGTTAGACCTCACAAAGAAAGTAATATTCAAAAGCATTTCTTTTTAAAAAAGAAATAAACACCAAAATTTCCTGCCTTTTCATTTAAAATTTTGGATGCAGTCCATTAGCCTACTTAGAAATGATTCTTAACCCTCCAAGCGGCGTGCCTGAGTGTGGTTCAGGTTTCCTGTCTGGTGGGTGGCAGACCCAAAATATTTTGAGGGAGATGTCCTGGGGTCAGGGTAATATGTCTGAATATTTAGTCTACCACTTGCCATGTGGCAATTTTTCTGGGCCATATTCAAACTGAATTTTCTGAGCTGTGTTTAGGCGTACCGTTTGGAGGGTTAAAATTGCTTTTAAAGTGATTGTAAAAGAAATAATGCAATTAAAGAAGTCAGTAAATAATATTTTCCAAACATTTATTTATGAATGCAAGAGAATAAAATACTTCAGGTGAAATACTTCACTAATTAAATAAATTTTTATAACAGTTCTACACAAAATCATACATTCAGATTAAAACATCAAACTCAGATTTTAAAATATTTGAATTAATTAACTGAATGAAGAAAATGAAGATACCTTATCATGTTCTGCAAAGATTGACAACATAATGATTGAAAGAATTCAAAATGATCTACATTTTGGACTGCAAAGCTAGACTATTAATTTTAAACACTAATTTGGATTTTTACAATTATTTTTAGCACCTAGATTCTCATAAGAGTGAATTCTAAATTTTTGCAAGAAAAATGTAATAAAACATGCATCTTTGTTTTGCTTTAAAAAGAAAATATGTAAAAGTGGGAAGCATTATAAAGTGCAATTTATATCTTAATGTGATGTCTAGAAGAAATAAAAGTTAGCAAGAAGCATTTAACTTAATTGAAATAAAATATAAATGCAGGAGTATGAGCTGGTAAACATTCTTTTCAGGGAGTATACATGCTTCATTACCACTTAATGCTATGTTCATTACAAAATTATAAAATAAACTGAATTTCTAGTAGTAGAGCCAGACTTTAAAATTTTTATGAGCATTTAATAATAGTATTTAAAGTTATAACTTAAATAACTGAATTACTAACATTTGCATTTACGATAAATATATTAGTATACATATCAGTTTCAGAAGACTAAAATCAAGTACATGTAATTTCTTATACATGATTATGAAGATAGTTTTAAAATATTATTTCCATAATATATTTTAAATTTTAAATGAAAGTTAAAAGCAGTGATACTCCAACAGTATTTTATGATTTTTAAAGTCATTTCGAATACTTGAAAATTACATTGATAAGTCCCATTTTTCCTAATACATTATATTTGGTGCATAGACATAAATTCAATTAGTTTTTCACATGTATATTATACTAGTTTGTTATGAAATTTATTACCAAAAAATGAAATTAATTTTATAAAACTAATAATAATCATAATTTATTCTACCAAAGATCCACAAATAATTTATAATATTTGCTACAGTATCATCTATTGCACAAAAGTGCACTTAATTTTCAATAAGTATTTCTGAAAAAATTGTAAACTCATACAGTTTTTCAAAGTTTTAAGAACAATAGTTCAGATTTCCATCCAACAAATTTTGTAAAAACTTTCCAAAGGTTTCTATCCAAGATATACAAAAACAATATAAAACAATAGTGTATTTATACAAGAGCTTATTATGTATAGAGCAAAATTAATTCATGTATTCAAGAAAATAAAACTTAACCATACATTTATTTACCAACTCTAGGTAAAATATAAAGTACAGCTGCTATTAGAACTGTATTTTCACAGGCATTTGAGCAAGAGAAAACTTTAAAAAAATATCGTTTGAAAATTTATTTTTCAGGCTTTGGTCATTATTACTCTTATTTTATACAATTAATTGACTTTAAAATTTTTTGTATTATTATATTAATCTATTTGTATAAAGGAATTTCAGTTTTCAATAAAAGAAATGTATGACCTATAACAAGTATGAATTTATGTTGAATGTTTTGTTGATGAGGATGACAGTACATGTGCCTTAAATGAATTATTCAAAATTAGTTTTATTTACTACTTGTTTATTAACCCACATTTTGTAGAGAAAAATTACCATTGATCACAAAAATTAGATAAAATAAGTCATTTGATGACTGAAAAGATTGAAGTAAAAGCACTGATTGACACTGAAATTTATTCAAAACAAAAAATTTATGTATCCACATTCCTCCAATGAAAAAGACTTATGGGATAAGCTTTCAAAAATGAAATTCAAATGTCCTTAGAGTGCTCTTGGATGCCAAATTTCCAGCTGGTATGAAAGTAAAACATCTAAAGTGGGCAAGGATGATAATGACTGAAATTTTGACTTCCAGAAATCAATGTGTACATCTATTAAAACGCACTTTTCTACTTTAACAATTTAAAAGTCAAAATCTGCATTTAAACCGAATATTTTTATATCAAAATTGATATTGAATTTTTAAATCAAACTGAATGTTTTTATATCAAAATTATTTCGGTAATGAACACTTAAAATTTCGACAACCCAAATTAATCTTTGAATACAGGCTCCTAGCTGAAGTTTTGTGACCTAGTGTCATACATCCCAAAGTCATTATCTAGATGTTATCAATGGCAAAGGCTCTAGACGTTTGGTGACTAGCTGAATACATGAATACTACATCTGTGTTTCAACAATCACTAAAGTTCAAAGATTTTAAATGTTTTCTAGACTTGTAAAAATAAATTAGTAGCTTTTCTCAAGACATGTATTTCATAAACAAACCAAAATATATCTAATAACTTGGTCTGGACTAGCTGTACTATCAGATAGTGTAAGCATGTGCCTAAAACCATTTGTATATATTAGCATCGATTTTGTAAATCAAATGCAATGATATAAAGAGCATTTTCATCCTAAAATTTCGCCATGATGCTTACATTTGAAAGTGCAAAAAACTTCATTTTGAGAACACATTATTATACGGAGCTTCCAACATTTTAAATTTCATAGGAAAATATCTTTAATATTTTTTCTTATCTTCCTAAAGAACGATACATTGTGCACAAAATAATTCAACAAAGCTAAAAAGATACAGACAAATCTTATATTTACTTCTACACTCTTTGTTGTTACATTAGTTTTCAGAGTCAAGTATTTCAAAGTTTGAAACTCAGGTCCATATATACTATACAGATATTAAAAAATATGTTAATGATTTGATTAGAAAATACTGATATACACTATCGAAAATTTCTGTGGCTCATTCAACATAAAAAGGAAGTGATTCAGAATATTTTATGTTTGAAAATTTGTAGAAAAAATACAAAACTTAAATTTGAATGTCAAACAACTGCTTCACTATAAATCTGAATTTTAAAAAAAATGAGAAACACATTATGTTGAAGACACATTTCTGTTCAGATTAACCCTTGAAATAAAACATTTCTGAGTCAGATCCATGTTGACCCCAATAATCTACAGCATACACTTTGTAAAATCCTTTAATTTGGCAATTATGTTCTATAAGAAAAAATATTTAAAATATTTTATGGAAGAACATTGCATAAAACTTTATTGAACATTAAAAGATGGAACGAAATTGTAGTTCAGATCAGATTAAAATAAAGTACAGGTTATTTAAGTATCAAAATATCAAAACTAAAGCATTAACTGTTACCAAACCATGTAATGCTTCGGGAGCTGTAATGTTTAGGGTTGTTTTAGAAAATCATAAGTCTTAAACTTCAAATTAGGCACATTAGGGTGCAATACAATTTAAATATTCGATTTAGGAGATCGTAAATCACAAATTGTGTTAACATAATTGAAATAAGAGGGATAGAACAGAATAGATTAAAACCTAAGAACTCAAGAACTACATAGTAATAAAGATGTACCCTAACATGAAACAGACTTCATATTACATCCAACTTCTCATCATGAATAAAACAAACAGGATGAGCAAATTTTAAACACAAAAACTAAAAGGCTGTATTTGATTGATGCTATGCCAAACATAGCTAAGCAGAAACAGATTATTCAATTCAGGTGTCAGAAGTGATAGCTAAATACTCTATTTAAAATAACAAATCAGGTGCATAGGTAATTTTTAGTTCTTTTGTCGATCTTGGTCATGTTTTTGCAAACATGGGGCAAATTAGACTGGGACCTACAGCTTAAAGTGCATTCCGAGCCATTACAAACATTTATGTCTAGACCTGGTTTTGAAGCCAGAACCTTTTGAACCAAGGGCCACAATGTAACCAAACAGCTATAAAATCAGCAAATATTATAATTATTGAATAAATATAAGAAATGAAAAACTTCATACAGAAAAACATGACTATTTGTTTAAAAATTAAATTTACTTACTAATAGATTTGCAAGAATACCAGTATGATGGATATATGATTTTCTCTTTATTCAGCTGATAAAATGGGCTATACTGGCTGGGGCTGTATAATACAATGTAAGTCAGGATACATCTACCAAGACAAAAACAAATCGATATCAAAAAATATTTCTTGAAACATTCACTGAAAATTTTAAAGAACTGAATATCATGCACATATACCTGTTATATTTATCTCGCCACGACATTTGAAGAGTCTGGTTCCATATCTGAAGAAATCTGATGTTTCTCACCTATCACAATTAAATCAATCCTTTAAATAGAGAAGCATAAAAATTAATTAAATAAAGAAACCAATTAAATTTTATCTGACCTGCTTTGGTGCTTTCTGTCTTCCACAAATATTGATTAAGGTAACACCTGGGTTTAAAATTTTAAGATGAAACTCAAATGCTTCCAATTTTTTTATAGGGAATGGACCTCTTACTTTTGGCTCCTATGAAAAAGATTATTCCTACTTTTAAAAATGATTTTAATATGCATAGATATATAAGGTAATTGTATCACAAAATATCCAATTTCATTATATACAGCTTGATTGACAGGTTAAAACCTGTATGCAAATTACTTGAAATTAAAATATGGTGAGAAAATTATAAGTTACAAATGACATAAACATAATACAATTTACTATTGCTACAAATAGAAGTAAGATTGCCATGGTATCAGCAGAGTTAGAAATATGATTTAGAAAAATCAATGTACTGTTTCCTGAATTAACCCGATTTCATCACACTTATCAATGTAACATATCCCATCACTATGAAATTTAAACTGAGAAAGTTTGAAAAAATATATTGGTGTACATAAAATAGTCAGCATGTTATTGAAACGAGTTTGCCTTAACCTCCAGTGTCAATATATCTAGTGATATATCTAGTGTCAAATTGTAGACGTCCATTTCTAATTTTATGACTACACAAAAGCATGTTATTTATAAAGTATATGTTGTTCATACTCACACAGGCACAAGAACACACAGCCTTAGAAATATTTGCAGTAAGGAATTTGCAAGTGATGATTGTTACTTCAAGGTCCCTTAATATACACTGACGTGCCCAAAGTCATGGGATAGCAATATGTAAATTTACAAGTGGTGCTCGCATCGCGTTAAATGGGTATAAAGAGTCAGATGGTTATCAGTGCTGCCTGTTGGACTCACTCATGAAAACCTTATAAAACGTTTAATAACGTGATAATAGTTACACGATGAGAATTGACTAAGTCTGAACGTGGAATGATAGTTGGAGCTCGTTACATAGGACATAGCATTTTGGAAGTTGTTGAGACTTAAGATCCCTCACTCCACAGTTTCAAGGGTGAATCGATAGTACTTCGTGGAAGGTATTACCTTCCACAAGGGACAGTGCAGTTGCCGGCCACATCTGCAGAATGATCGAGACCAGAGACGTCCGAGCTAACAGATGAACGACACTGTGTGAACTAACTGCCACATTCAATAAGGGATGTACTAAAGGAGTGTCTGAGAGGTCCATGCAGAGAAATTTGGCATTGATGGGATATGGCAGCTGAAAACCGATTCGAGTGCCTTTACTCACAGCACATCAATGCAGCACCTGGGTTCATGAACACATACATTGGACTCTAGATGATCAGAAGGTAGAGTGGTCTGATGAGTCACATTTCCAGTTGGTACAAGCTGATGCCCTGGTTCAGATGTGGCACAAAACTCATGAGGCTATGGTGTCAACAAGACATTGTACAAGCTGGTGGTGGTTGCATAATGGTGTGGGGAGTGTTTACCTGGCACGATTTGGGTCCTCTGGTCAAATTAAACTGGTCATTGATAGGAAATCACAATGCTCAGCTGCTTCGTGGCCTTTTGCAGCCCTTTATGGACTTCACATACCCAATAATGATGGGATGTTCCAGGATAATGCTTTGTGTCATCGGGCCCATTTTGTTCGCTATTGGTTTGAGGAGCATTATGGACAACTCCAGCACATTATTTGGCCACCTAGATCACCAGACATGAACCCCGTGGAGCAAATCAGGGATATGATCGAAAGCCATTCGTGAACAAGATCCAGCACCTACCACAACCACGCAATTATGGGCGGCTATTGAGACAGCATGGCTGAACATTTCTTCTGGTGACTTCCGCCGACTAGTCGAGTCCATGCAACGTTGAGTTGCTGCATTTCAGAGTTAAAGGAGGCCCCACGTGATATTTGAGAGGTATCCCATGACGTTTGGTACTTCAGTGTATATTTATTGTCAGACAACCACACCTTTCAACTGCTCAGGGTCATGACATCAAAGACAGGTGATTTGTGAAAATTCATTTGTGGACCAGCTCTATATGATTGCTCATGAAAGGAGGTAAAACTATATGCTTTATAGTGAAATCTGCAGCAGGTTAGTTTTGCAGGCTCGTCCTTATGAAAAAAGGGCAGCTTTATTGTAACAAGATATCTCAGGATAAACAAAAGTTCCAAGTTTACATTTCTTTAAAGGAGTTGAACATTGCTATCTTCCCCTTTTAATTACGAATGTCCAAGTTTCCCACCCAACCCAAAGAAGTATCACTTTTGACGTACCTATAATGTATCTAATTTAGATAGTAAAAAGTGATTTATAGGGTACAAAATAAATCTAAAACATTATCAGTATGTTTAGATAATTGAGGTGGCATTTCAAAACTCTTCACAGAAAGCTCATTTATTTGTCGTGAAGCATCTAACAGAAGGTAAGCCTCTAACTGTAACCAAACCTTTTGAAATGAAATGTGAACCAAAACTATTCTCCTGATTCTGATTGTCCCGCATGCCTTGATGAATGTCTCTTAATTTCCTTTAAACCACTACTTGAAAATTTTGCTTATTCATATATTAATCTATTTCTGATGTTTTATTGAAAAATGACTTATTTAATGAAAACCTCAGGATTTCTGCGAAAAACAGAATATCTACAACCAGGACTCTTGGAAGTATAGGGAAACAGAAAATGAAAAGTAAGAAAGCTTTTATTTACCTTCATTTGTTTTGAATCTGTATTTTGATATGGCAGTATTACCATAATTAAAAAGAATTAAAACGGAAATTAATTGTTGGATATTTCTATACACCAATATAATAGTATTATTACTTTCTAAACAAAAGAGCTTTCACCTCTTTTTCTTTCATCTTTGAGAACTCTTGAATAGTTGGAAAAGCTGGCATTCCAAGATTTTTCCAAGTTAAATATGGATTCGATATTTCATTATTCATTTCTAGAACTGCCCATCTAGGGGAAGTAACTATATATAGAGAGCATTGAAACAATTTTAGATAATAAATAGTTTTAAAAAATAATAGCTGTATTATAGTAAACTGATTATAGATTGTAAAACATGGTAAAATATTTTACAAATAGAAATGTCTAAAAAGTAAAGAGCACCAGAAACAGTCTTTTCTTGGATCTCCCTTCCATTAAATAATTGTTTTGTTTTACCAAGATAACATGAAACTCGAAAATCTGATGGCTAATTACTAGAATTAATGCAATTTATAACATTTAAGTGCGAAACTCTAGACAAAATTTCTACAAGAAATTCTAGCTAGAGCTCATGAGAGTCATTTGAAGCCACAGTGAACATTTAAAAATGTCTTGAATGTACACAAATATTAGTGATATAACAATTTCAATAAATTTCCACTGTTTTCTTTACATATCTCCAACGGTTCGTTGCTTCTGATGTTAGAATTAACATTCAGTTAAACAAATTTGAGTGTTGTAATTTTAAGCACAAGTCTCACAACAGCATTCAGATAATGAAATTTGAATTATATAAATATATTGAGCAATAATTAAGATTTTACTAAACATATACATCATTAAAAGTTATCTAAACTACATAAATATTCAATTCTAAAACTAATAGCAGTATTAATAGAGCTTGTGTTTCTTTATTTCAACAACTAAATTGAGAAACAAGTATATATAAAAGTATAATCATTCAACATTATGGAAAACAAAAATTTCTATGATCTATTTTCTTTTTAGCATGCTAATATTTTTAAAAATTTCTTGAAATTGACATTTATACCCAACATTTAGACATACTTGGAATTAAGCATTAATTTTTTTAATGTGAGAAAACGAAAATAGATGTAGTTCGCGCGAATGTAGAATGAAAAACGAATGTAGTTCGAAATTAAAAACTTAAAAAGTATTCCTGAGCCTCAACTACTTATTTAAGTAAGATTAATGCAGTTTCTTTAATTTGAATAATGAAAATTAATAATTAAAGTATAGTTATTTAAAAATTAAAGATTCTCTTGATAAACTTGAAAAACATAAATAATGAAATGTAACTTACAAAGTAGTTTGGAAACATTTAGAGTAATGTGAATATCAGCAATTGTGGCATTAGGAATAGTATCTGCAGTGTTGTACAAAATAATAACTATTTCTCTGTAATAATAAGAGTGAATTAAAAGTAGAAACATTTACAAGCAAAAAAATACATTTTTCAACAAAATGATGCTCATAAATTAGAAAATTGTACATAAAATATTCAAGAATATATTTTGTAATCGAGTATAGTATAAAATCTAGATAAAAGTAGAAGGAGATATTCTCATTTCAAGATTAAATGTTCTTTTATAGCACATTGTAAAATAAAATGTAGATTTTAAGATAAAAGATCAATTTTTCAATAAATATTCCAATAAAAATGTCAAGAGTTTTAATATATTTTGTTCAACAAACACTAAGTAAAGTTTAGTTAGTACCCTTTCCTTTTATTTAGTGCACTGAGATATTTTTTTTAACAAAAAAGAGGGAACAAGTAGTTTAAAGGAAAATTACTTATTAAAAATTATTGGAAATTTATTAATTATAAAGTTTAATTATTAGGGTTGAGACAGCTTTTGAAAACATCAATGAATGAAAAAATATATATCAGGAAAATGTTGTGAACATTAATTTTATTGAAACAAAAGAATGCCCCAAATTTGCTTGGATTACTTGGAAAATATGAAAAAGTGTAGGAATGTAGAAAATCATCAAAAATAATAGAATGTTGAAAAGAATGTGCAACAGAGATAATGATATTGCGAATTAAAAATAGATCAAATTGTGTGTGTGATTGTTCCTAAAATTCCAAACCCCCAAATTATTTTCATTCATGACCTAAAGAGTAATATCCTACTTGAAATTCAAATGTTACTTTATTTATATGCATTGATTTTGTATTGTGTAATACAGATAATATGTTCAAAATATAAGATAAAAATAATTGAAATTTTCATTCATTTTTGGCTAAACATTTACTTGCGTGAGAAACATTGAGTTGCAATAGCTCCAAAGTCATTTCTGAAGTCATTAGACCTTTCATCTAAAATGTAACCAAAACTAAAATTTTAAAAACTGAATATAAATTTAAAAATATAAGAACTGTAGCCACAAAGCACTCCATATCAAAATATGCAAATCTTACGGATTTCAATAATTAATTGACAAATTTGGTTAACTTGGTTTTACATTTTTGCTACTCTAGGGTTTTGTAGAGAACTTATGGTTAGGAGTGGATTAAGAATCACTACAAACAGCCATGCCAATCCAGTTGACAAGATAATGTATTTGGAGGTATTCTGTTGGATTGTGACCACTATCTTAAGTACAAACATCAATGTTCATTTAAACAACTCGGACAAACTTATCAACCACGTTCTATTAAATTACTTGATAAAAACCATCATAAATTTTACTATGCTCGAAAGGTATTTCATACATAACAAATTATTCAAAATTGTTTTCTATACTTTGCAAAAAGACAATATTTGAACTTAAAGTAGTGTGAAGAATAAATTTATTCTAAAATCTACCTAGATCTCATAAGACTTTTCCTTTATAAATTTTTTTGCATGCACAAGTAATGAAAACGGTACAGTATAAGTGATTTAAAGTCCTAGAAATAAAATGTTCACTTAAATCCTAAAAATTTTAGTTAAGATCTATTGACAATATTAAAAGAATTAAAGAATCAGCATCACATATATAGCGAAATTGCATAGATTAAAATCATAGAAGTGATAAATTACAAATATTAAGTCAAGTCTCCAGTTTTAAAAAAGTTTAACAAATACGTACCAAAATATTTTATGTTTAAAGACCATCAGCTTAACTAAGTATTGAAAAGATGAGCACATGCCTACTGACAATTACATAACAGAGTTACTTAAAAATTCATACAAAAACTTCTCTCTACTGATGCTCCCATGTTGTATTAATTTGATTAGTGGCAATTGTCCCAATAACCCTTTTTAACACTAGACTTGAAAACAGTTAAACTAAAAACCAATATATTATATACTGTAATACATTTGATACACTATGGTAAATTAAGTAAACAAGGAGTCAATAAATTATTCATGATTTTAATAAACAATATTTAACAGGAAATGAAAACATACAAATATGAATAAAAAGTTTAGTAAATTGAAATAAAATATTTGAAATCACATCATTATGCTATTATTAAAATAAGCAATAAGAATATTACTTAAAAAATTTTAAGTAAAATACAAGACTTACAGTGTAAAAGTACTACTTACCATCACTGAATATCTTAAGTTGCAATACGTTAGGACATAATTTGCTCAGGAGACCAAATACAGAATACACAGGTTTTCTTATAAACTGAGTATAGTTAGGATATGTACTATTAACCTGAAATCTTGCTAGTAATGTTCTTTCAGTAAACTGATTGGGAAAATAGCTTAGAAAAGCATTGTCACTGCTTAATAAACCAAAATGTATGTCTTCAAACACTTCTGGTCCATTTTTCACAAAGTAAAAATAAATATGGCTCAGAATAATCTAAATAGAAAAAATTATGAGTAATGCTATAAGTAATAAAAATGGATGTGTAAATTCAAACAAAACAGAATACTATAATAACATTTTCAATTTACATTTGTAGCATCAATATCACTTTGAAAACAAACTTTCTGCAAAGTTGACTTGATTAAATCAAGTTTATTACTTGCCGACAACAAAGCAAATGTAACACAAAACATAAAGATTAATTATAATGTTGTTAATCCCAAGCACCTTCAGGAATTCAAATGTGGGACCATAGGGCTTGAGTTACCCTAAAAATATATTTGGTTAGAAAAAAGCATTTTAGTTTTGTAGCTTTCTTGGCTGAATTAATTCTGTTTCAGAGAATTAACTATTCTCATAACATAATTCAAACACTATTTAATAAAATTCAAATATTCTTCAGCTACTGTAAGCTTTTTCAAAACAGGTTTTACCTGGAACAGTTCTTAATAAATACAAACAATAACTTAATATCGATATAGATAAATACTTTTCTGAGAGAAATATATTTCACTACAACCTCAAATACTTTTAATATTGAAAGAGAAAGATTGCTTTGACTGTACAAATTAAATAATCAAAAAATAGGATGTTACTTAAAAATAAAAAGTTTAAGTTCAGAAGTAATAAAAAATAAGGTGACATTCAGTTTATTGGTACATTGGCTCTTTTAATGAAACACAGCAACTGGAAAAGTGCTCAATTGCATAAAAATTGAGAATGAAAATTCTTCATGGTAAAATTGTAGCAATTTCAGTAAGTAATTTCAATCAGAACACTCTGAAGTCAGTCCTAGACAGTATCCTTATTTTTACTCAATCTCTGCTTGTTGAACTTTTTTTTGGCTTGAATTTTAGTTAAATCCTAGTTAGCATTACAGCCTTGGTGAGATTACAATATTTTGTCACAAAGCCATTGCCAAATGATAATGGGCTGAAATGAACGTTACGTTATAACACAGATAAAGTATGGGTTGGAATTAAGGTGCTAATTTAGCAACCTTCTATAAAAAAACAATTTCACCAACTTGCCAATTTTCAGCAACTGCATCACTTTATCAAGTGAGATTTTCTGTAAAAATTTCACTATTTGCAGTACTGCCTTAATTAAAAGTGAAAATTCGAAACTAGAAAATCTGTAATATTTGACATATCTGAAAGTATATTAAATTGAATAATTTTAGACTATGGGAAGATAGTATTCTCAACATAATTTCTTTTTTGTTTGGAAAGAACCAAGTTTTAACACTAAATCTGATCAAGAGAAAGCAAATCTGATCTTTAGTAAATCTGATCAAGAGAACTTTGAAACAAAACCACACCTTTAACAACTCAATTGCCTTTTCAAACTCTTAACATCATAGGACAAATGCACATTTTAGTTAAACATATGGTACTATAATTCTTTAATTAAGCATCGTACCTTAACAACCATTGCAGCATAAGTAGAATCAGCTCGCCACCACTGAGGAAGGGACCAATTTTTCAGAGGATCAGCCTCACTAAAATTAATGCACTCTAGTTTTGTCAATACATTTACCTGAACATGTAACATGTGTTGCTTTTAATAGATTAACCTTATATAGAAATGTATTAATTTAGCAAACAGCACTAAAGAGAAATGCTAATTTGAATTTTTATAAAAATATGAAACATTAATTTAAAATTAATAACTAAATATGGGATATATTAAAACATACTCATTATAAAAAGGAAGGTGACTGAGAGAGGAAAAATGAGATTGAATGTATCTGATTGTTTCAATTTCTTCATCTAAAATAAGCAGTGAACTACTGTTGCCCTGTGAAAAATTATCAAGCATGAGTGAATCGGAACTTATATACACCAAATTTATTCAAAATTATCTTATTACAAGAAAATTAGTAGCAATTGAAAACGGAAAACTAATAATAATTATTGCTAGTTACAAAGTTCTAACCCAGAAATAAAAACTGAATATTTCAGAATATCAGAAAAGTGATAGACTTTTTAAATAAAATATGTTCTGATGGTTGAATTCAAAATGTTTTGATAACTACTGTAAAGTGTTTTACCAAAATGATTGGTAGTAACATTGAAGAAAAGAAAAGTATCAATAATTTAGAAGTAATGACTAATCAAAGAGCTTCTCTGAGTGATTTCAACTTGATTTTATAAGCAGAACCAAAAATTTAAAGCTTGTTAATAGTTTTATTTTAACAACTTTTATATTATCTAACATTTTAACTGAATCTGAGTACAGATAATTGCTTTTTAATGGGGGAGATAACTTAAGAAATTACATCACGATGTGTGTGCAATACACATCTTCAGTTCTACAGTAAATAATATCTAATACTGTGACTTTACTACTTAATCTCAATACTAATAATGTACCACTTACAGAAACATCTTAAAAAGTCAATTACTTACTAAACCTAGATAAGGGCTATACTTTTTATTTGAAATGATTAAAAATATGCTAGACAAAAATCAATGCAGAAAATCTATTAAATGCAGCAAAAATAAAAGTTTAAGGACATATTTTTTAACATACTTTCTTATGAAAAGAAATAAAGTCCAATCTAACACCAGTTTCCCCAGTGAAATAATTTTTTCCGTCAATACAATGTGCTAGTAATGCCCAACAAATTGGTGAATTCCCAACTGTAGGTACTCTGCAAGAGCCACCAGGGCCTCCAAAGTGTAGTCTTTTATTGGCATGATACAAACCCTCTGAGCAAGCATCATAATAATTTAAAAACCCTGTATATAAAAAAAATACATTAAGAAAATACAATGTTGGAATTGCAAAATTGCTTAAACTAAAATTTTAAAGGAACAAAGCAGTAAATTAATCTAAACTCTTGAGAGGCATTTCTAAACTAGTGTGTGAGTGGCCTGCTGCTGTTAATATCTTTGTTATGAAATGAAAATAAAATTCAGTTAGTGGCTTAGTTTTGGCTTCAAGGGAAGCTTTTTTAAATTTCAATTTTTTCAAGTAATTTTCAATTTTTCACCAGAAGCTTTTTTAAATTTCAAATGCCCAATCAGTGATTCCTTAGCTTTTGGCACCATATGAGGAACTGATGGAAAACTGACATATATGTGAAGGAACACTCAGTAGGTAAGCTACCATTACTCCTAAGAAGGAAAATCACCAATATTCAGGTGCCTACAAATCAAGATTTGAAACTGGGATCTACTGGGTGGCAGAGAAACACTATGACCCAAGAAAGTTTTTGGTACTTAATTTACAGCTTATTCATTTGAAATATAATCACTTTAAGCATTGGAAAAACAGCACACATGACAATTTTGCTGTTTTATTATATACATATTTTGTTATAGAAGTATTTTCAACTTAACTAGAAGAGGTTAAAAGATTCAATTTGATTTCAAGAGAAAAATGTCTCTAAAATATATCTAAGATATTGAATTTGTAATTATAATTGAATGATATTATAAAATATATCTGATGCAAGCAGATGAAAAAACTTTTATCTCCTTGCATGAGATCAGTTTTGAAAGTATGTAGTCAGTTTGATTATCTTGAGAATCAGTTGCATTGCCCACATGAGATTTGGTAGCCAGACGAACACCTAACTGCATGTAAATGAAGTCAATTTACTAACAAAAAACGCAGTTTGTACTGAGAAGATGCAGAGAGATGTTTATTTGCAGTCATTTTTTATTATTAATGTAAGACTGAATGCATGATATACTAACAATGGGGTTGCAACAAGAAAAACATTATAGATACTTATGTTTAAAATTACAACTCTATTTGTGCAAAATATGGTTTCTTTTGCTTACTGAACTGTTTACTAGAGATCTTAAAATTTATGAAGCAGCATTATCTTTGAATTTATTTAGAATCATGATTGAATTCAACAATGAATCCAGATTTATTTGTAAAATCACAAATATAACATAATGAAGCATTTATCAAGAAAATTTAGGTGATATAAACCATTATTGTGAGCACTTCAATGTAATAGATAATTTATTCAGATTTTCAATTTAAAAAACTTGCCTTGTATGGTAAAGTTTAAATTATCAAAATCATGATGATCAGGTTCATTCCATGTTTCAAAATTCCAATTCATTACATAATCAATTCCATATATATCTATAAAAATAAATTATAAATAATTCAGTTACATTCTAAAAACACAATGGTTTTTGAAAAAACAATATTCATAAACACTATGCAACCAAGAGTATTCAAATACCTCCAAACATGCAAATCAAATCATACACAATGTGTATAAAGTATTATTTAAATGTAAAATACTAGCAGATATTTATATTTTATCAAACTGACAAAACACAATCCAGAATCACCTAGTTTTCCAGTGAGTTCTGGTGCAATGTCAGATGATTGTAGTGCAGTGCTATTAAGCTCATTGTTTGTCATTTGATTTGTTGCTTTATGGTCATTTTCGGAAACTAGAAGCGATTACTAAATACTCTATTCATAAAAGTAACAAATCAGTGCATAGATAATTTTTATAATTGGTTTGGTCTATCACTCTATGGTCATTTTTTACAACACAACAGCTAATTAGAACAGGACCTATGGCTTAAAGTGGATTCCACTTAAAACAATCTATTTTAAATAGATTAAAGTGGAACCACTACATACATTCATGCCCAAACCAGGATTCGAACTCAGTCTCATAGACTAAGGGCTAGAGAGCTAACCACTAGGCTTCCAGGTCAACAATATTATTGCTTGGAGAACAAGAGACTGATAAGTCATAAAACGATAAATCGTAACTCTATAATCTTGGGTACAATATGTCCCTAGGAAACACCATTTCTGACTGTTGCACTGACCATGAAATTAGAGAAAACTGGTAATCTAGAGCTATTTATACTGGGTGGAACTGAGCCTCATTATAGTATTTTCTAACTTGAACTCGAGTACTATGTAAGCTGTTCGAGTTGATGATGGAGACTGATGTGTCAGTACCTTGGAATAGACCTGGTTTTCAGCTGTTTCAAAGATCAGATATAACAATCAGATCAAACATAATTGGGATGAACTCAATCCAATTATGATGAACCCGATTCTCAACATGGGGCATTTGTCCTACAGGAGAAATTTAAATATATAAAGGATCATTTGGCAAGAGTACAAGAAAAACTTTTCATTTAGTTCTGAAGAAAGAATTTGATGATTCAAAATTGTGTTATCTGAGTCTCCATTTGTCAACAGTGATTGCTAGATTTGGGTCAGCTTGGTATTGACTTTACAAGGAAGATGCAGCAATATTGAAGGGAAGTTGTGTTGTTCATATATGAATAAAATTTCCAAGATATTGGAACAAATTTTGTTCATCCTAAACAGCAGATTTGTTCACGCAAAAGGGAATCCCAAAATTAGGAGCTTCTAATCATGAAATTTAGAAGTACTTTTAACAAAAGTAGAGATTTGCAAACACAATGAAAGAAAGCATACTTGAAAATAAATTTTTCACTTAAGTTATACAGCTTTATTACAGAATATAAATATTAATAAGAACATCTTTTGAAAATAAATTTTGAGAAATATTGGTAAGGGAAAGCAATAATACATGACAGAACAGTATAATTGAAACGATTACATGCAATATATTTTACAAATTCTGTTTTAGAATTGTCAGGCCATGGGAAGGATTATGACCCCCATTACCCTAGGCTTTGATGCTTAGATTGTGGAATGTAATGGATATACAGCAGTTCACAAGACTTGATTTCTAATCTAAATATCTTTCTAATCAAATGTTCAAATGATTAAAAATCTCACAAGGCATTCAAAGTATCGTTAGCGCTCGGCTCCCACAATGGGAAGGCAGTATCTTAAAAGGGAGTGTTTTGCTTCTGGTTGTTGTTGGGGCGTTTTTGATGGATCTGTGCCCAAAATTCGAGCAGTCACTTGCATCGTCTTTGAGGGGTAATTAGTGCTAATGACCATGGAGATGTTTCTGAGTGATTTGGGGGAAGGCGGTTGAGGGAAGGGAATCAACTTTTTTGCACTCCGCTTTATCTGTTCCAATCAAGTAGATTGTGCTGTTGGTTGACTTCTCGCTTCACAACCATTGTTGATTGACTACTTGTGGTTGGATCATTTTTATCTTAACTGTGTTTAGTAGAGGTATTTATATTTTAATGATTAATTTTTTGTTAGATCCTTAAGCTCACACCTAGCCAATAATAAACATGCAATAACAAGACTTCATACTATCACAAGAAAATTCATTTTAAAAGTCCCCAACCCATTTACATTTTTTGCAACAATAGTATCATAAACTGAACACATGAGAATTCTTTATGCCTAGAAAGTATAGCAATCAAGGACCCATAAAGGATAGCCCTTCATGAGTGGTGGTGGGAGCGTACTTGCATATGGTTAAGTTAGTATATTGAATATTTAGTAACATTTTTAGCAATACAAATATTTAGTTTAATAATATAATAAAAGTGCAAAACATAATAGCATAATAAAAGTGCAAAACATAATAACATAATAAAAGTGCCTCATATGAATCATAGGAAGAGTTAGTTTTAGCGTTCTCAGAAAACGAATTTTTAAAATGAGTCATTGAAAATATCTAGTATTGAAAGTCCTGTGTGAACTATATTAGAACAGAAAAAGTGATGCATATTTGTAGAAAATTATTAACATAAATTGATAGTTAACACAATTATCATTTATCATGCAAGTTTATTTTGGAATTTTCACTAAACAAAATTAAGTATATTCTTAGGAATTTTGACTTACCAATATAACGCTCAGCCAATACTTGTATGAAATCCTTCCACATATACACTTGAGTAGCATTTTCAAAATCAGTGAAATAATTTGATGGATTACCCATCAATTCAAAACCTGGTTGTAAGTTATTTTCCCATAACACGTATACAAGTTCATCCAAATAACTGAAGTTATATAAAACTTTCATATTGGGAAGAACTCTGAAAATAAAAATAAATTTAAACACAAAAAATAACATTATACTGAAGATAAATATAAAAAAATAAAATCTTAATCCAGGAAATAAATACTTTCCACATTTTTAGCATCTCGCATTTTATACATCTTATATTTACTAGTATTTTTCTAGTATTACCAACTTTTTTCAGATAAACTAAACATTAAGTGTTTTTATATATTTTGGTTAACATGCAGATAATTTGAGTAAAAGTTACTGGGGTTGATAGTTCTAATTGTTCGTAAACATCGAAAAAATTTTATGGACATAATTTTTTTAATTACTGGTATATTTGTGGATCCAATATGTCGATAGTTAGTATTGGTCATAAAGCTTCTTGTTGAAAGATGTTAATATAGTTTTGAATGAAAAGCATGTAGGAATGTAGATGATCAGCGACAATCTGCAGATTGCTTGTACTAGTTATGGAAGTCTCAATAAGTATGGCAGCACTTGGGGTTCAAAGCTTTGGGTGGTTTAAATCTAAACTAATAATGTGGAAAAAATGTTCTTCCAATTTCTCCCAATCTATACTTTCGATAAAACTATGTAAACTGTAATAAAACATTTTAATGCTTTGCAATAACAGACATACCAGGTAGCTTTGGGATTCTACTTGATAAATTTCATTATGTCCAACAATGTACACATTTGAAAATGTAAATATAGCACAGAAAAACTATTGTTTTTTGTTAAGATTTTCCATAAATAGTAAAGGTTTGCCACTGAATAGGGTTACCAGACAACCAGGATTGACCTAGACCTGGATTTGTATTTGTCTTGGGCTGTTTCCAAGATTGAAGAATCTAAGTGATTACAAAAATTGAAGAATAAGTTATTATAGCAGAAAAATATACAAAATTTTTGTTGTTTTTACTGGGATGGGGATTATTTTTTAGTAAAATCAAATAATTTTCCGGTTGGTTTAATGTTAGTACAAAGTTAGTTTTGGGGACCATGGTAGGAAATTTCATTGATATACATTGGCAATCCTGGTTAGGTGTCTTTGAAATGTAAGTTACAGTACTGATTTTAATGTGGGTGTTTATATCCGTCTTACTGGTGTTCATACATTAGTGATTAGAAATTCTTGTTCGAGTATTTCGTTGATCGTGCCTTGATCTATATTCTTCTATTTCTACAAATCAACATTTTTCTCATACACACAGGGATATATTTCATAAGTCAGGATTTCTAAACATTAAAATCAAATTTTATGAAGTGTACTGGATTATATTTCCTAAAATATGAGCCAAAGCAGAGTATAAAATCAACTACTGGTTACATGAATCAATTATCACTTCAAATATAAAAAGTTCTTAAAATAAAATGTACAAATAGAAGCATGTGATTCATGTTTTAATATTTTTATTTTCAAATATTGTACGATGATTTTAGATTTTGAAACATATTTTGGTTACTAGAAATAGTAGTTAGCTAATCGAAAACTTAATAACACTTAAAAAATAGATTTAAAAAATAATGCAAAATTGAGAATGAAATCTTCAAAACTCAATTTTTATCCATATCAGGAAATAAAAAATCATTCTAAATTTCTAGTGAAATACACACTATAAAATCTAATAAAAAAGAATTTTTAATGCTTCTGTCAGAGAGCTTTCTGTAAAAGAGAAATATACGGAATTTCAAGAATACATTACCTTAAGTGCACTAGGTTTAACATCCAGTGTATCCGAACTTGTAAAATTCCATAATGTGGAAGAGAACCGATGAGAAATAAGTTCTGTCTCATATCAGCTGACAATAGAAAATTATAAGATTCCTGGTGGGGATCTGGAGGACTAAATCAAAAAGTTGTAGTTGTAACATTCATATTACAAATATAATTTATTGCAATTCTAAGTGTTAAGTACATACAAAACTTATTTCACTTTTCTAAATAAAAATAGCAATGTTTTTAAATTACTCATGTACCCTATTTAAATTACCTAAATATTTTGCTCAAATTTTAACTGATTCTACATCATGAGCTAACTTTTTAAATGTGCACGCTTAATTAGTATAACTACTTTAAACATACAGAATTGCTGCTAAAATATATTAAGCTTTATTTAAAGTAATTTGTTCTAGAAAAATAAAACACTAGGATGTGCTTAAAAACTTGCATCAGGTATGGAAATATTGTGAAGTTTAATACAAATAATTAGGTTTTAATTGCATTTAAAAGGTAATATATTGAGGTTTGAAGACAATTCTCCATATTTTCCGAGTAAAAAGTGATGGAAAATATCAATATTTTTGCATTATACAAATTAAAAAATGTTAAAGAAATTAACCAGATTGACTTCATATTTATACCAGTTTTTGTAGTATTCCATATTTTTCAGTTAATATTTCAGAGTATATTAACTATATTTAGGAAGGAAAAGTTGCCATTTCATTAAGGATGTGTAGCTATAATGAAATCTACATATTAAAAACATTTGCTTTGATTCCTGAAAACTGTAGATGTTAATTATTATAAATTGGCTACATCAAGTAAATTTGGGAAAGAATGTAATTGTTGAAACATTAGGTAATATTTCAAACTTTAATTTCTAAAGAACCAGTATTGTAGTTCTCATAAGAGCTAACAAATATTTTTTTTACCTGGATAAAGTAGTTGTGAAAGTAATAAACAAAATGTTTCATATTTGCGTCAATTTTCAGAGCATACAAGTAAATTTTAACATAAATTATCGAAGGAAACTGAATAAAACAAGTTTTTCCTTTTCTGTTAACATGCATAGTACAGGCATTCAAAATCTAATGTTATGTAGTTTCTGTTTATATTATATTTTAGCGTAAATAAAAATTTTCCATGAAGGAAAAAGAAATATTCATAATTTAGCCCTGGCTGAAAAGGAGGTCAAATCCATACTTCTAAGTTCTTCCATTCGACAGAAATATTTCTAAATATGTGTCCACTATATCTACAGGTTCCAAGCTCAACTGCAGTTACGTAAAACCATGGATATTATCAAACACTATGACATATATTAACTCATGTGATAACTTGTTTTTATATGCTAAAAATAATCAGATGTCAAAACAAGAAATTAAAACTTTTTCGAACTCAATTCTTATAAATTGTAGTACTAAATAAGTTATTAACTAAAAGGGACATGTATCACACTTCTTATATTTGACAAATTTGCTTTATAAATAGGACAATATTGCACAACTATACCTATATTTAATGATGCCAGTTCTTTTTGCAAGAGTAAAAGCCCACTGAATGAGAAGCATCTTAAAAATCTAAACTTTTAACATCTAAAACTTTGTACTAACCAAATAAAATACACACCAAGTATGCTATTTGTAATAAATTGTTCAAATCATACTCCAAGATTAATTAAAATCATTAAATCTTTATACTAATTGTCTAAATCAGGTTTCCAAACTGTCCGGTACAAACTTCTTTTAAGCCATGGTTGTTTGGCAGATCATTGACAACCCTTCTATTTTACAATATCCGAGGCCCAGTGATATAAAATAAAGAAAAATCAAATTCTTACTCATAATCATTTGTTTCTGAAACTGAGATACTGTTGGTTGAGATAACTCATTACAAACCAAGACGGATAATGTACCAGCCTTAAAAAATTAGAGAACTTGAGCTGACAATGAAATACATTTCAATTTTAGCAAAAAAAAGAGAGTAGATAAATTTTAAAAAAATAAGAATTGCCATTCTACGAGGGAAAATTTAGACCCATTCTAGTTTTCAGACACCAAGTATTAGGTCTGAACATGTCGCCATAAAACTGACAAGCCTCTGAAGAAATGTTGTTTGTATTTTTTATTTGTTCATGTAAATTAGTTCTTTTATAATTAAATTAATACAAACAAAAAAAAAATTTTCCAAAGCGAATTTTTACAATTGAGTCACTGAGATTTACATTTAGTTAAATGATTTAAGGAACAAGAAAGTTTGAAAAATGCTGATCGAAGTGATTTGTAGTAAAAGACCAATATATTTAACTTGTATAAAATTCTCTATCAAGGTTATTAATGTTGTACAAAAACTTTACAACTTTGAAAACTATGTTTTTCACATCAAGTAATGAGTTAAATGAGAGTAAGGGAATGAGACTGAATTTACAATTCGGGTTTTAACTTTTCGTATATATAAGCACCTCAAAATTATAGCTTGATTGCTTAAAATTAATTCAAGTTGTTACATCAGGCTGAACTTTGTTGTAACTGAGACTAGAGTATTGAAAAGGTTAATTGTTCTTGTCAAGAGGAAGAAAACACAACTCTGATTGTCTGAAATATTGCAGAAGATACAGCATTTTCTGAGTCCTTGCAAATGATTTTTGAATATGAAGGCAGATAAAAAATAAGGTAAGATCTAAAATGGCAGAAGATACAAAAATTGTAGAAACTATGGTAAAATATAAAATTAATAAGTAACCAATTGGTAATTTTCAGAATTCTCAAAGCCCAAACAGATCCATAAAATATAAAGTAAAAACACACAATACATAATTAACTTTTGAAAAATAGAAAATACTTTGATTTGCTGTTTTAAAAGCACTGCTATCTCTCCCAAATGAACACACAAGTCTTTATGCGACAACTTTATTTCAACAAAAGCTCATCACTTTTCAGCAAGAAAAGGATATGGGAAGAATTGCACACTTATACAATTGTCACTTGCAAATATACACCTCATAGTACACAAGTAGTAAACATATGTATATATAAATACAATAAATGCACATTTACATATGTATAATTCATAACAATATTTTTAAAATAACTCAAATAACGAAAACATTACACCAAAAGCATACATATTCCAGCATTTGGACGGTTGAAACAAAAACAATAAAATTGATACTATCCCAGTAAGGCCATTAGTAAAATAACAATTGCCAGATTTAATGACAAAAAGACAGATAAGATATTAAGTTATGTTTATGCTTAACTGAACTTGAACTGTTAACATAAAATTCATTCAAAATATATAATTCAGTTTTCTTCACTTTTTCTTCTGATGGAGTTACCATTGAAAACAGAATGATAAAAAAGGACAAACACAAAAATAATTTTAATTCCTTGTTATACTCATTTGCATCTGTAGTCAAAGGAAAGGAATTTTGACACATTAATTTATAGATTACAACTATTATAATATCAATGTGTTACCAGAATTTCAACACTGACAGCTTCCAAAAATGTCAACAAGGGAAGAAATAAAGTATGACAACCTTACAGAAATTATTTGATTCTATCAATGCAATAACAAGTTAAATTTCCAAATATAATGAAAACACAATTTTATGACTCATTTCATGCCATTTCGCAAGGCAGCAGTCCGTAATAGTGATTTTTCTGACACCTTGGTTACAGGTTTTTCTTGTCTTGGGCATTTTTTATACTGGTTTGATGAAAATGTAAAATTAGGGTCACAGTATATTTATATTACAAAATAAAGAACACAAGAAAATATTCAAATGAGGTTTCAAAGAAATCACATAAAAAGGATAAGCAAATCTAAACTAATCCTACAATGGGTTATAGTAATACAGCACAAAAGAATTGAAATTCCACAAGAATGTAACAGATATAACTGAAACAGAACTCTGTGTGTAGTTCCTTATCAAGATTTAAATCACAAAAATGAGAAGTGGGGTTTATTGTAGTAATGAGACTCAATTGGATCAAATTTAAAGAGGGAACCCCTAGTTTAGAACATTTCAATATATGAAAGTAACTTTAACTGCAAATTATTTTTCTATGAATGCTAAGTGTTCCTGACAAGATAGTAGAGCTGAAATTTAGAGTAAATTACAAAAAACATACTTAATATCAAGTGAAGTATCAGAAAAATTATAAATAAGATCAAAACTTGGAGTTCAAGTTTTATTTTTGTTTCATAAAGCTTCATACAAAACTAGAGAAATAAATTTGAGGATGACAGAAAACAATTAAAAAAGAAATGGCATGGAAAACAAGAGCTCAAACTGCCTTTTTCGTAATTGTTCATTAAAAAGTAACATGTTATGTAAAAACCTTATTCTATATTATCAAAATTAAACTTCTGTTAAATATTTAAAAGTATAATGTTTATGAAAAGCATACGAAATATTAAAAAAAATTGTTTCTGAAACAGCACTTCATTCTCACTTTTTGGACATGAGGTAAAATATCTATTAACAGCAGGATGATGTATAAGGAATAAGAATATTAAAGTCTTATAAACATTTAAGAAGTTTCTCATCTTTCTTTTAAAATATTTATTTGTGCTTATCAGTATTTTATATAAATCAGCTATATCAAATACTACATAGTAAAGAAAGCATGTTAAAAACTACCAAAAGACATACATTTTTAAATAGTATACCAATATGTTACCAGAATTCTAACATTAAGACAGCTATTCAAAAATGAAAAGTATCAAGTAAACATCCAAGATGATAAAGTACATGATTGTTTTTTAAATTAGGAATATTTGGTTTTCAATTTAATGGTGTAAGAACCTCATTTCCCCCTATATTGCATAAAAAGAGAATAAAACAGTAACTAATATTCAAATCGGATGTTGAAAACAGGTAGTGAAATAAGGCTTAATTTTGACAAAGTATTTTATTTATGAGTGTAAACAAATAACGTATTTAGTTAACTGGGCTTGGATTTTAAGTATTTTTAACTTGAAAACAAAATTTGATTTTAGTTTGATCAACTTTGATCAGTCACTACAAAAACATCACTGTAAATAGAAAGAAATTTACAAAACACTACACTATGACAATAAGATAAAATCTAAAAAATGACAATAGCAAATGAAAAAATATTTTTAATTACTGAAAAAATATTAAATTTATCAGTTCAGGCAACATTCAGTAAGTCCGAGATTTCAAAGCTTCAATAGCAAAAGTAAATCTTGAAAATATTATTGACACTAATACTGCCATTTTCAAACTGATTGTGTTATTGGTGGGTGTATACATTTCAACTTACGCAGCAATAGAACTATCAGTTTTCAGTTACATAACAGTGATAGTAAATTTGGCAAATAAAACTTTTGCACACAAAAAAGTAGAAAGTTTTGGCATAGATCTGACATTTTCAGTTACTACAAGTACAAATGCAGTAAACCACCATCAAGCATATATTATCAGATCACATTACAAGATTGTAAATCTTTCAATTCCATACCAGAATAAATCAGGTCAGTGTAAATCTTCCAATTCCATACCAGAATAAATCTCATTATATTAGTTCAGCACCACAAGTATAAGCCTTACACACTCTGAGCAACAATTTATCAAAGTTAACATACTTCCCTATAGAAAAATAGTGCTAGTCCAATTACATCAACACATCCTTTTCACCTTCGAATAACATGATAAAAATTTTAGATGCTAAAACATGTTTCTGACCTATTTTACATTTAGTTAATTACAAGATGAATAAAAATGCTTACTTTCATGCAACCAAAAACGTAGACAGAAGCAAATATTCACAAATTTGGTCAGCTCAATTATAGCAATTTTTTCCGCAGTTTTACAATCAACTTTCGTTTTCGAATTTGAAGTCTTGCATCAGTATTCTCTCTGCAATACTTCAAGTTATAATTACTGCTATTCGTTTTAGATGAGGTGCCTGGTAATCGCTCCTCGGGATCATCCATTCTTTTATCATGTGCAGTATCTTGAGATGGATTTTGTGCACTCTCAGCAACTTGCACAGGAACATGATTGGAGTGGTGAGGTTGTAAGACTTTCATTCGGTGCTTTTGCTCCATGTGTGTTCTCAGGATTTGAGAACGTACAGTATTTCCACAGACTTTACATATAACTAAGAACAAATCATTCCATAATGAGTGAGGACCAAACACATTTGCATCTTCAATTGGAAATGGAATGCTACTTTCAGCAGGGTAAGTTTCTTCAGAATCACTCACATCAAAATCTTCAGGGACATTCAAATATTCAGCCCAACTATTCCACATGTTTTTATATTTAGCAAAATCTAAATTAAAATAAAGATAATGAGTGAATAAACGTACTTGATGCATTTGTATTAATTAGCATAAGAATCAAACAATTAAAAAGTATCCAACATGATTTAGAACTTCTCTTTTTATGATGATTAAAGCCAAATGTAGATATATATATTACATTTAGATTGGACAGGAAACATCAAAACTGTTTTCAAACATTGACACCTAAATATATATTCTGATTTTATCATTTCAACAGTATAAAGAATATTACAATTATGTATTTTAGAAAACTATCACAAAAATTACCTGACTTCATGCAATACATAAAAACCCTTTTAGTTCCTTTTTAGAAAGAATATTCATAAAACTGTTATACCTTTAAAGACAGGGATATCTCTGGATTTCACAGAATTAAGCTAAAAGTTATTTAGTGCATTCTATATTCTCCCCACAGCCTCATTATGTGTTATAAACCCATAAAGTTTTCATACTTTCATGGTGATGCTGATATTGTTTGCAACTTATGTTGACTGGCATCAGTTGCTTGTGTTTTTTCTGAGATCAAGTTCAGATTTGTATAAGTAGTGATTAACATACTAGGTTTCACTGTGGAGATGACCACATCTAATCAATTATTTCTTTGTTCACTTAACAAAATTTAATCTACTGGTTTTGTAAAGCAAGTCTAATAAATATATCTTATGCACTTGCAACCAAAGATTTAATAGAATGCAAAGTAATCTTAAGAAACAAGTCATAGATGAGTTTAATTAAAACAGCAACCTCATCCCATTTAATTAAAATTGTAGTACAACTATGAATAAAAGAGGCATACTAACTAGATTGGTAAGAAGCAGGATGCCATGAATCATTTAGAAACTAAAAGTTTTGCAAGAGAAGACTCGAACCTCACCAAATTTTCAACACAGATGAGACTTGTTTGTAGTCCGTCTCCCGGGAGTTGGCTGTGGAGTCGCATGGTTTTGAACAAGTCTATTAGTTAAATTAGGGGACTAGTGGTAACATAAGCAAATCGCTTCTAAATATTTGGCGTCTTTATCATAGATTCTGGTTCTAAGTTTATCCTTTGTTGCCAAAATCAATAGCAGTGTGTTATCTGAGAGAAGGAACAAACCACAACAATTGCCATTCATGCTTTTGCATATAGCAGTTTTCTAACAAGGTTTTGCACCTTTAAAAATTCGAATGACCCATGACTAATTACTTTCTCGTCGGAGCCACACTATACACTGAAGTGCCACAAAAACTGGTGGAATTTCAAACATTAAGGGTGAGGATATTTATTTCAGGGTCTTACACAGAAAAGTATTTTAACACTTGATACAAAATTAAACAAAAATAGAGAACAAGATGAAGCTAATAATGTGCATACAAAAAATCAAGGCAGCTTCTTAACTACAAAGCTCTATAATTGCATTTATATGGATAGTACATAAGAATTTTACAGAACAATTACAGCAAACATTGCATGTAGAAAACAAGACTGACACCAAAAGAGCACAATATCTCCATCACCAAGCATAAATTCTATAAAAATGAAATAAGCAAAATATAGTTAAATAAACTGCATAAAAAACAGTGCAAAACTTTAATTTGTACTATCTTGATATACAAAAAATACATTTTGTAAAGTTTTACCACAAATTTTTCTCTTCAGAAATATACTTTGTGCCAAAAAATCGAAACACCCTGATATCAGTGTTCGATCTTGATGAAACTTCGAATGCGTGATGCACTCATGAAGAGATCAAGGAAAGATAATATAAAATTCAAGACTCTTTACTTTGTAGACTTTCAACAAAAAGGTAATATATTTTTAAGTTGTTATGCTCCTCTGGTGGTGATACGTGCCAATATATGGAATAGCATGGCATGGAGTCCTTCGTTATCCTGAGGCAAATAAGGTCAAGCATACAGGAGCTCCAGATCCTTTATATTCCAGGTATATTATAGACAGCCCAGATGTGCTCAAGGACACAGATCTGGGGATCCTGCTGGCCAAAGAAAGGTTTCAAAACCACTGAGGCACTTCTAGGAGTAGATTCAACCTGTTTTGGCTCTTATGTCACATGTCCAACACAATAACTATTGGCATGCTTTTGAAGTGTTTGTTTCCTTCCTTGTCCAGCGAGATCATTCTCATTTAGCATGTCTAGGATATTCAAGCTATCAATTGTACCACCCTGACTACGACTAGGGAGCTGGAGCAGCAGCTATAGAAGGCTTGGCACAATTTTCTACAGGATAGCATAAGGACTCCATGCCATGTGGTATAACTGCATATATTGCTGCCAGAGGCTTTACAACTTACCACAATTTATGACCTTTCTGATGTAATTCTACAATAGTCCTCTAGATTTTATATTAAATTTATTTCTTTTTCTCTTCAAGTATGTCACATATGCTAAGTTTCGTTCCGATTGAGCTTCAGAGTGTTTCGATTTTTTGGCAAAGTGAATTTTAAAGTACAACAGAATAAGTAACACTGTAATAAAGAAAACATCTACTAAACTTATCTAAACATTCTTTGTAGCAACCAAGGTATGCATGTACAATTGCCATTCTGCACTAACTTTCAGAAGGATTAGATGTTAATAAATCCTGCCTTTTCTATAATGATGATTAACAGAATATATATCATACTGAATTATTGCAGACAAATGTTATAATATGAGAGATCAGGGTAGGGATCCATGTTTTAAAATAAATAACGAGACTCACTAGCAGGTGAGTGGTTTTCATATCTGCTTTTGTGGCTACATTTTATAACTCATTCCCTACTGTATAAGCTCAGAAGGTGCAAACATATGTAAAAATTCGAAACAGTTCCAATACAAGTATTAGATTGCTGTGAAATCAGATATTTCTCAGTCATACTTTTTTTACATGAGTAATTGTTCTAGTAACGAAAAGTTTAGTTTCTTAAAGAAAATTTGTATTGATTTGTTTTATTAGAAAGGATAAGGAATGCTCAAATTATCCAAAGTTGATATATCTTTGTTTATAATTGTAAAAAGTGTATAGAAACTTACAAGATATTCTAATATCAACAAATTGAAGTTAATTTTAAAATATGGGTTTGGATAGATTGTATGACATCAGATGTGACATTTTTTACAACGTAAGCTACAAGTGCATGATTTGAAGAGAAACTATTTAGGCGTATTAGTTTCTTTAAGGCTGTTAAAAATAACAAATTTTAGGCAAAATTTGAAATCACAAGAGTAATGAAAATTTTGACTCTTATAACACAAGTACTTACCACAAACCAGAACTTTTCCAGAAATATTTCAGTTTTGAGGATATAATTTTGTTGCTTATAAAAAGATCATAATGAACATCTTGATTAAAGTTTCCAGATGAGTTTCTATTCAATGCATTCACAAATTGAATCTGCAAAACATTTATAAAATAAAAATATATTTATGAATAAAAGACATTGATAAGAACCATTAATATAACCCCTGAACTCTAAAATTAAGATAATATCTTTCAAACAAACTGAAAAATCTGTCAGGTGACAACCACAAAATAAATGTCAAGCAATTCTTTTTGATCTTCACAACAGTAAATTTTCAAAAAAGTGAAAGGAAATTAAATATATATTATGTTTTTAATTCTTGGAAGAGGGATTTTTAGAGTATTGATATCAAACTTATCTACTGCACAACAGAAACAATATTTTAATACTTTGATAAGTTTTATTCCTATCACAGAAATTCTTAGGGCTAGAAACCTTTATAACATATTTATTGGCATTCAAAGAGTTAAGTGCAATTTGTATAATTCATAAAACACTCAAATAAAAGTTAATGCAAGCAGAAATTTCCATGTAGATTATCCACAAACCTAAACCAATCTCTGCACATGCAAATTTTATCATTTGACTGTACATGGGAAAATAAGATGTGCATGTTGCAACTCCATAAATATCAACAATTGACTATAGAATGTATGTCTCATTCTACTTCTACTGACAATTCCTAGAGATGTCATTGTTGAACAGTAATTCTGGTTATGCCAGAAAGACACCAAGTTGACCTTTCCATCGAAAGGTGCAATCATAAAAATGATAAATACAAAAGTTGCCAAAACACTAAATATACCACTATATGCCCTCTATAGACAGAGGAGAAAATTCTAAAACTGGGGATGTTAGACAACAGTAGACACTGTTAGACAACAGTAGTGCAAGAGTTGACACCAGTACCTGATATTAATTGCATGTCACAGGATGCCTGCAAGGATTGGATTGGATGTTGGGGTTTTATGGCGCAAAGTCCAAAAGTGGACAAGCTACGAAACACAAGACAGAATATAACCCAATAAAAGTAGAATATATTTAAAAATCAAGTTCAAGACAGATTTTAAAAAATGTAAAATGTGTAAATGAGAATAAAAATATTTAAAGTCAGATAATAAAACAAGATCATCTGAAGTATAACTAATGAGACTGAAGAATTTAATTTACATATGCACAAAATGAAAAATGCATAAAATTTTGAAAGTGAAATTTGAACAGCCGATGATGGACAATCCAGACAAGTCAGAAGCGCTACACCACCACTAGCATGATTGTATTTTAAATTCTCTTGTGGAGATATTATATCTTCCAATTTTTATGCATAATGCTGATGTCAAAAGTTTCCTGAAGACCAAGACATACAGGATGGCCACAATCAAAGTCTTCATTCTCAACATGGTTACGGTAGCCTGGCAATTCCAAAATACTTAAATCATAATCTTTCAGATTTTTTGCGTTTGTGCCTACTTTTTTTTGTCTACTTCCATTTTCTCACCAGATGAAGAATAGGTCTCCCTGTATTTTTCATCGATTCTATTAGATTTTATAGCACCTAATTTCATTTGCAATTTTGTTTTAGAAGTGTGTTTTAAGATCAGATGGTTTAGGAATGTTTGCTTTTGTTGATTTTTTTAATGGTTGCATCTTTTTCTTGGACGATTGTTTCTTTGTTTTGCACAATTGTATTTTCAATTTCTTCATTGGGAATATATCTGTTTGGACAGCAACAGATTTCATTGTTTTAATTACAGATGCATATGAAATATTTGCTCTTGGTATCTGACTTCCTAATTTTTTGCTACACTATGAAATCTTTTGTTTTCTTTTTATGCTTTGGATTTATTTTTCTTTTCCATTCAGGACAAGACTGGAGTAAGTAGGATGATTTCGCTTACAATTGAAGCATACAGGTTCATCAGTGCAGTTTTCGCCATGTTAAGGTTTTGAGCATCTGGCACAAATTGCAGGTGATCGGCATGAAGCCTGGGAATGTCCAAACCTGACACTTAAAGCATCTTTGGGGTTTGGAATGAATGGTTTAATGCTGCAATTTAAGTATCCTGCTTTAATGGATGTAGGCATGTCTGGTGTGTTGAATGTTAATATTACATGTTTTGTGTTAATACTTTTATCATCTCGATGTGGATCCGCCGGTTCACCCAGGGCATCCCTAGCTGCAGCACTAACCCAAAATACTTAAGACCAGTGAAGGTCCTGCATGACAGAGAGCCTAAGCACTATGAAGTGGTGAAACTCAGAGAAATTAAGTGAGCTGATTAACCAGAGCGGGCTCACTCTGGTCACCTGTCTATGTTGAAGCATGGGCCAAAGGGCAGGCATCAGGAACCCAGGATTCCATTTCCCCCGATACGGGACGCAGCACACAGCAAACATGCGGGTCAGAAAAAGTACTGTCATTTTATAAAGTAAAAATTAAACATAACTCATAGTGATGTGATTTTTTTTAAAAGCAAATCAAATTAGAAAACTCAAAATGGAATCTTGATATAATGGATGATATATAACTGGATTTCAAAGCCAAATTGTTCATTTCAATGCTGTTCACAAGACACATGAAAGGGAAAAACAAGAGGGATGGGAGATAGAATAATAGGAGGAAAAGAGAAAATATCGCTTGGGTACCCCGGGAGTGCAATTCCCGTGTTTACCAAAGACAGTAAATTCCATGGGAGAAGAGCAGTTCACTCGGGTACTTCAGGTTCGCGAAGCCCGTACACACCTAAAGATGTGCCCCCGAGGGGGATGTCTGCAAGGCAACTAACTTTCTAGATAGCTGAGTAAACTGTTACCAAAAAGTTCACGAAAACTGGTCTGTATGACTAACGCTTAACAGTTTATCTCCACCTGATGATGGTGCATTTGAAAACTAACTCTTGATGTTTATCCCATAACCATCCAAAACATTTTTTCCAAAATATTGCCACCAAAATGCAAAACTCTTGCCCAGTGACATGACGAAATTAGTAATTTCCATTGATGTAAAAAACTTGACGTATAAAAGAGAAACACAGGAAGTCCAAGGTGTCCTAGTCAAAGATGTTCCAAAATGTTTTGCTTTGAATTTATTGACAATATATTCTTCTATTCCTTAACAGACTAATTACTTGCATTAAACAGTCAATTGCTTCATTGAGATGACATTTTAGATCACAATACTTTTGAAACATGTAATAAATTAGATAGTATTAATAAAACATACACAAAACAATCATTATAATAACAAACATTTAACATAAAAGGTATAAAGAGTTCGTAAAGATGTGTACACAAGATATGTACAAAAGGGCATATTATCAAGTGTGAAGTGTATTTGTAAGTAGTCGATTGATATGTAGTGTATTGTAATAAGCCATGGCTTTGGCAATAGCAAAAAGGAAGGTATATTTCAATTCAGAAATGCATTGAGATAAACTGGTTTATTATTATGTTTCAACCTCTTCATCTTACATTTAATCTTAAGAACTATTTTATCAAGTTTGCTTGACAGATTTTTCATCTTGATTTTTTGAAAACTTTAACTCAACCAAAATACAAGCAGCTGCAATACAAAAAGCATTAGATGATACATAATGACAAGCATTCTTGAAATGGAAAGATGAACAAAAGTGAAATACTGAGTGATTTCAAGGAGATGTCGAAAGCTCCCATGATAGAAAACAATTATCATTTCAAAATTATAGGTTAGATTGCAATATACGTTGTCTGAGAGTGAATTCCTTTTAAAAACAATTAATTTGAAAATCCTAAATTCAAATAAACATTAATATTTTGTGTGTAAAATTATTTTTCAAATGCCAGCAAACATTTGCCTTGATAGATTTGAATACTATACAATTGTTTCTTTGCATTGATCTTGGTTAAATATTTTGTTTGGAATTGATAGAATAAAAATTATAAAATTAAAATTTTCAATCATTACTTTCAGACAAGTGAAAAGAATAAAAAGGTGCCATCCAATGCATACAGATGAAATATATTTAAAAATAACCCAATAAAAAAACAAATGCTAAATTAAAATGCTACATGTGGGCCGCGGTGGCCCGGTTGGAAGAGTAACGGACTAGCAACCGAAGGGTTGCGAGTTCGAATCCAGCCAAACACCGTCGTGTACAAAGGGGGCTGGTGCACGTTAAATCTGTCGTGGCCTCAAATGTCCTCACGTTGGCGTGGTGTGGAAGTTTGGAGAGTGGGGTGCCAGCTCAGGTGTTGCCTCGTCATCTGACCGTGGTTCAAAATTACGTGGTGTTGTCCTCGGATCTTTCCCTTTGGGATTGATCCCGGACCGTCACCAATAGCCCGTTGTGTTGCTCCAGTGTGACGTTAATTGAAATAACAATAACAACAATAACAATGCTACATGTAGCAGGTTAGAAATATTTTTATTATCCATATTTGAGTAGAGGCCTAATTCTAGACAGGCATTACAATCCAAATCATCAAAGTAATTCTTTAATTGAAATGTTATAAGCTCTACATTGCATTACGATTTTTTATGTAAGATAAAAAATGCATTATAATCAAAACAATTGCCGAATGATGAGAGCTGAACGTTTTTAAAGAAATTATGATATGTAATTATAATTCCCTGTGGAAATTTTAGAAACTAAAGAGAAATTAACATAAAACTGCTAGCAATAACACGGGGAGAGAACTTTTCTTCAACAACGAACCAAGTCGTGAACTAAATGAGCCGATTCATGAACTAAAAGAACCGAGTAGCATGGAATAAGTCGTTTTTGTAATTGGAAATACGTACTTTTGATACTTTGTACAGAAAAGTGAACAAAAAAAATCCCTTATGAAAATGAAATCGCAAGCAAATATATGAATTATCATTAAATATAAAAGAAATTTATAATGGTCAAAATCAATCAATTAGCAACATCTAGATCAATTTGAAAATTAACGGGAAAAAAAGAGGCGGACATTCAAAACTAGAACTAAATACTGCACCCCAAATAATACTTTTCACATGATCGACTTATTTATTAGACAAAGACAATTACATAAAATGGATATTTTCAATTTTCGGATAAGAACCTACCTTATTTATAGTTTTATAGTTATCACTGTCAAAAGAACAACTTAAACCACTAATCAAAGAAAATAAAACAACTAAGAACATAATTTAAAGCACATACAACTGTGGTTCGTCGTAATCTTCAATAAAACGCTATAACAATTTACTCGAGAAAAGGCAGACTAACTTCCAGTTTCACATTAGAGAAAAATAAGTATGTATTGAAGTATTGTGTAATATCCGCAACTTGGTCTGCAATGTAAGGTGTTGCCATATCGTGTTCGTTAAAAACTTATTCGTGATTTTAATTTCTCGAGGGGCCGAGGTACCTTACTTGGAGAGTAGTTAGGTAATTAACATCACACTGCAGCAACACAACGGGCTATTGGTGACGGTCTAGGATCAATCCAGAAGGGAAAGATCCTAGGACTCCTTGTAATTTTTAACCACGGTCAGGTGACGAGGTCAACACTTGAGCTGGCACCCCACTCTCCAAACTTCCACGCCACGCTAACGTGAGGACATTTGAGGCCACGACAGATTTAAAGTGCACTAGCAGCCGTAAACACAACGGTCTTTGGATGGACAGAGTATCGAACTCGTAACCTTCCGATTGCCAATCCGTTAAACTTCAAACCAGGCTACTGCGACCCTGGACAAGAGGGTTGTGAGTTCGAAACACGGTCCAACCAAAGACCGTAGTGTACGTGAGGACTGGTGCATGTTAAATCTGTCGTGGCCACAAATGTCCTCACGTTGGCGTGGTGTGGAGGGTTAGAGAGTGGGGGTGCCAGCTCAGATCTCGCATCTGATCGTGGTTCTAAATTTCGGTGTCCTCAGATCTTTCCCTTCGGGATTAATCCCAGACCGTCGCCAATAGCTTGTTGTATTGCTCCAGAAAAACATGGTAATGGGCCTCCTTGGCTGATGAGATCAGCGATTATCCAACTGGATAAGCCCAACGTTTTAGACAGAAATGTATTTAGCACGTCCTTTTACTCATTTGTTGGTAAATAATATCTACATTGTCAAAACTCCTTTGACTTTTGTAAACAAACTTAGCTCCCAACAAATGTACATTGTTGCATAATAGTTTGGGGAACATAATATGTTTTCAATAATATCCCAGGTTCCAGAAAAGCGCAGTATATCAGAAGGATGTAAAGTATTAGACGCATCAGAACTGTGTAAACTATGTATCACAGGACAGCAAGCACAGGAATCAACTCTAAGAGTTTCCACTTATTATGGTGTGTCCACGACTTTTTGAAAAATTTCTCCACTTCCAATTAAAATGGTGTGCGTAAGACTTGGAAAAAATTTCACTGGCATCATTTATTATGTGTGCGTGAGACTTTAAAAGATTCCTTACTAGTTTTCGGACCGTTGTTCAAAATTACGTGGTGTTGTCCTTCGATCTTTCCTTTTGGGATTGATCCCGAACCGTCGTCAATAGCCCCTTGTGTTGCTCCAGTGCGAAGATACCTACCTACCTTACTAGTTTCGAATAAGTTTTGAATGTGAATACAAAAATGATGTACAATCGGAAAATATCGAGGTATCAATCCGAAATCATCTTTTAAGACCAATACAAGAGAACTACCAACTATTGTAATTCACTACATAGCTATTCATTCCACCCTCCTGGTGATTGTCTCGACGAAGCATCTCGTCATTAGCATCTTGCGCCATAAAACCCAAACAAACATCCAACCTCGTCATTTGCAAAACTGTCCAGATCTTGATGGACCCGATATTTCGTCATTAGAAGAAAACTGAGCAGATCTTGATCTCGTCTTAATAAGAGAAATCGGCAATATCGTGATGACGAACTATCTCGTCATTAACAAAATTGGTCAGATTTTGATGGACGAGATTCCTCGTCGAACCCACTTAGAGTGTTAAATAGCAATACCAAACCTTCCTCCAAACTGAAGTGCGCCCTCACTCTAGAAGAGCAGATATAAAAAATATTTTGGCATTTTAACTAAGGCCGAAAGAAATATCTGGGGATATATATCTCTATTCCTTTGTTACATTTCCCCACGAAAATAATTCAGGTTTGATCCCGGACTGTCTCCAATAGCTCGTTGTGTTGCTCCACTGCGACGTTAATTAAAATACCTACCTACCTATCAATGAAAATAAAATTCTAATCAATATCGAGATAAACGGCATTAGCAAGACGATTATACTCTACCAATAAGCAATATTATAATGGACCCGAATGGAAAGATACGAGGACAAGTAATTTTGAACCACGGTCAGATAACGAGGTCACACCTGAGCTGGCACCCCACTCTCCAAACATCCACACCACGCCACCGTGAGGACATTTGAGGCCACAATAGATTTAACGTATACCAGCAGTCCTCTTTGTACACGACGGTCTTTGGCTGGATTCGACTCGCAACCTTTCGGTTGCTAATCCGTTACTCTTCTAACCGGGCTACCGCGGCCCAATATTATAATGAGATTCAGTGTCATATCGTCAACTGAATGCAGATCTAGTAACTCGAATAATGATGTATTTTGATATACTTAAATTTGTAAAGAAAAAATTTGAAATGAAAAAGCTAAGTATATATATAAAACTAGGATTTGGGGCAAACTATTTTTCCCTTTTTCCCAAAATTGAGTTCTTGTATTCAGCTTACAATATGTAGAGAACTTATAAAACCGAACAAGTGTGCACGGCGTTTTGTTCAAGTTTCGAAGTGCTCCCCCATTCGCAGATCCACAAATCGTATAATACGCAATTTGAAAATTTGAAAGTGACAGGCTGTTCCTGATTTGTGTTCTGGGTGTGCACCGCACGTAAAAAATAGGGGCTGCCGACGAACAATAAAAACACTCAGTAAATAAATATAAATGCGCTTATGTCGATGTTGGAGCTTTAGTGTTGTAAAATAAGTAAACAGATATAATCGTACATGTGTTTCCATAAATGATACCTATAAATCTGAGTAATCTTGCTTGAATTAATTTATCAATTTTATTTTTATTTTTTTATATTTAAGATACGGTATTGTCTTAAAATATGAAGAAAAAAAACAAGTTTTATTTATATACTTTACTAAATAAGAACGCACAAGATTAGCTCACCCTCATTTGCAAAGTATTTAATTGACCGTGTTTTACTATCATGTTTAAATCATGATCGAAAATATATGTTTACTAAGTTTTCTAAGCATTTTTTAGCATTCTCTTTAGCCTTTTCCACACTTCAAACGTAACTCGACTCAACAGCACTTTGAAATTGAAAATCCAAACCTGATCTCGATATAAAAGCTTGTGTGATCACATTAGAGTAAAATAATAGACACAATGAAAGAGGGACTTACTTTGAAGGAGTTCAAATAAATCAGGGAATCAATGGTACAATTCTTTCAATGTTTACGATGAAGGAAGCTTTGGAAACCCAATCGCACATTTAATACTAGAAAGGTATATATTTTAAAATCCTTTTCTCATATTTTTCCTCGACCCTATTCTCTCCCTCTCAAGGAAAAAAGCAGAGCTGGTTTGGTGACCGAATGCATTATGGCTCTTGGCTCAACCGGTCCCTGTTTCGAAACCCAGCTTTCACGATAGTTCGAAAAACATTTAGGACCCAGTTTCAGGGCCATTGGTGTGGCAAGCTGTCCTCAAGCAAACTTCAGTGTTTCAAAACGTTTGATTTTCTAAAAGAACGCCGCTCATCAAACACGTACTCAGAAGATAATTTTCGATGGCCCAGTCATCTTTCTCCCTGTTTCTTAAATCAGTGTTAAATGAGCATTGCGTTTAATAATTTTTTCGACTGTTTTCAGGCTATTGATGCATCCAGACGCATATTTTACCTGTGACTTACGAAACTTCGAGTATCTCAGATACTTCAGCATGCATTTTTGATAGCTTTAATTTCAAAATAATTTCGGGAAGGATACGAGCCCGTGGGACCCTCCAACTGTATACATCCCTGCTATTGAGTACTATTGAATACTCAAATGTAAATTAGCCCTCAGAGGCACATCTTTAGGTGTGTACGGGCTTTACGGACCTGAGGTACTCTGGTGATCTTTTTTTCCCAATGGGGTTTACTGTCTTTATAGTAAACACGGGGATCGCTTCCGGGATCTATCTTTTTTACCGTTCATCCCATTATTCTATTGCCTATATATAATTCCTCTTTTTTCCTTTCTTATTTTTTACTTAGAGTTGTCTTGTGTTTGGCGCAGCTTGGCCAAATATGGCTCTTGGCCATAAAACCCGAAAATAACAAGCAACCAAATCTAATGTAAATTGAGAAAAATATGTAGATTCATAAGTATCTTTTATTACAACCGTAAAAAGAACCTGTAAAGAATGCGAAAGCAGTAATTAATAATATAAAAAAATTCGTTGCTGGACATGTTTTTTAAATTTGGAGGAATACTGTACGCGCGTGCATTTCGCACGCGGAATCACTATTTTGTTCCAGACTACGTGCAAGTGCATACCCAGTACACCACACAGTAACTGTCCTGCTCAGTTTACTCAGAACGAGTATTAGATAAATAAAGAGTATAAATATAAATAAATGTAATAAAATTATAGGTAGGTATTTAATTAACTTCGCACTGGAGCAACACAACGGACTATTGGCGACGGTCCGGGATCAAACCCCGAGGGAAAGAACCGAGGACCACACCACATAATTTTGAACCACGGTCAGATGACGAGGTGACATCTGAACTGACATCTCACTCTCCAAACTTCTATACCACATCAACGCGAGGACATTTGAGGCCACTACAGATTTAACGTGCACCATCCCCCATATACACGACGGTCTTTGATTGGATTCGAACTCGCTCCGCATTATAGCAAAAACTCTTTCGTCTAGGAATTGAGATATAAAGAGCGATTGGGAAGTGGATGGTTCGTCGGGAAATCCTTCCCTTCCCATTTTAGTCGTTTATCAATTTTAAAATTATTCACATTTCATTATCTTTTGGACATTGAATACTTTTCAACAAGTAATTTCTTTTGGTTGCAAGTTTTCACCTTTTAATGGTTCGAAAAAATCTTTTTCTCAAGTTACTTCGAAAATTCAGTTAATTGTTCCATCTAAATTTCTTTGCCTTTTACTCTATCTTAACACTTCATGATCAACTATTGTTTTGTGATCCAATAAGTTTTCTAATAGTTTTTGGTTTCCGAATTTTTAATTCCCAATAATAAAAATGCTAGTTTTGAACAGGTTGTTTCGAAAATTTAGTCAATGGTTTTTTGTGACTCATGAGATAAAGAGAAATGCAAATGTAAAAATATTAAAATATTGTGTAGAATACTTATAGGAAATGTATAATAAAGTTAGTACATGTGGCTATTCACAATATATGGATAATATTACGTAGATGTAACATGGAAAAATCCAACAAATACAGAAATCAAATTCATGGGAAGGTAAGAAAAAAATTAATATAAATAAAATATATAAATATAAAAATTGGTTGTCGGCAAATTTTCATTCTGAAGGGGAAAAATAACCTTAGAGCAACAACACTTGACAATTTTGCATAAAAAATTGGGACTTTTAATTATTTACTTTGGTCCGGCATGAGTATCTTTATTTTTTTCATTGACTTCTTGAAATTACGTAAAAAGTTTCTCCTTAAATATTTGTAACATCGAAACCAGAAAGGGAAGAATCGGAAAACCAAATGTAGAATACTTATAGGAAATGTATAATAAAGTTAGTACATGTGGCTATTCACTATATATGGATAATACTACGTAGATGTAACATGGAAAATCCAACAAATACAGAAATCAAATTCATAGGAAGGTAAGAAAAAAATTAATATAAATAAAATATATAAATATAAAAATTGGTTGTCGGCATGTTTTCACTAGTTTCTGAAATACTTACACATTTCACCAACAGATGGCTCTATTTTCGTCGTATGACCAACATTCCCTTATTTTGGTCTCTTTCGTAAGTTCTCATACAAGTTGTTTGCTATAAAACTTAGTACTTACTATGAAAAAAATATCCTTGACGTGAAAGCAAGGTGATGATTTGAAAACAAATAAAGTTTGGTTAGATTTCCTTTTTTCAAATTTATTTCAAAATCAATTCGACTTTCCGAAATTGAAATCGACTAAATGTGAACAGGGTATTATTTAAATAATAAATAACAAATTTTTAATGTGTAAAACTGAAATAATGACCTTGAAATTTTTATTGCTTTCAATTTATAAGCATTTTTCATTTTTCAGTATCTATTATTTATACATAGCTTTTAAAAATGTCTCCAAATTTTAAATAAATGTTTACTAATCTGTTTATTAATATTATTATTTTTATTTCTAAAACGACTAAACAAATTAAAAAATTATTTGTAGGAATATGATACAAAAAGTTACAAAACTACTAAAAAGTAAAATGTTAGAAAGTTTGTAATTTCTATGCAACATCAAACTGTTATTGAATTGTAATAATCAAGAAATGTATATTGTGCATTTGAAAAAATGAATATTTAAATGAAATTTTGAGTTATTCAAATTAAATAAAAGCAGATATAGAATTAAAATTGCAATGTCATTCTCGATTACGTGAATAATTTTTGATTTGAACTCACAGTAAAGTTCTCTTGCAACAGACGAAGGGGAAACGTTGATTAAGTGAAATAAAATACACAAAATAGAGGAATACTGTTATGTATTGCAAGGGAATGTTATCTATTTTCATACCAATAAAACTTTTGAATTGTTTTGGTGGATCTGCTCTTAAATTAGGGATTTGTAGATTCTTGTAGAAAACTTAATAACTACGAGAAAAACAAACTTACAACATACTAGTATATATAGCAGTGCAAACAATACCAACCATAAAGTACTTTTCAGTAGACTCAAACTGCAGTCTTTTCACGCTCTGGTACAATCCTATGGAGTTCCAGGTAGTTTCCTAGATTTTCCTTGTTACAGTGTTCTTATGGAGCGTCTTATGCCATCGAATAGCTAATGGACCGAAAGGAATAGAAACCTAAATGATCATGAAAAAAAAGATATAAAATAGATTCTTGGAATATAACGGACACAAATTTAAAAAACAAGCGATTAAAAAAAATACCAAGGTTGCCATATTAGCTACCATTCCTATTTTAAAAGGTCTTGTTCTGCATATTTTATTTATAATGTTTTATTCTATCGTCCGTCCCAAATATTCAGAATATTTTATATTTCGTTAAGAAACAAAAGGCTAAAAACAAAGAATTAGAATTTAAATTCCATAAAAATAATTTTTGGAAAAATAATTTATTTTTCAGCAGTACTGGTAAAACAATTCAAGTAATCGCAATGCTCAATATGCATTTCAGCTTCTCCAAAACTACAAAATTATGGTTGATTTAAGTATAGTTACTCAGATGTTTTAGCATGCAATTTTTCTAAATATGTAAACAAAGGACATTTAAATAATGTATTCACTAAAATAACATATGATGTGTAAAATAAAGGACATTGCATTCAAATGTAGGGAACAAAACTTAAGTGATACTTGTACAAACACAAAAACACAAAATCAGACGTAGAACAGGAAGACCGACAGACAAATTAACGCAACTAAGTTCAGTAACTAAATTAATGTAAGTACTCACAGTATGCAAAGTTTCACGAGAATATATTTAACCGTTTAGACGTAGCACGGGCACACACATACATAGAGGCAGACACGAAACGCTCAAGAGACGGATTTTGCATCAGAAGGGCCCAAAACGGATAGGAAACTTGAAATGGGTCAAAAATATTCAATGTACAAACAAACGCTCCATTCTTATTTATATAGCTTGAATTGGTGAAAATGAAAAGAAAAACCACTTTAAAATCAATTGAGCACATTCTCGTCAAGAATGATTTTTGTGAAGTTCCAAAAAGACAAACAATAATGATAAGAAAGAAGGCAGATATCGACATTTAATACTTTCAACTTTTATTTGAAAAGAAATTAAATTAGCGAGATAATTTCAATTGTTTAATGTTCTATATCGTTTAAATCAACATTTTCAAATTTCCATATAAACAACTGGAAATTACAACTGGAAACATTAGAAAACTATGAAAAGTTATAAGCGATACGTGTTTTGACAAAAAACAATGAAAGAATAAAGTATATTGAAAACACGAGTTGCATTGTATTTTTTATGCTAACCTAGCATATATTGGAAGAAAAAAAATTTCCTGTAAAATTAATGCATTAGGTAATTTGTTCAAATATAGGTTGGCATGATTTTGCACAACGATGGGCTTATTGTATCACACCTGTGCAGTCGCGGAATAAAAGTCGAATCTCCCCTCTTCATTCGAACAATTTTAGCAGTAGAGAAAATTCAAAGATGGCATTCAACAGGGAATAACATCTTCTATTAATAATATGCATAAAATTTACATAAGGGGCCGTCTTCATATTAAATTGAGCATGAACTTCATAATTTCAATAGCAAACCCCTATTTGACACAAAATTGCGAATCTATATGGTAATTTAACTTAAGATACCCAGTTTCATGTCATTCGTGAATACACAAAATTTGGAGCTCCTAATGTTAAATCAGTTTCCCAGACTTATAGATATCTTCCTAAATAATATTCCCAAAGCGCTGATATTTTGTAGCATGTTGCTATTAAGGTACTCAAACGAAATATACATGTTTGAGTTTTTAAATATTTAGTTTGCAATATGAATTGTTAAATTAATATTAGAAAAATCATGAACCTTGATATATTTTGACAGAAATCGATTCAGAAAGACTGTTACCATAAAAAATTTCAGTTCTTTGTTCTGGATAGTTTTTGCGATGCACTTAAATTTTCGTCACTACGATGATTTTAGGGGGACATCCAAAAGTTGGAAAAAAATTATGACAAACCTGAGGAATGTGTATATTTTTGATAAATGTTTGGTAATATCATTTATGTAATCTAACGGACATTGCCTTCTACCAGTCGTATGTAATGATCAATCTAAGTGTAGAGATGAGCAAAACTTTTTTACGATAAGTCTTAACAGCTATTGCTAACTTGCGATAACAGTTATTATTAATTGTTATGAAAAACTTCTTTAATAAGTTACTGAATAAGTTAACGTCTATCATTAACTGTTAAAAATTTAAGTTGTGACGTTGAAATTAAACGGTAAATACTGATTATCATTGTTTCCAAAATTCTCGTCCATCAAGATCTGGCCAATTTTGCTAATGTCGAGATACCTTGTCGAGACGACCACCAGGAGGGTTAAGGTTCTTCGTAATCTTCTTTCAGTCAAAGAACAAATGAACATTTCCTGATTAACTACAAATAATATCGATCTACAAGAATATCTCCGGATATAAGGAAGCAAATTCATGAAATTTCACATTTAGACTAATTTGACGATGTAAAATCTGATTCCACGTATCAAAACATGATATTGCCATTGTAAATTTTGTTGTTTATGCAAAATTTGATATGAAGACGGCCCCTTATTCAATGTTTTTGCATTTGAATCTTTAGAGGACGTTATTCCCTATTGAATGATATTTTTGAATTTGCTCTATGAATAGTGCTCGAAATAAAGGGGAGGGTTCGTTATTTTCCCGCGAGTGTACATTTTGTTCCTATGTACTAAAAAAATAATTACTTTCCTTAAAAATCAATACTAATTGAAATGTGTAACTTATTGATATTCTCAAATTTTCCCGCTTTCGAAAATGCTTTAACAGTTTATCTCCTATAACTCATGGGCTTTCAGATGTTTTAAAGGTTTGTTTTGGGCTAAAATGTATAACTCGAGGTAAGTAGGTATTTTAATTAACGTCACTCTATAGCAACACAACGGGCTATTGGTGACGGTCCTGGATCAAACCCGAAGGGAAAGATCCGAGGACAACATCACGTAATTTGGAACCACGGTCAGATGACATCAATTAAGCTTATTATGCTATCAATTAAGCTTATTATTATTATTATTATTTTATTCTGACAGCATTTTTGCAGCAGTAAGCTGAAAAGTGATAGCAATTTCTGTTGTAGGGAAAGCAATTGTACAAATTTACTTTAAAATAAGATTTATTGAAAAGATATTCTTAAACAAAAAAATGACAAGCAACAATTTTTTTTCACTAAAAGTAAAGGATTACTATTATACCAGAGGTGAACAATTTTTCAACAAAATTAACCCTTAAACTTAAAAAACGGTTGAGATATGATATTTTCCCGTCTCTTTCAACCCATAGGAATAAATATTCAAAGTTGTCTTGTCTCAGAACTGGACATTACAATAGTACTTAGAACAAATGTTAAACTGAAAGAAAGTTGTACAGAACACCCCAACCATATAATTTATTATTTATGATTGTGCTTCTAGAATTGCGATAATGAAGAAAAATGAAGACGCAACGCACTGATGTTCATCAATCTGAATTTTTCAAAGGCCGTAATATTTTACTCAAATGAGACTTGCTTTGTACAGAGTGTCCTAAAAGTTCCCGTACTGACGATTCGTGAATTTATTATACAAAAACAACAAACTTTAAAACAATTATTTTTATGCTAATGGTGAAAAGCACTTTCAATATAACGTAAGAAAAAAATTTGAACTCAAATTTATAATAAATGTTCAAAATATTCGCCCCTTTCTTGGAGGCAAAGCTGAAGTCGTTTGCTCATATTTTTAGAAAAGCATTTCAAGATGCTGGGAGTGACTTCTTGTATCCTTTGAGTAATGGCAATTTTCAGATCATCTCTTGTTTGGGGATTATATTCATAAACTTGGTTCTTTAAATATTCCCACAGAAAAAAGTCAGGGATGCTCAGATCAGGGGAATGAGGTGGCCAAAGATTTCTTGAGATGAGTCGATCGACAAAAAAAATCTTGAAGCATGCTCATGGTTTCATAACTTGTATGGCAGGTTGCACCGTCTTGTTGGTTATCCTGTAACATTTCTACACGATAAGCACGAAAATGCAAAGCTCTTAAAGCCTTATTTATCGATCCACGTGATGTGCCCATTTGTTGCGACAAACGCCTCACGGATTGATGAGGAGATTGCAATATCCTTCGTTGAGTTTCTTGCACAGTCTGATGTAACGACTTTCGTTCTTCCACTCCTGTGTTTGTCTTCCACCGAACCTGTCTCACGAAATCGCCGAACGAGTTGATACAGCGTATCTTAACTCCTTAACTCGGTATTGCGTCATCTGGATATTTATGTCGCCAAAATTCTTTACATATTTCATGATTTACATTCAAAATAAGCCTCAAGCAGCGCAATTCTCTGGATGCGTGATAAACTCATTTTGCAATGAAGAACAAAATGACATGGAACTTTATTATCCCACAACTTGAGCGAGAAGAAAACCAAACGATAAAAATTAAAGAATCCATAAAATTATACAGACGATAAAATTCAATAATTAAAAAAACACGGGCAAATGATTTTTTAAAGTTGGAGTACGGGAACTTTTAAGACGCTGTATATTAGATAATAACCATATTATATTTTGTTCTTGGTATTATAAAGGTTTTCCAATGATATATTAATTTTTGAGTACTAAATTTCACTAAACGAATTATCAAATCTAGTAGAAGTTGGAGCATTCGAGTTTCTTAGTGTCCTGTCTTAAATACCAGATCAACTTGGTTCATCCTATTGAGAAACTGTCATATAGAAATTTGGAAGGTGTTTCGAATGAGCGATATTTGTTGATGTTGCTCAATACGGAACATAATATTTAGCTGGATTTTTAGTTAATTTTTATGAAGGTATGGGTTTCAGTATTTATTATTATTTCGTTTATTGGAATAAATGAGGCTCCGAATTAGGGCACGTGACTTGGACAGGGAAGATAAGTAGTTTGGTTTTCGAAGGATTCACGAAATCTTAGGGAATATTGAGGAGTTTATGAGTAATATCAGTTCGTTGAAAGTCAAAAATTTACCATTCGATATCCTTATAAAATTGAATGACTCCTGCTGAAGTTTTACGGCTTAAAGAAATAAAACAATTTATTATGACAGTGGTAGAATACTTTATTTATTAATTTTGGTTAGGCTTTATGGAGCAAGGGCCATATTTGGCCATGCTGCGCCAAACAACATTAAGTAATGAACGCACACACACAAGAGGAAAGTTTTACTGACACACAAGAGATAAATATACTCAGGGAGGAACCGAACCTGCTCCGCCTACAACTAGCAGGTTGCTAGCTCCGTTTGCAAACCCACTCAGCCACGACGGCCCCTTATAAATTTTGGATGGCTCTAAATCTTTCTTCACGTTCTAGCCAAAATCTACTTGTTTCACAAAAAATCTTTCAAATCTAAAAAGTTACAATTCAAATATTTTTGGGCTGTCAAGTTCCAAAATATTGAGCAATAAATTTAGTTATTTCATTTTTCCTTATTTTTGACATATTGTTTAACTGAACCATTTTTGGAGCTAAGGTATCAAAAGAGTATAACATACACTGCTGGCCACCCAAAGTGCAACACCAAGAAAGAAAAGAGATATCACAACAAAATTTATTTTGTAGATAACATGTTGACCAAGTATCAAATGATTAAATTTATAGACTTCTGTGAAGTGTGGTTCCTGCCAAAATCAGTAGCCAGAGTAGCCGCCATTGTTGGAGATCACCGCTGCCACACGCCTCGGCATTGATTCAAAGAGACTTTGGATGTGTTCTTGGGGTACAGCAGACCAAGCAGCTTCCACACGTTGCCAAAGTTGATCTGGTGTGGCAGCTGGGGATGTATTCTGGGTCAATCGTTGAGCAACCATGGACCACATGTTTTCTATCGGCGAAAGATCCGGAGAGCGAGCTGGCCAGGGAAGCAATTCAATCTGGCGATTGACGAAGAACCCTTGGACAATGCGTGCCACGTGTGGTCGCGCATTATCCTGTTGAAATATGGCTGTGGGCAAGCCCTGAAGGTAAGGAAGGACAACTGGCTCCAACACCTCGGAGATGTAGCGCTGGCTGTTTAAAGTACCGGCAATGCGTACTAGAGGAGTGCGAGAGTGATATCCAATACCGCCCCATACCATAATACCCGGTGCAGGACCAGTGTGGCGGTGCATAACGCAGCTGTTCAGCATCCTCTCTCCACGGTGTCTCCAGACTCGAATCCGACCATCGTGGTGTTGCAGACAGAAGCGTGACTCGTCAGTAAAGACAATTTCATTCCATTCTGCCGTCCACATCCTTCTTTCATCGCACCATTGGCGGCGGAAACGTCTGTGGTTCTGCGTCAAGGGTAGACGAAGCAATGGACGTCTTGCGGACAGACCACTCTGCTGTAAACGGCGTCGAATGGTACGCGCAGACACTGGATGATGCGGTACAGACTGAATGTGCTGTGCTATGGTTCGTGATGTGGCTGAGCGATCCGTCACTGCCATACGCACAATATGCCTGTCATCACGTGAAGTGGTGCACTGAGGTGGATGCGATCGAACACGTCGGTCCGTCGTACCCTCCTGCATCCAACGATCACATATCCGCATTACAGTTGTTTGGTTTCGTCCAACACGACTACCGATTTCCCTGACAGATAATCCACAATCTCGGTAGGCCACTATCCTTCCTCTGTCGAACTCGGATACTTGATCAAAAGATGATCGCTGTTTTCTACGAGGCATAGTTGATAGTTTTTTTGAAAAAACCACATGAAAAACACAATTGCCGTTCTTGAAATCGTCGAAATCTCCAAGCCTTAAATAGCGCTTTGAAGTGGCGCCACAGGCGCGCGTGATGTGCGTCTGCGCTGAAATTCTAATCATTTGCATATCTCACCTCCGCTAATGCATGTTGTAAATTTCATATTATTTGCATGCTTCCTTCAGGGTGTTGCATTTACGGTGGCCAGCAGTGTATTTATGGCTTCTCCATGCACTATAGACATAGAGGCACAGCCATTAACCCTCTCGCTGCGTAATTTTTTTTATCAAAATAGGTTAAAAAATTACGTATTTTTTTATTACATATTTCAAATCTACATATATTTTAGAGTTAAAATATACAAAAAATTTTTGTAAAAGAGCTTTTTTTTAAATATAGAATTAGATCATAAAAAAAGGTTGTCGGAATATTGAAATTGAAGAATAATCATATAAAAGCAAAATTTTGAAAATTAATCTTGGTTAAATTATGATTTATTTTATGAAATACAAAGGTAAAACGTATATACTAATGAAAATATGCAAAATACTTACAAAACATTTATTAGAAATGAGGAATTATTAGAAATCACTATCCGCAGAGGAATCCGAGAAATTCTCATCAGTTTCGCTATAACTATCTTCAATATACTTGATATCAGAGTCAGAACTGCTATCAGTGTCGGAAATATTGTCAGGAATGTAGGTTCTATCACTCGCGAAACGCTTCCTGCCAGACATCTTTGAGCTTTGAAAAGAGCGCGCAAAATGCTGCAAAAAATGCTTGTATATTTCGCAGAAATGTGGACATCTAAAGCCATCTGTTAACCCAGATTTGAATAAACAATTAAACATCACATAAAAGCCAAAATGAAACCATGAATGGAGAAAGAGCGGGTTGCACAATTAAATAGACGGCAAAAATGCATCCCCGCGGAAATCGCGGGATGCGCAAATTTTGCTACTTCTACGTTACCCGCGGAAATCGCGGGATGCGCAGCGAGAGGGTTAATTAAAATTACGGTTCGATTCTTCCTTGAGTGCATTTCTCTCTTTAGTATTAGTAAAGCTTTCCTTGTGCGTATATGTTCATTATTTGACTATGTTTGCCTCCGTTTTGGCACAGCTTGACCAAATATGGCCCTTGCACCATAAAAAAACCCAATCAATCTTGAAAATTTCTGTCGTCTGTAAAACTTTACTTGTGTGTGTATGCCCACTACTTGACGTCTGTCTTGTGTTTGGTGCAGCTTGGCCAAATATGGCCTTTGCTCCATAAAGCCCAACCAATTCTGACCCATATCCAGTCTCGATACTTGTCCTCGTGCAGTATAGGTTGCCATGTGCAGAGTTCTTTAACTTTGTAACTTTTAAGATTTGGTGCGATAAGATAGATTGAGATACTATGGTACACAAGTCAAATCACTTAAGTTTCTCTACCACCCTCTTGTCTGAGCAGGACAATTTGAAAAGCTCTGAGAAATATCTTATTTTTAATCATCTATTCCCTCTCTCTCTGAAGTACTGGAGATTAAGTTCAATTTCTTGGCCCAGGAGTATTCAGCATGACCAGTTTAAATCTGAAGCCACTTAAGCGGACTCAAAGCTCGAGTTCAAAGACGCTGGGTATAAACATACGAAGCAGAAACGCGAGCCGCCCTACGAAACAGGGCGCATTCAGGGAGAAAAGGAGATATCTTTAGCTTATTCCGCGATACATGTACTTAGCTGGTTTTCATATGAAGTTAGAAGTAACGCGAATCGTGGGGGGTGGGACGGGGAAAGCAGAAAAGGGAGGGGAGGGGGTCTACAAAAGAAAAAAAGTCAAACGCCGCGAAATAAAATCAAGCCCGAGGATCGGTGATCCGAGTAACTGGATCTTGTCACTCTTGTTTGCGTAGGAAATTAAATTCCATCAATGCTGGCGCTCAATGCTCTCGATAAATTTCTTCAAAAAAAGAAGCGTTCAAGCTTTTATAGTCCCCCTACTCCCAGAAGGCGTACCGTGTCAACACGGAGTAGAAGATTTACCTACTTTTACAATAATAGAGGAACTGAAACTTACGCATTCACTTAGATCCGTTCTCCTGAGTGGCACGTTGCTCTGAACTTTGTAATGGATCATAATTATAGAAAGAACCGAACAGGTTAGGATTCCCCGCGTTCTAGACACGATCCTCGTGTTCCACACCTTTTGATTCGGGGCTTCTTTTTTGCACGTGCGTTTCTGTTCCTTTTTTGGCACCGCTTCTTTACATTTCCTTAATGCAGATGCGCTTAAGGAATCTTCAGAACATTGTGATACTTTATTTTTTGGCGTTGCGATCTTGTTTGGAATTTTTTTCGCGTGACGGCAGAGGGGACGAAACGAAATTTGCGTCAGTGGAGAAGCTTTGTCAGTGAGAGCTACGCGTAAGACTTGTTTGATTTACAGTTTTTCACAGCTTGTGCTTATTTACGGGCTCGAATAAGCTTATTATGAGATCGTGCTTATTATTGAAGCGCGAAGTCCTTTGGTAATCGTTTACTATATTTGTTATTCGGGTATTCATATTTATCTTTTCAGCTATTTTTATTGGTAATTTTCATTTCAAACCTTTTTCATTTTTAACCAGGATCAGTCGCCAGTTTTTTACTATCTGCAGAAGAATGGTGAATAAGGGTTCAGGGAAATAAACAGTTGGGGCACATTTGGCAAATATTCTTTTAAAACCTTTTTCATTTTTAATCAGGGATTATTTTTAACCAGGATCAATCACCAGTTTTTTATCCGTGGAAGAGCTTTATGCTGAACAAGGGTTCAGGGAAATAAAAAGTTGGGTCACTTTTAGCAAATATTCTTTTCGAAGCTTTGTTATTTTTAGCCAGGATCACTCGCCAGTATTTTTTTACTATCCGGAGAAGAGCTTTATGGTGAATAAGGGTTCAGGGAAATAAACCGTTGGGGCACATTTGGCAAATATTTTTTTCAAACCTTTTTCATTTTTAATCAGGGATTATTTTTAACCAGGATCAGGCACCAGTTTTTTGTCATCCACAGATGAGCTTTATGGTAAGAGTCCAGGGAAATAAACAGTTGCAATTTTGGCAGATATTCTTTTTTCAACAGCTGAATTTTATGGAGTGAATACAACGATATAGTCCTGCTCTCTCGAGTTGGCAGTCGAATCACGTGGTTTTGTACGAGTCTATTCTTTAAATTAGTTGCTAGGTTGAAACGTAAACAAAGAGAAACCTGGCGTCTTTAGCGAAGATTATGGTTTTGAGTTTACCATTCGGGTGTGGGGGGTGTTGAAAGTGATAGCAGTGATAACGAGTTGGTGGGGGAAAACCATCCACAACGATTACCATTCTTGCTTTTGCGCATAGTAGCCTTCTAATCAGCTTTCACACCTTTTCAAAAATTGACTGACCCAAGGTCGATTGCCTTCTCTTCGGAGCCGCGCCATACAACGAAATACCATTACATCACAACCCATAATTACACAGAAATTAAACACTTCAAATAAAATGCAAGAGAAAAAAGCAGTATCAACATCAGTCTCCGATTAGGTGGATTTTTTAATTATCTGGAAGATTGTATGGCCTGTAGAGGAGAATCAGACAAGCTCTGAAATGACTGATGAATTCCGATTTACAAACTAAATTTTGTTGAAAACTTCGTTGCATAAAACATTTCTTCGAGTTAAAATTGTTTTCAATTACTTATAAACATTCTTCAAATTAAGTAAAAGTGATGCAGAGTATCATTGACATTAGTCTCTGATGAGGTGGATGTGCTAGACTTCATATTTTTCGATGACAATATTCAGGCATGCTCAGAATTGACCATGCTAGACACTCAAGTTAAATAAAACGATGAAAGCTGAGAAAAGGTTGTCGACAAATCAATGGCTGCTGCTTCGGAAGCTCTTTCAAGTTTAATGAAGGGCCGTGGTAGCCCTGTTGGAAGAGTAACAGATTAGCAACCGGTGGGTTGCGAGTTCGAATCCAGACAAAGACCAAGGGGGCTGGTGCAAGTTAAATCTGTCGGGGCCTCAAATGTCCTCACGCTGGCGTTGTGTGGAAGTTTGGAGACTGGGGCTTAGGTATGACCTCGTCATCTGACCGTGGTTCAAAATTGCGTGGTGTTGTCCTAGGATCTTTCCCTTAGGATTTGATCCCGGACCGTCGCCAATAGCCCGCTGTGCTGCTCCAGTGAGACGTTAATTAAATGCCTACATACTTACCATTTAGTGAAAATGCGTAGTTTTTCTCTTTGCAAACGAATGTTCCAGCCGATGTATTTTCATATTAATTCATGAAAATCTTTTGTTACCTTCAGCTACTATTTCTTGGGGCCACGGTGCCTTTTTGTATAGGTCCGTACAGTGCTGTTGCACAATGCGCTAGCGGGGCCGTCTTGGCTCAATGGTATGCCCACTGCGTTAGCAACCTTCGAGTTGTAAGCGGAGCAGGTTCGATTCCTGCCAGGTGCATTCCTCCCTGGGTGTATTTCTTTCTTCTGTGTCAGTAAAGCTTTCACTGTGTGGTGTCAATTATTTGATATTGTATATCTTGTGACAATTACTTAATATTGTATTGATTGTGTCTTGCTCAGCATGACCAAATATGGCCCTTGTACCATAAAACCCCCAAACACCACTACCACCACCCAATGCGCTAACAATTTGCGAGTTGTAGGCTACGCAGGGTTGATTCTTATAATTTACCCTGGAGGTATTTCTGTCTATTGTATCAGTAAAATGTTCCTTGTGTGTGTAAGTCCATTACTTGAAGTTATCTGTATTGTGTTTCGTGCTTGGCCAAATAAGATCTCTCGCCATGAAACCCAATCCAACCATCATCTCCGATTTAACTTGCAGAAACAAAAATCCCGAATTTCCTGCAGCAATGTAAATAAGGTGTCTTTAATTTTACGGTACATATTTATAATTTTTGAATTTAACTAATCTTTCATCAAGATGATAACGTTAGAGTTGAAAATGCTTTGCATGTTTCTTTACGCGACTGTTTTATGTAATGATAAATTAATAATTAATTCCGTACAAATAAAATCTCTTTACAAAAAATGTTGTAGCTATTCTGTTGCGTTCGTTGCGGTGTGAATCACTGAAGGTTCTCGGAAAAGTTTATCCGCATGGGATCCCGACGTCAGATCCCTGTTTATGTGGTGAAGTAGGTGATTCTCTTCATTACATGCTAGACTGCAGGCTTTCGGTGCATCTCAGAGGACTCGAATTCATTAGATATCAACCCAGTGACATTAATCATCATCCGATGTGTCTCCGAGTGATAGCCGCTTGGGTAAATTTCTGCGTCAAACAACACCCATCCCCCGCTGAGGATTAGAAAAACGGTTCAGGGACCAGAACCAAGACAAGGCTTGTAGGCTCACATAAGTACCTAAAGCCTTGTGACGGTCACCGAAATAAGACACGGATGCTTATGTAGACATTTGATTCCTGAAGCTCTGCAAGCTTAACCCAACAATCAGCCAGGCTATGAAATGGTAGGACGAACAGATATAGAAAAAGCTTTATCCGTCCCTCGATTTTAAGATTATCAATTGGGGTCCATGTAAGGTTGACCAGAAGGGCACCTTCCTTCAGTATCACAGGATTACAAGTGAGGAAGCTTTGCTAATCCCCATGGTCGGCAGGCAATGTTCGAAGTTTGATTACCACACCTTGTGAAAAAGGATTTTCATGCGTACTCGTCGGGCTTCTGCCAATAACTCCTTTGGGGTGAAACCCTATATCCGTAATGACTTCAGCTAGTCGCCCCCATTGAGAAGTATAAAATTTTTTACAATTTTCAAAGATGAAATGATATGCAAATTTCATTGGATTTAAAAAAGAAATATAAGTAATGACTATATCATCTGTGTTGTGAAAAAAGTGGTGAAACAAATATTTTTTACTTGTCTTAAAAGATCAAGTGTTTAGAAAATATACGACCGTATAGAAAATTTGCTTATTTTAGACACTGAAAGTATGAGCGCAGGGTATAAATATTACCGCTGTTTTGTGAGAGATAATGGTAGAGATATACTGAATCGGGGCGTTTTTCAATTTGTATCTTTGTATGCCTAAAGGAAAATAATTCCGAATTTGAAAAGAGAAAATTCTCTATTACGAAACTATTGAATCTATGTGGTAATTAAATATTCCAATTGGAAGTTCATTATACTTTGCTTAATAAAGAAGCTTCTGATGAAAAGAAACGATTAGGAGAGGGAAAAGTTTTTAACAGCACGTAACATTGGACCAATCTTTAGACTCTCATACAAGGACAAAATATTTTCTCAAAATCAATAAAAACTCTTAAAATATATAATCAGACCAAAAAGAGTCCTTCATGTAACAGGGGCCGCGGTAGACCGGTTGGAAGAGTAACGGATTAGCAACCGGAGGGTTGCGAGTTCAAATCCAACCAAAGTTCGTCGTGTACAAAGAGGGCTGGTGCACTTTAAATCCGTCGTGGCCTCAAATGTCCTCACGTTGGGGTGATGTGAAAATTTGGAGAGTGGGGTGCCAGCTCAGGTGAGACCGCGTTTCAAAATTACGTAGTGTAGTCCTCGGATTTGGTCTTAGGGTTTGATCTCAGACCGTCGCCAATAGCCCGTTGTGTCCCTCTAGTGCAACGTTAATTAAAATATATCTATCTACCTACCCTCATGAAACAGTCTGAAAAGATTTAAATTCAAAATCCAAGGTAAATTATGGAAGATGAAAAATAAACTTCTGCTAAAACACCAGAGATTAAAAATAGGCTAATATCATTTTTCTGGAATGAAAATTGGAAATAAATCATTATTTCGGATGAAAAAGTTCATAACGATGGACAACAAGACTACAGCTATTGCTGATATGATTTAATGAAAGAATTTAAAAATTGCTCTAGTAGAAAAAATGAGTGAAGGTTTTGTCATGGTGTGTGAAGCATCTTCGAATGCAGGATTTGCAGCTAGTTTCAGGATTAGTAAATTCGACAACTATTAAGAATTGTACGAACATCTAATAGCAATGGTGGACCTCTATTAGGTGGTCCCTAATAGAAATACTAAAGGATAATGTACCCTCTCATGTATCTAATTCTATTAAAAACTTATTTGAGAAAGAAAATTCACGTTTTACATGCAGATATTCTATTGATCGGACAAACTAAAGTCCAACAAATATTTAGAAACTAATAAAATGCTTAGAAATTCTAACGGGTGACAGCCTAAACACTTAAAAACGGGAAACTCCCTGGTTGTTTACAATCTTGTTTTGAAAGTATAACTAAATATATACATTGCTTTTAAATTTAATTTTCTTCAGTTGAAAGGATAAAGTTTTGCAATTACAATAACTTGAACTGCTTGTTAAAAACTGTACAAAAATACTTTTACCAACTAGTTAAGATTTTTTCAAAAATACTCAAAGTATAGGGCTGTTATTTGATCTTTCAATGCCATCTAATAGGCTACTGATTGTTTCTTGTTTTCGTATGCGTCAATGTTTACCCATAAACTAAAATCTCACTTTTGGGCTAAGATTACTTCCCCTCCGGTAAGATAATAGTATCCAACCAGATCAAACCGTAACTCGGTTCTTCCTTATCATAAAGTTGGTAATACATCGACTTACATGACTCAATTATCTGTGTTGAAATTTGGCACATTTCTGTTTAAAGTTTAATAGTTGACAAATAGGCTCAATATTGTAGTCTGAAAGGAAAAGTGAGAAATTTGTCACGAGAACAAATGTCTAGTGATATTCAATTTCAATCAAACAATATGAATGCGTCCATTTTGCCTTGGATAATACTTTTTTATCAGTTTTATGTGACTTTCGTCACTAATTTGTTGGTCAAGATTCTATTCATGCATGGATAGGTTACAGGATTGAGAATGTAATTGGGAAAATGCATTTGTCCAAAAATACCGATCCCCTAACTCTTAGTTTCGAATTTTGTTTCCATTAGATGAATGAAAACTAAATCAACAATAAGAAACAACAGGAGAACTTCCCCACGCATTTTCTTTTGCGAAGAATGGCAAGAATCCCCTTTTATCTGCTCCGTTAACTACGCAACTGGTGCTCACGGCTAACAATTTTTTGAACTCGAAAAGTCAAAGGAAAAAAAGACCCAATAAAAGTACCGGGGCCCACCATCCACAGGAAAGGGGAAGAAATAGGCTCCCCTTTTTTCCCAGCACAGAGTTATTTTCTTAAACAGTTTAAGGACCAGAGCAGAATATAAACGCGAACCCCCTTCTCGTTCGAGTACTTTTTATGGCCTCTTCTCACATCTATTCGAAAATCCTTTCGGGGCCGCCGCTTGTAGAAGACACATACGAGATACATTTATGGAAAAATTGAGGAGGGAATTCGGTGGTAATCGACCGGCGGTTCGAGCCTATCGACCTCCACCGCATTCTTTTATTTCCGAATTTAGGAAGAGGAAAAAAATCCCTTTCTTCAGTGATCGAAGGGCGGAAGGGGAAAATTTCCCCACTTCGATCCTAGTTGCGGCAGCACCCGATAGATGGCAGCAGCAAACGTTTTTCGCGATTACATTTGCCGCGGCGCGGGGCGGGATTTGGAAGAGGGGGCTTCTGGAGTAGAAGCGGAAAATCGGTTTCAGAGGCGCTTAAGGCTCCGGGCGCGCCCAGTGGAGCGTGGTCCTACGCAGCGCCAGCCTTACTCCCTTGATAGCCTAATCCTGCAGCGGTCAAGTAAAGTGATCGGTGCCTCACACTAATGATCTGGCCGAGAAGCAAACAGTTTGCGCGGAACGAATTCGTTTAGGAGTAGGCCCTGCCGAGGATTAGGCGCTTAGCTACCGCGAAGCTGTGCCTTTCAACCGGAAGGCACAAAGATAATGCCTGCCCTCAGAGACACCTGGTTGAGGGGGAGGTGGATCTCTCGATTGAGAGCATTTTTCACATACTTCGCGCCCGTCTAATCGGGATTTTTCTTCACGCGTGGACAAATCGGCACTAAGTAAATGAGCGCGGTAATTCATTTCATCTGCTTAGCCTGGATCCGCTTTTGAATAAGCCGACCCACCACCTAATTAATATTGAAATTACAATTCCTTACACTTTTTCCTTTCCACCACCCCCGGAGCTCTGGATCCCAATTAAAAATATTTTCCGTCGAAATATTTTCTCCTGACAATGCGGACGAAGTGAATGAAAAAAATAAATTATAATGGTGCAAATTCATATTTTTTTCTGACGGATTTTGGTATTTATGGCAGTCAGGTCTATTGATTTCGCGCTAGACATGTCTAGAAATAGCTAATACTACTCGGCGCAAAGCTGTCACTAATGATGCAATTAAATCCATTTTTATTTTGTTAGTAGCGTCTATTTAAGTAAGTCAAATAAATAAATAGAAAATATTAGTCTTAATATTTTCTGACAATGCGGACGAAGTGAATGAAAAAAATAAATTATAATTGTGCAAATTCATATTTTTTTCTGACGGATTTTTGGTATTTATGGCAGTCTGGTCTATTGAGTTCGCGCTATACATATCTAGAAATAGCTAACACAACACGGCGTAAACCGTATAGTTGTCACTGACTCAATTAAAACCATTTAATTTTGTTAGTTACGTCTATTTAAGTAAGTCTAACAATAAAATTGAAAATATTAGTCTTAATATTTTCTCATTATTTTACAGCAAAGTAAAAATGCACAATAAAAATGTATGACATTTATTATCTTCGCTATCTATTACTTTATCTTTTGATATTTTTCATATCTTACATTTTAGTTGTTTAAAATTAATAAAGACGGTGATTACGGTATATAATGCAAGTTTAAATGTCATTTCTCAGTACTTAAAAAGTATTTTATCGTATTCTCTTTCAATTAAATAGTACACAATCATGAATTGAGTATACGATTATTAGAAATAATTTTGAATAATATTTTAATTAAAATATAATTTGTAAAGGTTATTTGCGAAAGCGAATTGCATTACTTTTGAAGGAACATTGAATCCAGAAGAAATACAAATCTCATTAGAGACGAAAATGAGTGAGAGTTTTTACGACTAAAATTACCTCGATGAGTTTTCACAAGCTGAGCAACTGTTCATTTGATCTTTTGAACATATCTTTGCCTAATAACTACTACTAATAAATAAATATTGTTAGTTATAATTCTAATAAAGTTATATTTTATTAGTTATAATGCTAGTAAAAATAACTAATAGGAGAATAATTTTTTATTTTAGTACTTCTCGAGCATTGCAGCTTTTTTTCTCAGCATATTAAGTTTCCTAAAACCGAGATTTTTCAAACTGTCGCGGCTCCCGAAGGAGTGGAATTCCGCGGAGGTGAGCCGCAGAATTTTGCTCTCCTGTGTTCCATGATCTGGTACTAAGTGTTCTATATTACAAAATGAAGGAAAATAAAAAAATCCTCTGCTGTTGAGACTATTTTAAAAGCTGGTGTTTATGAAACTAATATCAATGGGTTGTGATCACAGTCGAGACAAACTAAGGCTGGTGATGACTGAGCTGTAAACTTTTAAAAATTAATCAGGACTTAAATGACAGTGAGATATTTCGATTGTGGACAAAAGACTCAAGTTATAAAAAATAAGGAGGAGGAGGATGTTCTAGGAGGAAGAAATAGATGGGTCTCTGCGGTTTTGGTACTTTTGGAAGCGGTAGATCTGGACTACGTGTCGCCGTAAGACTATCAAGTTCTATATTTATACACTTTAAAGGGGAAGAAATATTGTGGTTTGGAAAATTTGTCTGCTTACCTTCTTGTTCACGAACTTCATTGTTCTTACAATTTCGAATAACTAACAAACGTAATTGATTACAAAGCAATTAGTTTAAATGTTTAGTTTAATTTGGAGGCAATTTGTTCTCTCTCTCAAATTTCTTCAAAAATTTGCTTCTTCAAAACAACGAAACCCTAGAGATCTACATTTATGCGAAAGGAGCTATGGACCAAAAGAGTTTAAAAAGGCCGTCATAAAACATTTGTAACGATAGCTAACTCTGAATTACATTAAATGTAAACACATTATTGACACTGAAATACGTTGTCAAATACCAAATCAAGTACACCTATACCTCGCTATACGGCCGCTCTTTATACGGCATTTCGCTATAACGGCCTTTTTTAATTATGGCACTTTTTCGATTTACAGCCCACAATGTTTCGTTATACGGCCAAAAAAATGCTGTACTGTTAGCGACCTTCTGTTTAGTTTCAGCTTCTCCCTTTAGGCGGCACTACTACTTGTTGCCTCACGAAAATATGAGGAACGTTTGGCCCAACATTGTCATCATTTTAACGTTGTCACTTTAGTGTAGTTAGACGTATTTATTCTTGTTTGTTTTCTGGTTGGGTTTTGTTTCTGTTTGTATTAATTGGTGAATTCTAAACATATTTGGTACGTATGTATTAAAAAGACTGTATTTTCGTTACATATTTAATTAATTCATTAATTCTTTTAAATATAATCGTCCCTTTTTAAGAAAAAATGCCACCGAAACGTTAATTGATTTTGGAGATTGATACTGATAAAAAGAGAAGCCGAAAATCTGTCACGCGTCAGATTAAAACAGTTTTTAAACATTTTATTTTGTTTTTTATTATATGTATACATATGTGCATATGATTTCTTTTGTTTTTTTTTTAAATTTATATGTTTATTTTTTGAATTTCTGTTTATTATTGCATTTTGTACTTTTATTTTTATAGGAAATAAAAAGAATAAAATGCTTTATGAACTAAAAACTGTATTATTTTATAAAAAATTGGAACAGATCCAATTGAATTTGTATGGGTTTGTATCAAAATAATTGATTCGTTATACGGCTTTTCGCTTTACGGCCAACTTTTCCGGAACGTATCTAGGCCGTAAAGCGAGGTATGGGTGTATGATGTATTACATATATTACTTTATCACATGCCACATATTTTTCCCTGTATAAACATTTTTTGTTACTGTATCGTTCCTCTCATTAAAACATAAGAACTCTAATACTTTGTACTACTAAATACTTGAATACTAAATACTTTGTGGTAAAAAGTATTTTAGAGTTGTTATGTTTTAATGTAAAAACGTTATGTTTATGTTATGTCGTTTTAATGTCATGTAATTTTATGTTTTAATGCACTTGTAAAAAAAGCATTCATTGTAAAGAATATCAATGTACGGTCAACTTCACGGTTGTATTGCAAGTATTGTGACAATGTAAATATTGATCAAACTGTCAAAATGCATCATAAAATCTGACTAAAGAGATAAAATATTCTACTTTTGAATATTTAAATTACACTCATTTCAGTAACCTGATAAGAAAACAAGACTTATCTTGTACATCACATAAGGCAGAAAAAAATTTCATTTAAACGCGTACCATTTTGTAAAGAACGACTCACGCTGGTGAAATATTTTTTCAAAGCTCTGTGTTAAAGATTTGTTAAGAGCTAATTAAATTAAATATGAAAAAATTTAAAGGAAGCATTTTTTGGTATTTTTCTAAGTCATGCCTGTCCACTTTTTAAATTGGGATTACTGTTGAATTAGAAAACAGTTTAGTTTTTCTAAACATCAACTGATACAAAACTATTTTACATTTTCTTTAGAGTTAGTATTCGGAATAAAGTTTTAATTGATAGTTGTAGCAAATCTATGGTGAGTAGTAGTTGTGATATTATATGTCCCATCAATGCCTTATAGTTTTATAGTAAGATAAAATCTTTTCGTGTGTTAGAAATTTATGTTTAGTTAAAACTAAATAATCTATTAGGACAGTTAACTTTTTTCAATAAAGTGAGCTAAATTGAATAAAGGTACGTAGGCAGGTTGGTATTTTAATTAACGTCACACAATGGAGTCACGTACTGGAGCAATACAATGGGCTATTGCCTACGGTCCGGGATCATCCGAAGGGAAAGATCCGAGGACAACACCACGTAATTTTGAACCACGGTCAGATGAAAATTGAATAAAGGAAATGAATAGATAATATTTAGATATACATATTAGAATTGTCATCTCTAATTATTTGTTGTGTATGCACATTTAGTTCATAATTCAATTCATCTCTGGGCTAGTTTTTCTCATTAAAGCGCAACTCATAGTCCTAACGCATCATTTCCCTATGCTCAAGACTGAATTATACAGGAAGAGTCGTCTGTGATCATCATAAGTGCAGTGAAAATACGTAGAAATTAAATTAATCACTTTGTAATTATTTTTGTGTTTCTAACATTATAGTGCGATATGGAAGTACGACACAAAAAGTATTTTTAATTAAAAGTGAATTAAAACAAAAATATATATGTTATTGTTATAATACCAAAAAACGTAGGGGTACACGTATGGTTTTACAAATCAGGAAACACACACAATATTGTTTTACTTAAATCTAGCTACCGTATTTTTGCATTGTCATTAAGAACAACCCAAAGAAATAACAATTCCAGGATAAATGTAATTCTTTCTTTATCTTTTTATCTTAATTCAGATGAGTCTCATTTATTTTTGTACTATAGTTGTACAAAGTAAATTATTACTACATTGCAGTTTTAAATACTGCTACATTTATTCAACAATAGTGAATAAATTTAACGGTATTACTCCATAATTAGTATTACAACAGTATACTCCTCATGTTTCTCGCTCAATATCAATATAAAGTTTTGTTACAATAAAAGTATATTAGTATTTATAAAGCTTATTGCATGTGCTGTTTAATAAGAACTTATGCTGGTTGATAAATATGAAGTTCATCTATTTTAGTTTCAAAAATTATCTGTGCTCCATAAAACTATTTGTGCGTTACATAAATACCCTACATAATGCGCTGTTACATCAAGTGGCCGAGAAGATTCCCTAAGGATGGAATTCAGGCAAATGGCATTAGAGTCAAGTTTCGCAGTCTCAAAATCAGCTTTCAAAAATTAACTGATATTTACTTCCAAAATTGTTAAATTAAAGCTTTTGGGGGATTATTTTGCATTAAAAGAAATACACGAATCAGTTATTTCCGAAATTCGCCTAGTATGAAAAGGGATTTGTGGAATGAAACGCTTTAACGTTTAGTAATAAATCTTAACGATCTACTAACCAAACCTGATACTTTTAAAATGCTAAAAATGTGAATTCATTGAACTGAATTAATTATTAGCGGTTCGTTGCAAATGAATGCGCGAAATCTTTTCATAGTCTGCAAGAGCTTGTGGTACCATTGTGTGTTGTATAAATGGATGAAATGTTAAAACTCTAACAATCACTCGGTAGATTTATATTTCAGAGGAATGATAGAGAGGATAGGTTGGACTAGAGTATTGTGCATTCTTCGTAACAGCCCCGGCCGCCAACTAATTGGACACCGATCCCTAACCCATGGATTTTTAGGGTTGCCATCCCACTAAAACAAGAGATAAACACAGAAACATGTAGATTGCATGGATGGGTTCCGAGTGGGCTCAGGGACATTGCTAATAACATGGGCTCGAGGGTGAAAATTATTGGCATGGTGAGATTCATGGAGAATCATCAGGACTTGAATATCCCAAGAGACTAAAAACTTTTTTCTTGCATTTTGTATATATAGTGCAACATAATATGTTGATATAGATGTAATTACTGTATAGATGTAATTACTGTATAGATGAAATAATGTATAGAAGTAATGTGGCTCTAACATTCTGCATAGACATGCCATCTCGGTGGATTGCTCTATTCATCACAACCACATTTATTCAAACTGGTGCAGTGTCTCACCACACTAGGGACGGTAGTGTGTTGGTGTTAGTTAATATCAGACGACAGGGTCACCAACAGTCCCGAACCCCTTGCTCTCATCCATTATTTTTAGTGTTGGTGCCTGTTTCCCTTGACACATGGTGGATAAATATTGCATGAAACAGTAGAACCTTGATTATCCGAGGTAATGTCGACCAAACCCATTTCGGATAATAGACGTAGTAACACAAAACTGTCTATATGATATAGAAAGAACACTGTACTAAATGTTACTACTACTATTGGTATTGAACGATTCAGAAAGCAGGGATTGTGAATAATTCCCACTCGAGGCTTCATTTAACCCTCCTGATAGTTGACTCGATATGTTATCTTATCGCTAGTAAAACTGACCAGATCTTGATGGACGAGATATCTCGTCATGGGTAGAAAACTGAACAGCAGATCTTGATCTTGTAATCGAAAAAATCTCGTTGAAACCTCTCGGAAGGTTAAAGCTTTATAAAAATTCGGTCTCAAATTCGGCTCGGATAACATGAACACTAGATCAATCGGAGCTAGGATAATCGAGGTTCTCCTGTATAGATAATATGGATTTTGAAATGCTAAAGCAAAATGAATTGCTCCGAACACACTCAACTTCACACATGTAGCAACAGGCTTTACTAGGTCTTCCAATAATTTTTCCGAGCTGACACCACTGGTAATAGCGTAAAAGGAAATGAAAAATCGCAAATTTATATTCCGATCATCACTCAAGAAAAATACCTGATGTTTGTAGACTATTTCGTTTGAGAGAAAGATACTATTCTTGTCTTATAAAAGTAAGAGGGTGCTTTCCAATAAAAATGAGCAACGAGAATTGCCTTAGAAGTCTCTCTCACTATTCTTTTAAGTAGAGCTGGGATATCATTTCCTTTATTCGAATATTTCTGAATATATTTAAATTGTTTAACGATATCATTGAGTTAGTCTTTAATTTGCTTACTAAAACCGAAAGAGCTTCAGTAGTTGCATGGATGTTTAAGAGACTATTCGCGTGTATTCGACAGATAATTATTAATAAGATAATTTTACAGATAATTATTTATCAGATCAACGTAAATACAAAATTACGATCTAAAAGAAATAAATTCTGTTTGAATTGTTTCAACAGGAAAAAGATAGTGAATAATTTTGTGATGTGTTGAAATCTGTATCAGAATCTCAATGACTACTTTCTTGATATTTCCTTTCTTCAACTTCTTCAAAGAATTGAAATGCTTATTTCGTAAGGGTTGTGGATCTATCCAAAATCTTTATTTTGTAAGAGTCGTGGATTAGCATGTATTTTCTTGGAGGTAAAATGATAAAAAAGAGAGTAGTTATCGGCAACATTCACAAAATGTATTTAAAACAAAAATAAGTTTATACTTTATATCTGGTTAAATTTTAGCAGGTAAGTATGGTAGGTATTTTAAGTAACGTCGCACTGGAACGGTTAAATTTCGGAAAACTTTCTATGGTTGACTGAAGGATATTTTTATAAGACTTTCTGAAAAGAAATAATTAAGGTTAGATTTCAAGAATGAGTTTTTTAAGGAATATTTTTATCTATTTTTATAGTTGTTTACTAAGTTAGATATTTTTATCTTGCGATTTATTCGAAAAGTTATTTCTAACTTGTCAATTTATCCAAATTTTGTCGATTTACCTTCTCGAAATCAATCGTCCTCTTTATAATAGAAAAGTTAGCTTTTACTTGTAGTAAATTAAACAAGTTACTAAGGCGTCACATACATAAGGCGCCCAAGAAAGAGTTGAATACCGTTGAACACAACCAGTGTTCTACTTTAATTTCAAATACCTTCATATCACAATGAAGAAGCGCAATTTATCTGGTCAGAAAAATATAAAAGGATTTGACTTAATCTCTAAAAATAACGGAGATTCAATCAGCGCAAAGGAATCAACTTCACAAAACACAACTGCATTCTATTATGAATAATATCTAATTACACTACACTATGTAATATATTTAAATCAAGAATGGGCTAACTCTTGTCCTTCAAGTGAACAGTTTCTAGTTAAGATATTTATATTTATATTTTTCTATTGAAGTATTCCCGATTTTTGAAATTAACTTTCTCGCTGTTTTCAGGATTTGTTTGCTGCCCTGAAGCAATCGAAAACTCAAACCCTTTCGCTGGTAAAATTAATTTTAAACTTTAATGGGTATCTTACTGAGTATATGATATTGGTACGTTCTTCTAGCTTTATTAAATATTGATATTCTGCTTTGCTTCTTTTGGGGCGTTTTTAAGCCTTTTTTAATCTTTGGTATTTCTAATGAACATGTTTTAAGAATTCTTCAGCGATTTCGGAATTATTTATGGTAATTATTGGTGGTTAGAATAGTTTATCCATTCATTAAAACTAACACTCTTTTTCTAAAATTATGAGTTAATTATAGTAATAACTTTGGGTTATAGATTACATGTAGATGAGAAAATCACAGAAATGCATTCTGTAAAATTTTAAGCAAACGTTTAAAATACTGGAACTACTCAGTCAGTTTGTTTGAATGTTTGAAAAGTATATTGTACACATAATTATTGAAAAATTAAAGTATGGGTTAGTAACCCTTTCACAGGCACACACATACTGTGTGCGTATGTGCACAATTTTTTAAAGTTTTATGCTGACATCTGTATTGCTAGAATATACTATGTATTGCAGAAATCTTTGAAGAACATCCCTTTTTATTTTAAAGGGAAATCTTGAAAGCTTTGATTTGTGTCATACACGTTACAATCACAATCTTTAACATATTAATCAAGTAAAAGTTAAGTTTAAAATGATTTTTAGTGTGTTATGAAGAAACTAAACTGCCTTATACTTTATAATTACAAATTCAAATCGATGAAATTTTAAAAAAATTAAAGTTTCGCACATTATTTATACGTATCAAATGAAGAGTTAAGTATTTAGCTAGGTTTGTTGCCACAAACACGTGATCTTCAATCTATATAAAACCACATTTAACCTGATTGAAAGATATTTTAATTAGAATAAGTTCAAGAAGTTGAATTATTGAAACACTACGGACTTAGTTATTCTTACATATCCATATTACTCCATTGAAAATTAAAATTATATTCTACCTTAAACTTATAATCCTGTAGCAGGCAGCTTAGCTTCTATATAACATATACTAAAATAAATTATTACACAAATTATGGTCGCAAACGTAGAAACAACGAAATTGATTCGCGATAGTTGAGGATCACCGAGTATAGGTTATAAAAATGTAAAAGAGGGCTTTGAAACTGAAAGGGTTAAAATGACCATAACTCAAATACTGCTGCTCAGTAGCTACTACTACTGAGCAGCAGTAGTAGGATGTGCTACGTAAATTTCTTAATGATTGATTCAATCAACTAATGTATGATTGTATAACTAGCTAATTTGTTTTGCATAGGTACTAATTAAATATTCATTATAATCGCACACGCACAGGTTATAAATAGTCCATTTCTCTCACATCCCCATAGCGATTATTATCATTTAATGAGAGTTTAGAGGGATGTAATTGGAACGTTAATAACACCCCACAGTGATTTGGATAGATTGACTTAAATTTTATTTTAATACTTTAACATTAGTTACCGGTTTCGACACAGAAGAATGATGGATCGAATCCCGATCCTCTTTCGCTTCTATTCAATAATGAGTTATACGTCAAATAACATATAATTAAATTAGGTAAAATTCTAGTTAGATTTCTTTCGGATGCTCTACATTAGATGTGATAAATATTTTTCGATCAATTACTCTCAATTAAGAGCTTATAGATTTGTTGTTGTGTACAAGACTAATTGATATCAAGCTGTTGCAGCTGTTTCCCTTACAAAATGGACGAAGTGCTTTTAAATGACACTTTTATTTTCCTGTATTTTTAACTAAACGTTTAAATCTTATTTGGTAATTCGGATCTTTCCCTTCGGGATGGATCCCGGACGGTAGTCAATAATCCGTTGTGTTGCTCCAGTGCGACATTAATTACCTACCTACCTATTTTCAAAAATGGATGTGTTTAAAAGATTCGTGCCACATTGGAATCTGGTAGTCGATCTAATGCATCGAGATTAATGTATTTTTATCAACCCTTTTTATTCGCACAATGAAAGTTAACACTAAGTAATAATTTAAATATTAAGAATTTGTTTTACCTTCTGACGTTTTTATTTTATTTATCTCAGGGCTTTTTAACCGCGTACTAGTGTGTTTGCAATAAATATTTTAAGTCTTGATTATATATCGTTCATATCGATACTAATCAAAGGTGATAAAGAATTTTTTTGACTTAGAGAATTGGAAACTTGAGTGTTGTAGTTTGAAATGAATTAACCCTATCCTTTTACTATAAAACCTTTTCGCCAAGTTATTGCTGGATAGAAACAATTAGATTTCAAATTTCGCATTTAAGATAAATGAATTATTTCCGGAGTGTTAATGCTATTTGTATCGTAATATGCGCTTAATGAAATTCTGAAGACTGTCTTTTGAAGATAAAGTGTAATTGAATAGTATTATTTACACTTTTAAAAACCTTTTTAAAATGCTGTATTTATGCAATTTTTTTTTATCTATATTGAATATTAAAACATTTATTTTACAATTGAAAAAAAAACAGACTCTTAAGACTACAGGTAAGGCTAAATAGACTATTTTTGCATGAAAAGCAGAAAAAGAATGAGGTAATACAAATATCGATAAATTTCTATTAAAATTAGATAACGAATTTTAATTTAAATAAAAGTTTCTTATGTTCTCTCTCTCTATATATATATGTTCTATGTTAGATATATCTTCAAATATTCAATGAATTCTTATATTCTCATCAAATTTTCTTCCATTATATGAAATATCCAATCGTTCAAGAAGCAAAGGTATAATCACTAAGTACTGTTTTGGTCATTGCGTATATTGATTGTATGAACCGCTTTTAGCATTTTAAATTAATTAGTAGAGGCTCTTTTATATATTGCTGACAAGAGAAAAACTGAAATAATTATTATAGACTAACAGTTTTGACTAACGGCTATGAATGTTATAAACTAACACAACCCAAACGAATTTGCAATCTATCAAGTAGACAAGTAGCAATTTGAGACTTAGTGAGCAAATTATATAAAATATTTTTATATTTCTTCCTTGTTATACTAAATTAATCCATATAGGTGAATAAATAACATAATTTAGTAATTATTGCTATGCATAATTTAAGTGGGAGGTTATGAATTTTATACTACCAAAGGATTATCTGTTTTTAACCAAAATTAGAATGATTATGCGATTCTTAAAAATATATCGTTGAATTGAAAATAATCACTTAATCAAGAGTTTGAAGCAAAGTTGATATAAAACGATTTTAGAGAATAGAATGCAAGCAAAAAATTGTATTCTATAGAAGGAAATCACACAAACGAAAGTAAAAGTTTTTATTTCATGGAACTGAAACATTTCCTGGCAATTTGATTTTTGGAAATCATATACTTCACTTCAAACTAGATTCAAAGCAATTGAATTTGCAATCATTTCAAATTTTAAAAAATCTGTGTTTATACTTTTGTGAAATAATTTATGTAAGTTTTAAGAAGTTTCATCACATTTTAATAATAATTAGACTCTAGAACTACCGATTGTCAAACAAATTACATAAAAATTGTGACTTAAGTAGTTAATAAAAACAAGGTAAAGTTTATCATTGTCGAAAAAAGTAGTAAAAAAAATAAGTAAAATCATCAAATTATAACCAACAAATTGGACTGGAACTACTTCTGTAGGGTTGCACGTTTATCATTCAGGACCAATATGGACCTGAATGATGGTTGTCAAGTCCCTTTTGGTCTTGAATGATGGTAGTAGATGTGCAGGTCTACCAAAATGACCACAAATTTCCGTTTTTGGACTACAAGAATTCATTTATTAGTCATAATGTGATAATTTTATTTGTTTAACTACTAAGTAATTAAAAATTCTAACATTGAAACGAAACCCGAGGCTTGGGTAAGAGTTAGCTACTAGGAGTTGTGGGAACTCTCAATTGTGATATAACTTTCATATGAGCTGTTAATGTAAATCAGCATAACACACTAAAACAACTTAATATCTGGAAAGATACTACCACAATTATACAATATCCTTTTCTATTTGTGATGAATATTATAGTAATCTAATTTGTAGATGTAAGCTTCGTACTCAGAACAAAAATATTAAAATGAATGAGTTAGGAATAAAAGAAAATGTGTCAATTGTGTAATAATTAGAGTGGGGTGGATTTCATAAATGACGGTTCGTATCCCCAGATCCAGACTAAAAAATATATCTACTTACTCTAAATATTAAAAACACACTTAAAAGTTGACAGCACTTTTTATTTTAAGATTAAAAATTTTATTATTTCCAGATTAAAAATTAGAAATACAAAGGGTTGATCTGCGGAAATCTCTAATTTCAGATTTCGTAACCATCGAAACCTATCTGAATGATTAAAATGTTAATGGAAACTACATTACGTTACATTAGCTTTGACCCTATCTTCAAAAGTATTGACTGAATTAAAACTGGCATACGTTTCTTGAAATTTAGATTTTTTGCTTTGGAAAGCTAAATACGTATGTAGAAGCAGATGAATAAAATGAAAATATTAGATAATTTAAATTTGCTTCTTTTTTATTTGATTAAATGCTTTTGAATCTTATTGAATTTAAAGGGAATTTTATATTGATTGCATGTTCTGTCTGTTACTTTTTGTGTATTGTGCTTTGTCTGTTAATTTTTGTATACCGTTTCGTACTGTCATGTAAATGTATTTACCTGTATGACAGTAAATAATTTATTCTTACTGTATGACAGTAAGAATAAATAAATGAATGACTAGTTAAAAACCATGTCAACTTAGTGTCGCGCTTATGAGGCATACTAATTTATTGAAAATTCGATAAAGCAATATATACTTGTTTTTGCTGGGTCGTTTTTCATTCATCTAAGACAGTGGTTTTCAACCAGTGTAACGCAAGAATGGCACTGGTGTGCGGATGATAAGATGGTTTAAATGGTGCAAGATTTATTTCATTTCAACGGTTTAGTTTTGAACTTTTGACAAGTGTGTTCTCAAATAATTTTAAGTTACACCGGTATAAATAATCTTGATTATTACATTTTCGTTACAAAGCATCAAATAAATTGTTCCAAAAAGGTTTTCTTAGTCACTTAGCCGCAAAAAGGGGTAGGTAATCATTACTACTTTTTTGTAAATCTATCAAACGTATGCCTATTTTTGTCATGGCAAAAAATAATATAATTTTTGGTGTGCCGCAGAATTTTAATAATTAGTTTGTGTACGTCATGAGATTAAAAGGTTAAAAATCGCTGATCTAAGATAACACATCCTCTGACTCTAATATTGTAAGTTCTGCTTGAATTTAGACAGACGTATTTCATTACTTCTAAGAAATATTTCCAAGGATTAAACGGGTGCATTTTACGAATAGTTTTATGCTTACAGGTTTCCTAACTCATTGGCCCTCAGGGGCACATCTTTACGGGTATCACAACACCGAGGTACCTGAGTGATCGGTTCTCCCTTTTGTTTTATCCCTCATGTACCTCTGTACTTTTTCTTTTTTCCTACTTCGTTTTCGTCTTGTGTTTGGCGCAGCTTGACCAAACGGCCTTGCGCCATGAAACTCAAAACCAACCAGCCTAACTCATTGAATTACCTTTGAATTCGTAGATGCGTTGATCTAATTTCAGACTAAAATTTCCATTCGTATTACATTTCCAATGGGTTCGAGAACTGCTTAGGGCGAAGAGGATATGAATACACTTTTGAATTATCCCAGGATCGGTCGGATTACCATAATCAGCATCGCCAAACGGCGCCATAAATATAAATATAAATTACGTTCAACACATTATTAGAGCTTCCTCTCTCTCGAAGAGCTGGCCTCTCTGGAGCATAGTACTTAACAATCGAACGAAGGAGATAAAAAATGGAACATGTCAGTGGAGAAGTAATTTGGACATTATTTCCGAAAGCAAAATCACCTGCACGCAAAATTGCACGTTTGGGAAAGAAGTGAAGGAAAAAACGAAGTAAAAGTAATATGGAAAAAGGGGAAGTATGGAAGAAGAAAGGGAAAAAATAAGTTTACGCCAAAAAACAATTTCGACTATTATACCGGCCATTTTTCCACCGCTTTGGCGCACTCTGCTTCTCATTACACGCAGCGCTTGGCATCCTTACAGCTCCGTATACTTTGCTGACTTCACAAAGAACGGCGGGGCGAAAAAAAATCCGCGAAGAAATATCTATTTTTTCCCCATTCGCCATAGCATTTGTGAAAGGAAATCCACCGCTCTCCGTCTGGCGCGAAAGCGAACCCCTTTAAAAAATTATATATTTATAAAAAAAAAAATTTCCCAAGGAAAATAGAAAGAAAAGGCCTGGCCTACCTCTTTGGCGCGCGCCATCTGTTTCATTACGTTGCGCGGCAGCCGCCAATTAAAGGTGGCCCTGCTTCTTCCTCCTCTTACGAGGCGCTTTAGCATGTCATATTCTTTTCCTTGTACCTTTTATTCCCATCCGGGATTTTTTCTCCTCTTCTCCCACTTTCATTCATTCGTTCCTCATCTCCTGCGAGTCTGTCACTCATTCTCTTCTGCCGCTCTCTCTCCATTTTCGGTCCGTAGGCTCGGCGTCACGCAGCGATTGAGGCTGTAATGGTGTTTTGGAAGCCACCCGAGGGAGAAATTCTCTTCACTCTTCTGTCTCCATTAGTACGGGAGCACCCCCACCCTTCCATTTTTTCCTCGCTCTCCTCCTTATGCTTTTCTTTCTCCTCCTCCTCTTCTTCTCTCCGCATCTCCTCTTCTTCTGTAAAAGGAGGGAGCGACAAAAAAATCATTTATTGGCTTTGGATGAACCCGCCTTAACCATTTTCTGTTTCGCGTTTCGCCTATACGTGTAACTGCGGTGTATATAATTATGTGAGACGTTTTATGCGATGGCGCTCTACCCATGTGAAACGGAGGAGAGTCAACTGCTGCGGCTCCTATTAGACTCCAGTGGCTTACCAATAAATAGGGTCCCATCCACGAAGTGCTCACTTTAGAACCTTCGAAAAATCTCTGTTTTGCTTTTGCTGGGGGATTAAATTCAATAATGTATGCCGATAATATGCTCCCTGGACTTACTGGGGCATGTTTATGAGAGTTTCTGCTCCCATGTCAGATTGCTTTGTACGAATTCGCGGAATTTTTAAATTGGGTGCAATTTTGGCGACTTTTGACACCTAGGAAGATGGGCATTCTGGTTTTGGAACAATTATTTTTGTTTTGAGGAGGATAAAAAAGTTAAATATAGAGGAAAATTCAGTTGACTAGTCCATTTTAAGAGTGTTATCGTTTTTGAGTCGGATTATTTCGGTTTGTTGGGTTTTTATGGCGCAAGGGTCATATTTGACCATGCTGTGCCAGACACAAGGCATACAATATCAAGTAATAAACATACACACACAAAGAAAGTTTTACTGACACAGAAAAGAGAAATACACCCAGGGAGGAATAAAACCTGACAGGAATCGAACCTGCACCACCTACAACTCGCAGGTTGATTGATTTGTAAGAATTCCACTGAATTGAAGGTGTGAGCAATTTCAACGATTTTTGGCATCTATTTTTGAAAAATCCTATCTTTTTTTACTGGACATGTATCCTTTTAGGAGTGATGGGACATCTGGCGTTCTATCTCTTTCAAATGGTTAAGGTTAGATATATAAATATTCTAGGGTATTATAACACTTCAGGTGGTTAATTGTCTTGACAAGGTATCTCATCATTTGCAACACTGACCAAATCTTGATGTGCGCAATATCTCGTCAATAGAAGACAACTGACCAGATCTTAATCTCGTCATCATAAAAAATTCGGCAATGTCTTGATGACGAAATACCTCGTCATTAGCAAAATTGGTCAGATCTTGATGGATGATATATGTCGTCAAAGTCACTTGGAGAATTAAAGCTGCTAAGGTGCATATAATTATTTTCTCATATGATATTCCAATGTCCAAATGGGAGTTGAGTTATAAAAAATCCCATTTACCCTTAAAATTAAAGTAAAATTATTTTTACTTCGTGCAAAATACATTCAGGTAGATACTAAAAACCCATTTAAATTTTTTCAGTCTTTTTAGCAGAGCCCTTTAAAAGATTAAATTAAATAATATGTATCAAAAATATGTTTCACGTCTTTACCAGGACATGTGAATGCTATTTATTTGTCATAAATTCACTGAAATTTATAAAATCATCCTTGTACCAACCTTTCACAAGTAATACAACTCAAAATATCCTAATCCTCAGAATAAAACGGCTTATCCTCTTTATTTAGAGTCAATGTCTCATTAATGCTTATAAGAAAATATATCGAGTTCATTTACATGTCGATATTTCAAAAATACGCACTCTCTGTCCCAAAATAAGCCACATTTGCACATTTTTTCGAATATCAATAGTTTTTATTCAATTTTGAAGTTAACTACTAATGAGGACAACGTTTCTTAAAGGTATAAGACAACCTACGAATGCCACTCGACCGTCTTCTTTATTGTAAATAAAGGTTGGTATAAAAATGAAGGAACTTTTTCAAAATGCAACAGTTAAAAAATACACGAAGTTAGAAAACATTTTCCTAACATTGCAAACATGCATGGAAAGTGTAACGAGTTGTCATCTGGAAGTAATGCTTACAAAATTGTACACATTAAGAAGAAAACCCGAGACGTGAAAGCCCCTTCCAAGTAATATTAATTGTAATGCTGAAGCTATAATAAAAGTCAAACACTGTCTAATGCGTAATATTAAACCAAGTTTAAAAAATAAACCTTTTAGTTTATGATTAAATTTTTCTTTTCTATCTGTTTTACTAAAATGTGGCAACTCTTTCGGAACAAAATTCAAGTGTTAAATGTGACACTTATTTTGGGATAGAAAGAATACAACTTTTATATCTCTGAAGTGCAGAAAATTACGAAAATATTCAAGTATACAAAGTAATTTTTCTAGAATTATTAAACGCTCAGTCCTGAGGCTTGCAAATTGGGAATATTTAATCAATTTTCATGATTCAGAAACAATTGAATTTTGATTTTTCTCAATACCAAGCTAATGATGCACCTCATCATATCCTTTATTAATATTTCGACTTATTCAAGGATTCTATAAGTGGTCAAGTAGAAAACAGACAAATAACATTTTTCTGTCGCTTTGGACGAAATCGTGAAATATCCCAGAGAAGGTCAATGCAATATCGATTTATTAACAATATATGCCGTTCGTAGACGTAAACAAAAAACTTACGAGTATACAACTTATGAAATAAAAAAGCATTTATTTACCCTTTTCTTTTCAATTCTGTATCAAAGAAATTTAAAGATTTTGAAGGGGCTGTTGTAGAGTGATCGGCTGTTCAAACTTGTAACTTTTTAATCAGACTTAAGTTTTTAAATAATTAACGATAAAAAAATACTGTTTTCTCATGCTGGAAAAGATATAATTACCGACAATCGTTTAATGCTACTATAACATTTTAAGAGTGGAAAATATCTCACAAGTCAGAACTAAATTACTTAACTCTCTATTATAGATAACTGAACAAAACCGAACTGTCTTAGCATTTTGAATGTTATCCTTACTTGCGTCTACAAAGACCTTAAACCCACCAGGAAAAGACTGTTCTAGCACTTTCCTTACTGCCTGTAAGCGATCTTTTCCTGCTTTCATCCCACTTCTCTGCTCCCAATTCCTCTTTTTCCTCCACTACATTTTTTATTTGACGTTGCCTTGTGTTTGGCTCAGCTTGGCCAAATATGGCTCTTGCGCCATAAAACTCCAAAACAACCAACCTTACCGCCTGCCCCACCAGCTTTAAATACACTAAGTAAACCACAGAAAATTAGTTTATGCAAATTTTTTATTATGAAATAAAGACTGATGTCAAAAATACTGTTTAGACTAACAATTTAATTTAATCTTGTCAGCAACAATTTTTTCGGATGCTATATTCTGAAAATATTTTAAACCACATACAAAAATCGCAATGAATTCATTCTGATTTCAAGTTCGAAAAGAAGTCATAAATAAGACAATACAAGATACAAAACTTATGGAAATGTTAACTCAAAACACTGGTTTAGAATAAAGCGAATACGTGTCCAATATTTACTGTTTGGCGCAGTACTCCCACACAACGATTCTAACTCTCAGATTGTAGATGCCCTTGACTCCTAGATTGTAGTGTCTACAGTACATCTTTGCTAATACAGAATGGATCGTCATTCACGAAGTCCAGCTTGAGACGAGGTTGGATTTAACCTTTAGCCCAAACTTCGGGGCTCTCTGACTAAGGGAACGCAGAAGAATCATAAGATCGGGATCATAAGTGTTTTATGCATTAAAAATTTTAACATTTTACTCTTAGGGGACTTCCTTTCAAGAAATACATGTAAGCCCTAATTAATTACAATATATTCATAAAATCAACACTTGAGAAACTGAACATACTCTACCCATCATTAATTGCAAGGGGTAACCATACATTTATACTGTGGAATGATAAAAGTTTTACATTTGTAAGAAAATTATATCTTTGGGCGTATAATTTAACCCTCCTGGTGGTTGTCTCGACGAGGCATCTTGTCATAAGCAAAACTGACCAGATCTTGATGGATGAAATATCTCGTCATCAATAAGAAAACTGACCAGATCTTGATCTCGTTATAATTAAAATATCAGAAATATTTTGATGACGAAATATCTCGTCATTAGCAAAACTGGTCAGATCTCGATAGACGAGATACCTCGTCGAAACCATTTGGAGAGTTAGATGATGATTTTTTAAAAATATTTCCTACTTTGGTATTAGTCCTTCATGAGATTGAAAACAAAACTCTGCTTCCACTAACGAAAAGCTGTTTTAGTGATCATATACCTATGCTCGTCTCATTTCAAAAGACGAGTTTAAGGAATTGACTTGATTATGAATCTCTTTGAAAATGACCCTGGTTCTTTGTACGTTAATGCTCGAGAAAATATGATTCCTCACAAGTGACTTCTTTAAAAATGATATTAAGATAAACTCTTTTCTTGACTTTTTGGTAGGTGTGCGTACGGCGAACTATTCAATTTAAGGTGACTCCGCAGAAAAAGCATTATTTCCGTATGCATTTAACAAATTTATTTGAAAATGCACTGTCAGCTCAGGCGGCTATAAAAATCAGATATCGTTCAAGTCTGGATGTAATCAAAGCACTGTGAACTGTATTTTCTGATTCAGCATCCAGATTTGAGAAACTGTTCAGAAACAAAAATAAAATAACTTTTAAAAATTAAATATCTTGATCAGGTGTTATATATTTAGTGATGTGTTCACATTTCATTTGTTCTGTTTGTTTCTGAAGCATATGAGTTAAATTAAAATAGTTACATCTTTTCGATTTGCTTTTTGCATTTACTTTTATTTATACGTTTCGCAGGAAACTCACTAAGGATCACATCTTTCAGGTAAATGTAAAATTGTATTATTAAAAGCATTGAAAACTTAAGCGCTCCAAGTATTTTGACGAGTTACCGCGTCCAGATCTGGTCAATTTTTCTAAGGGCGAGATATAGCTTGTCGAGACAAAACTGCCTTATTACTCCAAAGGGAATGAAGGTTCAAGAGGGATAAGAAAATTGTCCCTTGCCCAGAACTGGTGACAGTTTGGAGCAGGTTTTTGCACCAGAGGCTGGGCACTACAGAGTGGTTTTCATCGCGAAGATAAACCACCAAGGGGGTTAAGGGGGCCTGAATGTATTTGTAAATTTGAAGGGGGGTTGAAGTAAAAAGTTTGAGAACCGTTGCTTTAGCCACCTTACTAGGTGCTAAAGCAGATGGCTAACCTAAACCCACTAATTTATTCCACGTAATCGCAATAAACTAATTTATCTGTAAAACTAACTATAAGCTAAACTAATTGTAATTCCTGAAAATTTTAAAGTATTTATAGCCGCTGCAAAATATCCCTCATTTTCCGCTGGAAAATGTAGCCCACTCATCCGATTTCATAATGCAGCACTTGAGTGAGAGACGTTTGAAAATTTTGAAGTCTATTTCCGTTTTGCTAACTAATTTATCGGGAAGGATAGTTCAATGATATAAATTTTGTAAAATATTATTTTTGCATAGCTTGAAATGAAAGAGATGGTAATATAAAACCGCAGAGATCGAAGTTATTCAGAAATTAGCAAGTCGCTTGTATAAACATTCCTAAATTTCCCAGTAAATTAGTTTTAATTGAATTATTGGTTGCAGTTTGGAAACAGGCCTTTGAAGTGGATCCGTGCTAATAACTATGAAAAGATTGTAGTGCGCCAGTATTAGCTCATCGACCATACATTCGGATTATAATTTTTTAAAGTTTACTTTTAAACTTTTGATGGTTGGTAGTTGAATTTACTTCGCACTGGAGCAACAGTATGGGCTATTGGCCGCGGTCCGTAATCAGTTCCGAAGGGAAAGATCCTAGGACAATACCTCGTAATTTTTAGCCACGGTCGGATGACGAGGTCAACACCTGAGCCGGAACCCTTCTCTCCAAACTTCCACGCCAGGCCAACGTGAGGACATTTGAGACCACGACATATTTAACGTGCACCAGCCCCCACTTACACTGTGGTCTTTGGTTGGATCTAACTCGCAACCCTACGATTGCTAATCTGCGACTCTACCGACTGGGCTACCGCGGCCTTCTTTACACTTTTGAAGTATACCTATCTGTATCTCTATATCGTGTGTTTATCAGACATATTGAAACAATGGAAATAATTCAGCTTTTGCGTGTAATGTACTCACAAAGCTCTGCTTCTTTTTCGAAACAAATAACAACTTCGGAAGAGCGCTCGTAATTGCGTTTAAAAAAGATCGTCCAGTCGGCTCGGAGTACGAAAAAGCCCCCAAGAAATTAATAAAACACAGATCTCAAATATACAAAGCATCATTTATCTCGCAGAGCGAGGAAAGATCGGAAAGCATTTAAAGTTACGTGGGAACGGATTCACAAAAGAATGCTTCGCAATTACGGATTCATCGCTAATTTATAACGCTCCCATTATTTCCGAGATCGGATTCACTCGAAGTCATCGCTCTAGTTTCCGATTCCTCTCCCATTTCCATAAGCTCACCTATTACCAGGGCTCTGTCAGGAAAAGATTCCTGAAATGAAACCTAGTGAAGCACATGTTTAAATGGAGGCCCATTAATTGCCATCCCGTGCGCTTCCGCTTCATCGCGGCGAAGAAGCGACTATTCCGTGTTCCACATTTCGCAGCCACCATCAATTTTCGGTTTCCCCTCTTGCGCTTCTTTCTTCTCCTCAAGATAATGATCTCTGGTGCAGCAACGTCGCTAAAAGCGCTTTTGGAAGATTCCACCGCTAATACTGATTGAATACACCACTAGCTCTGCCCCGGCTATAATTCCATTATCGAGAGCGAAAAAGAAAGGGGCACTCTTTCATCTTATACGTCGGAACTCTTCAAGGTGCGGGCACCGAAATAAGAAGATTCATAGAGGGATGATGGGTTAAATATAATGAGTTCGAATTAAAAACCTTTTACGCCAGGGAAAAAGGGGGCCACTATTTGCTGATTAAATCAATGAAAAATAGTTGCATGTAATTATGTACATTATACTCCATCAGATAATAAGTTTTCTTTATACGTTTCGACATTTGCGGCCAAATGAAAGGGATCGCTAGGCATCTTTTAACAAAGCTCCATCTGAAAGCTAGGTACAGGGAATTATGTTTAATGCTTTTAAAATTAAGACATTGGAGGGGAAAGATAATTTTTTGATTCGATAAAAAGGAGTAACGATTGGTTGGTTTTATGGTGCAAGAAATGTTTTTTCCGTCAAGCAAATAGACAATGCAAGGAAAGTTTTATTGAGACAGAAGAGAGAAATACCCCCGGGGTAGTTACAGAAATCTAACCAGCACCACCTATACAGCTCGCATGCTGGTAATATAGAGTAAATATAAAAGTAGAATGAGCAATGGTAACCTTTTTCTGTGCACAGGATCATGTGACTAAAATTAGTAGTAATGACCCTTAGATTAATTTCGTCTGTGGGTGGAAACGAATATTCATCATCTGATTGGTCCACTGGACGGTAAAAATTGCCCATCCATTGATTCATCATCTGATTGGTCCACTGGACGGTAAAAAATGCCCATCCATTGATTCATCATCTGATTGGTCCAAGCTACATAGTAGTTTGGCGATTTCACCACTTTTGCCACCACTCCATAGAGATGCTCCTTCACACATCTACCCTACCTTAAAATGTTATATCACCAAACGAGGTGATAACATGCCAAATCGGCCAACCAAATCAATTTATCACAGAGCAATCACGTGACTACTAGTCACCATGTTTTTCAAACTTTTTGAAACGTCTCTCAACAGCAATGCTCAGTCTTCTTATATTTCACGCCTATGGCTGTTAACGCATTGGCGTTAACAGCCATAGGCATGAAATCATATGCGTGAAATCATATGCGTGAAATCATATGCGTGAAATATGCGTGAAATCATATGCGTGAAGCCATAGGCGTGGCAAGCCCACTGAGTGAAAAGGAATAACTGAGAAACACATGGTACCGAGTCCTGTTCTGCTCTCATTTCGTAGGTTCCTTGCAAGAGTTCTGCAAGCATTAATTTCTAGCTATAAGTAACTCGCCAAAAATACTAGTTCATAATACCGGAAATAATATTTAATTATTTTATAATTAAAGTATCGATGCGGAAAGATAAAGATTTTTATGCGATAAAAGCGAGAAACAGAGAAATACAGACATAGGTCCTGTTCCGCACACATTGCGTTGGCTTCTCACAAGATTTCTACAAGCCTTAATCACTAGCTAAAAGTAAATCTGAAAATAATTCGCTCATAATTTTTTACTGGGAATATTTAATACTTTTATAATTAAAATATTCAAGGGCAAAGGTAATCTTTTATTTGATAAAAAAGCGTAACGGAGAAACAGACATGGTATCAAGGCCTGCTTTTCACACATTAAGTTGACTTTCCACAAAATTTCTACAAGTGTTAATCTCTGGGTCTATCAAATAGTCTTACGTATACTTGACTACTGGAAAAATAATGTACTATTTTATGAATTCGAATCTCGAAGACCCTTTCGAGCTGGCTGCTTAGGAATTTTCTTGATTGTAATATGTAAATAAGGACCAATACTGGATAACAATGCAATTTGGGACATTCTGTACTTTTACAGGAATTGTATTAAAAATCTCTCAATGTACATTTTCAAAATTATACGTCAGTTCTCACCCTACCTTATGAGATAATTAAAACTAAAAATTATGATTACGCAGGGTTTTTTCCACGAAAGAAATAACTAAAAGTTCATTAAAGTACGTTACTATAACTTGCGGCGATTCGATAATAAACGGGAGTAAGAAATAAATTTTGGCTTAACTTAAAGATAAGGATACATAAAAAATTGCATGTGAAGTGTAAGCATTCGAAATGTATTTCAATTCACCAGAGAAAAATTATCAATATGTGGCAACCGATGACATTTCCAAATTCTATATAGAAACAGTTTTGAAAACACAATATTCTTACGATTATACGAAGGGGACTCACAAAAGGAATTTCATCTTTTAAAGAGAACTATGTTAAAAATGTTTAAAATAATTATAGGTCAAGACCTATCACTTAATATTGATGTATTTTCACATAAAAATCAGTTTTAAAACTTTTTTAAGGGGAGGTGGAATTCCTCATGTGTCACTGCCCATCTTCAGCACTCCTAGACATCAAAATACTTATACATCTTTCAGCCTTAATATATCTAGAACATTTATGTGCTTAGCCTTAACCATTTCAAAGAGATGGGACGCTAGATGTTCCCCTGAAAGGGTTAATAGCTAAAAAGTTATTTCAAATTTATAAAATATCACTGCCAGTAAGGTAGTATTAGTTATATTCACTTAAATAACGAATCAAGAGAAATTACTGCTGTTGAAAACATATCTACGAAAGTAATCCGCGACTTTTATCATGAGAGGCAATATGTATGTGATTTTCTCTTGACCCTTCAAACAGCTTGTATTGGAAGTGATACCGTTCGTGGACAGAACTGGAAGTGATATCAACCAAGTGAAATTACTGTTGTTAAAAGCATGTCTACAGAAATAATCCACAACTCATATCATGCGAGGCAATATGTATGTCAACTAGTTCCTTCCTTTTGAACCTTGGAACAGCTTGTATTGGTAGTGATACTGTAAGTGATACGAACCAAATGAAATTAATGCTGTTAAAAACATATCTACGAAAATAATCCGCGACTCATATCATAAGAGGCAGTATGTATATCGACTAGTCCCTTCCTCTTTGACCCTAGGAACAGCTTATATCGTAAGTGATACCATAAGTGGACCAAATTGGAAGTGATACCATAAGTGGATCGAACCGGAAGTGATATGAATCAAGTGAAATTAATGTAGTTAAAATCATCTACAAAAATAACCCTCTACTCATACTATGAGAGGCAATATGTATGTCGACTAGTCTCTTCCTCTTTGACCCTTGGAACAGCTTGTATTGGAAGTGATACCGTTCATCAATCCATCGACATCCGCTTTGCAGACAAAGCGTTGGCTGCCGTTGAAATCCGCTATGGAGGAGACAACGGCCGTTATCATGTGGGAGGATCTCCGGCGGAACGCTCGGAAATAATCGCCGCATTCAATGGTCGGTTTTCTGTGAGACACAACTTTGTTTATCCATTAGAAAACTTCATTCGCTGTGCAATTATGGAAGACAACCTCAGAGGGTTCTTTTCATGAGGGAGCTGTTTACTCCTCGTGCAGATCTCCTGGGAGTGAAGCTGCCTCTCGATTGGGTGTGGGGCTCACTGAGACGTTTATCTATCCATCTTTCGATAACGACTCCCTTTCACTGGCACAATGCGACCGCTGTTAGACTAATTGAACTTAAGAGTAGGAACGTTGGCGACTCATATAATTTCAATTAAAATGGATTTTCCGTTGTAATCGAGACGCTCGGATAATGGCGGGTTGGGATAAAAGGGCTTGGGTTATAAATAATGCAGTGCAGCCGTATTCTTCAGATCAACTCGAGAGTCGTATAGAGAGAGTGTTGGCGAATCATAATTTTAAGGGAAATGGTTCGTGGCGTTGTCATGAGATTTTGGTGTGGTTAAGTGATTCAGTTACTAATAAAATGCAATGCAAAAATTGAATGGTTTGTAATAGGTATTTTGAATACTTTATCAGAGGAACTGGATTTCGGGTGAATTTTAACATTTCGAAGAATGAGAATTTTTTAAAATTTTATTTAAAGCACTCAATAGTTCTTCCGACTAAAAGACTAACAAGGTTAATTTTCATTAGCGACAGAAACTCCCTGAAAACACCAACCAGAGCTTCTAAAGATAAAATATAACTTAACATAATTATTTGTTAAGCATTTTTGCCGTTTTAAGCTTGTTTCTATCTTACTGCAAGCGTTTTTCATTAAGTAGATATTTGGTTTGTATTAGTCATTTTATACACTATAATGCCGTCTGTAAACATTTTCTACGATTATCATATACTTTGCAATATTCCTCCCCTTTAAAGTGATATATTTTTTCTTTTATTGGTCAAGGTTTTTATTCTTCATATTTAAGAGATAGATTCAAGAGGTAGTATCACAATGGTAACTGCACCTTCTACACGATGGTATTATTCGTCTAGTTGGTATGTGTTTTTCTATATTAGGAGCTACTTTTTACTTAATACTAAGTAAGGTTTAAGTGATTAAGACTTTTATATATGTATATATATATACATACATATATATATATATATATAATGTAAGGGATTAAGACGAACGGATTCAGAAGCGTTGCCTATAAAATCATATTATGTTACGTCATAAATATGATTACGTCTACTTGATTCTATTTGAAAATCATTTATTGTGAGTTAATCTTTGGGCTCTGCGCACCAATTTCTGCTTTTCCTATTGGAAACGTGAGCTGGAACAAGTCTGAAAATTTTCATGTTTTGTCCATGTTTTTTAACTATTATATGTTATTTATTTCATTGCTAGCATTTTGTTCACTCTTGTTGGTAAAAAGAATAGGTTAGGTACTAGGTAGGTAACAGTCTTGATATTTTCAAATTCCTTTTACACGAATTCTAGAGGAAGAAATGTACTGGGGAAAAGCACCCTATAGTCTCAAATTTATGGAGCTTTACCCTATGAGCGTTAGACATCATGATGTCATCACGTTAGAGATCATTATCTAGTAAAAGCCCATAAATATAAAATGAGAGTTAGATTTGGTTTCCTATGAAGTTGGTTCAGAAGCGTACTCAGCAAATACGCGTAAGCATGTGCGCGCGTACTGTACAATACTATACACTTCATTAATGCTCCATTGTAAAGCATATAGAATTGCCAGTACGCGCATACATGCTTATACGTATTTGCTGTATACTCTTCTGAACCAACTTTATATAAACTAAAACACTCTAATTTTATATCTATGTACTTTTACTAGCTAGTGACCTCTAATGCGTGTTAGATAACACTCCATGTATGTGTACAAGGACGTAGAAATCACGTGTTAAGTCAGATTTGCAACCCCATCATATTTTTTCCTTACGTTACAGCGTATAAACCATTAGGAAAGCGCTCCATGAGTACAGAGCCTACATTTTTCTACTTCTGAGGTAAAAAGCTTAAATTAATTTAGTTATTAATTCATTCAACCCCATTTAATCTATGTGATGATTTTAGTGAACACTCAAACTCAATAAAATATGTTATTGGATTACAATACCCCAGTCTAGTTATAGATGTTCGTAGTGATGTGAATTACTTTAAGCCCAATTTCTTGGTATGTTATGAGTCCTCGTGTAACGAAAAGTGATCGTACAGCGAAAACCTAAACCTAATGGTCTTAGCAACATTTCTTTTGACATTATAGAATACAGTACGTTTTCCACAGACTTTCTTATGAAATTGACATCGCATGTGTGTGCATCTTCACAATCGCTCAGTTTGAAGATCTGTCACGTGCTATTGGGCGAAAGCACGAATCCTAATGTCGGACTAATTGACGAGCATGAGAAGAAACACTAGTTTGTGTTTTGATAGCTAATCCGGGCCAAGTTGACTTCCAAGTCCACGTGACCCACACTTCTGAGATTTTACCACAGAGACTCCCCTACATCCTCCGTCTATTTCATTAGAAGGTCAATGGTCTTCCACCCTTGAAGTAGAGAAAAGAGTTAAAACTTGTAATCATAACCGAGTTTCGATAACCCATCTTAGGTAAGGTTTCGTTAGCAATCAGGATCATTTAATTGCCGTTTATAAGTGATAGCGGGAATGCAAAATATATCTTTTTAAGAATGAAACGAGTCGTGTGTCGATATAAATTCATTCTTGTAGAAATGTGCAGAAACCGTACATGCGCTACGATTGGAGCCCAAAGTAAAAATATACGTACTTATTCTTTGAGTCCAACATTTAATTACTTCAATAAATTTTCAGATATCGTATTTATTTCATATTTTTTTCGACTTTCTTGTAAATGTAGAAACTTGCTTGTAAATTACGATTAGGACTTAAGTTAGTTAAAAAATATGTTCGTTTAAAAATCTTTATTTGCATTTATTTACGTCTTGTCATTCTCAATTCAATCGTATTTATAATTGTCATCTTCAAAATTATCTTTCTAAAAGTATAATGCGTTTACTGTTTCATCAGACTTACTTAAGTTATGAATAAATAAGTGGTGAATCACATTCCCCAGAAACGTTCTCAAAAGTTGTATCGCATTCTAATAACTGATGCCAGGTTGCCAGATTCAACTAAAAAGATACTCTTTACATGGCCCAAAATCCTAGTTTGGACCGCAAACTTAATTTTCGATTTTGTTTTAAAAGGACTAAAGTAGCACTAAATTGTAACAAAAAGCTCTAAAATTACGCTACGTCATAAAACGATAAAATTTCGCGCTTAAAGGGATATTAATGCACTTGATTTGAAGCGGGAAGCACTAAAACAACAATCCTGAGTATGGAATAAACAGTTATGGCAAAATATGGTCGGGTCTGATGTAAAATAGAAATAAAGGATATTTTTATCTTTAGTTTAAGCTTGCAACTAGCTGGTTAAAAATACTTTGGAGACTGGAACAAATTCCCTTAAACGTTTAACAATCAGTTATTTTGTCTAACATATCCGAATTGTTTACACCTTGGAATAATTAACATATCTCTGAAAAGAATAAGTTTAGCAAGCAATTTATAACCAATCCTTTAGAGGTAACTTTGACTAAAGTTGGCTTTTGAAAATGGCACACGTTTTAGTTTCATCAAATGAAACATACATGAAAGGTTGAGAGGCTATCGGACACGACATATGAGGTATAAAGTTTATTGAACAATTCAGGAACAAGATTTTCTGCTATACTATAAGATACACTCAGTTGTTGCAGTCGGTTAAATTTCGACTAAAACAGAAATAATTACGTTTTTCAGAAGTCTCATGATTAGGTAGGGATTTTTCGAGATTATCCATGATCAATTCATCTCAAAATCATGTGAGAGAAGTACTAAAATCGATAATTATTTAAGTATCACACATACTGAACCAAAATTCTAGTCCTTGACAAAAGCTCTATTTTTGAAAAACGTTCTTGTATGAAAATTGTTAAGACTTGTACCAGTTTTGCTTAGAAACACAGTGTGGCAATGTCTAATAACTTATAGAGGAAGCAGCAGATTTTTCATTGACAAAATTTCCTTTTTCATCTAATTTTTAAAGCTCCAGTTATTCTGCGATAAATCTTCTCCCACCATTTTTTACATGAGCTATATGGATAATAACTAACCATATAGCTTCAAGTTATAAAGCTACAAAATGTGCACGGCTTTTATTATATACAACGGTTTTAATATTATATAATCAATGTTTATTAAAGTAATATGAACACACCTAGCATATCCTAGGGTTAACGATGCTGAATTTATACGAATTATTCGATTGAGTATATAAGATGAAGGTTAAACTGTATCTACAAAATTATAGATAATAAGGCAAAAATGATATTTTGGAAGCAACGCACCAAGTATAGCTAGGAGCCGATCTACCTTCTAAGGCACCGAAAAATATACTGGCTAGTAATAATTATCCCCGTGAAAAATATTGAAGGAAAATTATACTTTTATCAACTAAGAGAAAAGGTGTATATTTTTACAAATTTCATTTCAAAACTTTAGGTAATGGGAGGGGTTATGACTCCCATACCTCCTTGGCTGAACCACTGAGTTTCATCTATTTATGACTTTGCTGAGGACTAGTGAAGGATATTTCAAGAAATTAAATATAAGAAATAATAAGCATTCTGCAAAATAATTTTTACTAAACGTTTGGGAACATGTGATTGAACTTCTATTCAATTTCAAGAGATTTTATGAACTAAAAAATTGTGAAGCGCTTACTGATTAGAAAACTGTCCAAGAGATTGTTTTTCTTCGGGGTGACGATTAAGTTGCGCGAAAGGTGGCAGCACTGTTTTAATAAAAACTAGGCTAACGATCAAGGGAACTTATAATAAATGCGTAAATAACAATTATAATTATATAATGTACCAGTTTTTTCTAAATTGCTGAGTTGAGTGGCTTACAAATGGTTGACAGTTAACGATTAAGAAAACAACAAAAGCTAACTTGTTTTAAATTTGATGGTTTATTTGCAACGCAAATGCAAGACAATAGTACACTACTGTACTTTATTTGATATTATATACATCCTTAAATAAATTTTGGTCAGATCGGCAAACCAATACAATTTGATATAACTTGATAGACTTCCTAAAGATGGGAATGAGGGTAAGGAAATAGAAAAAATTAAATCTAGAAATGCTAGATTTTACTTCAATTGTTGGTTCTATTTTTCACATACTCTTACAAAATTCTTCGGGATTGTTCCCGTACTGTCGTCAATAGCCTGTTGTGTTGCTCCACTGCACGATGTTAATTCAACTACCTACCTACTTCTTATAAAATTAAAATATATCGTATTTAGAGAACAACTGCAGGTGAAAATACCATCGTGTTCTGTAAAAAACGTTTAATGGCAGACAAAAAACTGAACTATATTTTTAAGATTATAAATACACTTTTATATCTTTAAAATAAACAAATTTTTGCCACAGAATTTAAAAATTCGGAGCTAAATTCATAGCAATTTTTCGTTTCAGTGTTCTCTGGCGTCAATATGATCAAAGAATATATTGATTACACAAAAAGCGTTTGATTTGATTACCAAAGCTCTTATGCATTTCTAGTGTGTTCTGTAGTTTTAAGATACCGTTTGATTTGAGATTGAGAACAGAGCAGATTCATTGCGAAAGCTGATCATGCTCCATAAAGGACAAACATCGTAATGAAAAATGGGGCAGTGAAATATTTTTTTATAAAAATGCTTTTGGGTCGGCTGGCTGGTTTTTTTGGGGTGTTAACGCAGCATGGCTATATTTGACCATGCTGCTCTAGACAAAAGGCATACAATATCAAGTAATAGACATTCACACACAATGAAAGCTTTACTGACAGAGAAGAGAGAAATACACTCAAGGAGGAATGCACCTAACTGGAAGTGAACCTGCACCGCCTACAACTCGAAGGTTGACATACCCACTGAGACAAGACGGCCCCAAATACAATTGGGGTGGATATTTAATTATCGTCACACAGGAGCAACACAGCGGGCTATTGGCGACGGTCTGGGATTAAACCCGAAGAGAAAAATCCAAGGACAACACCACGTAATTTTGAACCACGGTCAGATCACGAGGTTACACCTGAACTTCCCCATCAAGCCAACGACAGGACATTTCAGGCCAATACAGATTTAACGTGCACCAGTCCTCTTTGTACACGACGATCTATGGTTGGATTCGAACTGGCAACCCTCCGGTTGCTAATCAGTTATTCTTCCATCCGGGCTACCGCGGCCCCAAATACAATTGGGAAAATGGGGTGTTCTTATGAGTACTTTTTCAAGGATGTGAATTAGATCAAATAGAACTTATAAAGTTAACAGTCGCAAATACATATATCTGGATATAAACAAAACTAACCTCCCAAACGATGTATTTAGAGCTTAATTGATTAATTAAACTTCGAATTTAATTAACCAACTCCCCAAATCAATTTTAATTTAGTTTAATCTTTATGTTAAGAAATGTTTCATAAATTTTATCTTTCGTAATATTTGTTTAATTAGAACAATTCTCATCAATAAAATTTATCATCTCAGTATACGTATTTGATAAAATAGAATAAATTTTTTTAATAATTCGTAGTGAAGCTTCCTTTTCTGCTAGTAATTTTTGTTGATTTTGTGCTATCATAAAAACATTTGCTTTTAAAACAATATAAAAATCACTGATTAATTAGACAGGCAGTTGTAACGTGCATGTTCTACATATGCGTAAAAGATTGCAAAAGAGGCTTTGTTGAAGATTGCTTGTTGAGGGTGGCGCAGCTGCGCATTGTCGCCACTCCACTGAAAAACCTGCATGAAGGAATCTGGTGAATTTTTATATTTTCTGATGGTGTGACCGCTCGATGGGGTTTTGAAAGCCGATGATTTCTGACAAATCTTATGAACCATCTTGAAGGAATCTGGTGATTGTTTACATTATCTGAGGGTGTGACAATGAGTAGAGATTTTTTAAAAGCCGATGTTTTCGGTCAAGTGTTATGACGTGTCTGGAGGCCTCATGATATCCTGATTTAATTAGTATTACTTGAGCATATATATATAGATATGGTAGAAATTTGATTATTCGAAGAAATGTAAAATGAGCTAACTCGAATAACCAGAAACTCAGAAGATGCTGAAGTCGTAACGTAAAACAGGCCTATACTAAAAATTGAAAACCGTATATTTGTACTCATGTAACTGTTTACCGTTCGACATGTTACTACTACTGCTACTGAAAGATTCATAAAGCAAGGAAAGTTGGTATCAAATCGAGGTAACACGGACACTCGGAGTTCGTATAATCAAGGTTCTACTGAATATTATTGTCGGAGCTCGGATAATCACGGTTCCCCATTACAGGCCTCTTATCCACTGATAATTGTAAAAATAAACCCTCGGATTAGGTAGGTAGTTGAACTTAAGTCGCACTGGAGCAACACAACGGGCTATTGACGACAATCCGGGATCAATCTTGAAGGGGAAGATCCGAGGGCAACAACTAGTAATTTTGAACCAGTCAGATGACGGTTCAAAATTACGAATTGATCTCTTCGGATCGGGTTAGGATGGTCCTTGAATCTTGGACTGAAAACCAAGAGAAAAATATTAAATTATGGCGTTGCACTAGTAAATGCTCAGTAACGTATATTAAATAAGCCGTAAGCAATTATTCAGTCAGAAAAAAATTCGATTTAATTATATTTTTTTTTCCTTTAACTATATGAAGCAGTATGATTTAGATAGCACTTTTTTAATCACAAGACTGACTTGTCGATATTTTTTATTAGCAGTCCTAATTACTATCAACAAAGCCATTTAAGAAGTTTTGTAGTCAACCATTTTACACCAGTCAATTAACTCTGTGTGTATTACCATAAACTCCTTTTTTAAAGAAATATAATAACAAAGGAAAGTAGTTGTCTTGATTGCATGTCACGTTCTATGTTAGGAGGCGAAATGTACAATTGATTAAACATCTCTGACATTTCTGTCAGATAATACTTTCTGTCGATAATGCGAAGTAAATAACTGATGTGTCACATTCGACAGCCACGTTGAGCATAAAGAGAGAAAAACTGCCATTCAAAAATTGTCTCCCGACCCTAGTGGTTGCAACGCGCTGCTTTCTCCGCAAAGACAGACACACAACCAATCTTTATAATTGGCAACAAAAACTGCTTTTTTTAACTGCCAGTTAGTCTTTCTTTGCCGTCTTTTTTAATCTTTCGTCTCTAAGAAGAGCTTAAAAAACTGTGCGCGATCGGACCAATGGTAAATTCCAGCAAGGGGTCATCTCATTTAAACCGTGACTGACTCACATCGTTTCTGCAAGCCCCAGTTTGTTCAGTTCTGGCGGCGAAGCCCCGAAAGACGTGGTGTATGACATGGGTTTTGTCGCTTCAATGGAGCTAAGTGCACCTTCTCCTCTGGAAGATCATAGACGACCGACACAAAGGTACCGTTGTGGAGCCTAATTAAAATCGACTCCCATCTAACATCCGGTACAAACGCTGAGGTTGCTTTTTCTCCTTGCGTTTTGTTCCATCGCCCAAAAAGTGTATTAACGGTGGTGTTATGTTTCGAAAGCGGTGTTTCTGCTTCACTGAATCTCTTTTTTCCCAGGGTGGAACTTTATTGGGAATGATTTAGAGCTTTTTAAACCTTTTGGTGGACAGTTCAAATTCTACTTGGTGTCTTAAGGACGATATTGGCGATTGAAGTTTTTTTTGGCGAAATCTATATGAAATTTTTGCTGCCACTAATTTCTCTAAACACATCTATCTAATTAACCGGCCTACAGAGACAATGATTCTATAAACAATTTAAAAGTCAAAGATGACACTTAACCCTCCGACGCTTTCGACGAGATATTTCGTCTATCAATTTTGATAACGACGGAGATATCGCTGCATCAGGATATTGTCGATTTTTTCATGATGACGAGATGTGGTCAGTTTTCTTTTAATGACGACATATCTTCGTCCATCAAGATTTGATCAGCTAATAATGACGAGATACCTCGTCGAAACAACCACCAGGAGGGTTAATAAATAATAAGAGATAAATTTTGAAAAAGAAAGGTTTGTGTGTTCCAACTAAACTGATAAACACTCATTGCGTTGCTAATGCATTAGTATTACTTCTATTTTAAGCCGTAGTGAAATAGTCAACCTATAAAGACTTTTCAACGTCTTAGCCACAATGTAGTTTGGAGGCTCATGGTACAAAAATATAATTTCCAATTCATAGGGAAAGATTTTTTTTATTGTTTATTTACTGTCATTATAAATGAGTTTTTTGTTATTAGGTTGAAGAGATGTGATTTAAAAAACTTTTTCAAGATAAAAATCACATATCTTCAACCTTAGATATGTGATTATGTGTGAAAATATGATTTACAAAACTTTTCGAGATAAAATCGGGGCCGCGGTTGCCCAGTTGGAAGAGTAACGGATTAGCAACTGGAGGGTTGTGAGTTTGAAACTAGGCCAACCAAAGACCGTCGTATTCGCTGTGGCTGGTACACGTTAAACCTGTCGCGGCCTCAAATGTCCTCACGCTGGTGTGGTGTGGAAGTTTGGACAGTGGGGAGCCTTTCAAGGGTTGACATCGTCATCTGACCGTGGTTCAAAATTACGAGGTGTCCTCAGATCTTTCCTTTCGGGATTGATCCCGGATCGTCGCCAATAGCCCTTTCTGTTGCTCGAATGCGACTTTAATGAACTACCTATCAAGAAGAAATATGCGACAGAATATAGGAAAATAAATAAATCAAGAAAAATGCCGAAAGTATTATAAAATTGAAAGTAACTAATCTTAAAATTATCAATTGTTGTGAGGGATACTAGAGCTTACATAATTCGGTCCGTCTACATAAAACTATTTTGTTGACTAATGTAAAACGCATAACCTTCATCATATATAGATATTTTATAAATGGCTTTTTTGCATACAATATAGATAATTTATCTAAACAATTTTCTCATATACTGTTATATTTGGATATTGACATTGTAATATTTAGTAATTAATACAATTTCTTTTTTTTTAATTTTGAAACCAGGTTTAACCCTTCTGGTGGTTCATCTTCGCGTTAAAAACTACCCTATATTTATTGGCCAACCACTGTTGCGAAACCTGTTCCAAACTGTCACCAGTTGTGGGCAAGAGACAATTTGTTTTTTCTACTGTGATCTTCATTTCCCTTTGGAGTAATAGGGCTGTTTTGTCTACCTCGTCCTTGCCAAAATTGACCAGATCTTGAACGAGATATCTCGCTTGGAGGGTTAAACACCAGGAACATGAACTCAGTTTTACTATTCATGCCTTTGGATTCTCACCTCGACACAGTTCCTGAAAATCTCGGTGACGTCAGTGATAAAGAACAGAAGGAGAACAATGGCATCAGGACATGGAAAAGCAAAAGTATCAGGGACGCTGGAATGTTGCCATGATAAAATACTGCAGGTGATTGAAGAGACAATTCTAGTAATTATCAACACAGCACCTCTTAAAATATCATGAAATAAATAGTTTCATACAGATCTAATTAATCTATAAACGTTTATTATATTTCAGCACCATGGGGAAATTATTATTGATTAGACTGAGTAGTAAAATATTTTAATAGGAGATAAAAATCATAGACTTAAAATTAGTTAAGAAAAAATTGATTAAGACACTCACAGCAAAATCCAATAATCCTGTATATTTCTCTTAAAATAATGTTAAGTAAATATTGGATATCCCTCCAATACCTTAAAGTGATTTAAAGATCGTTAGCATGGCTAATGCATTGGAGGCGGCATTTGAAAAAAAAAGTGATACGAAAAACTGAAGATTTTTATTCATAAAGAAAAAATATTCTACAGATTATTTTGCTAGGTTGGTCAATTTTTTAAAACCTTATAAATACATTTCAAAGCTCCTTTTATTAATGACATTTTTCTCAAATATAATCTACAGATTTACCGAACTAATTTTCTTGTTATATTTATTGAATTTTTTTTTCATTTTTGAGAAAAGCATTATTAATATAATGATCGTTTTAAGACTTCTTAATCGCTTTATTTTTTATTTTATATATGATTCATTTTAAAAGAAGTATTTGTAAGAGATTTTACATAAGTGGGAGCTTACTTAGTGACACAATTAGAATATAATGCGGTTGATAAATATACTTTTTTACCATTCTCCTCAAATAATTAGGGGATAGAAATATGAACAAAATAATCATTAAAATCTTGATATTCAAAGATTAATCTGAAGCAAATAAAATAATATTTTTTTTAGCATTTTCTTGATTCTTACCTTATTATTTATTCGAAATGAAATTCTTTTAACAACGAAGGAACAATTTAAGAAAAGAAGGATATTAATTATGATTGTATTTAAATAATGTAAAAGATTTAAACAAAATTTCGCATAAAAGATCGCATAAAATGTATCGTTAGTCAATGTTTTTATTAATGTTTCCCTTTTTGTCTAAGCTCTTATTAGCGGGTCGGGGCATTTGATCATCTCCAGTGTTATAATAAGCTGATTCCAGACGAATTAAAACTCGAAATGATTATAAATTGTGCATTTTGTTACACATTAAAATGGTATTTAAAAATAAAAAAAGAATTTGAAAAGAATCTTAGGCTAATTAAACACAAGTGTCGTGAAGTAGCACATCGACTGAACTACAGAAGATTTCAAATGTGGTCACTGTCTTTCTTCATGTCTAAAAAGCATCCTTTTTTTCCATTTAACAGGCCCCGGTTCAAGTGGTCATAAACCCCACTTCTTCTCACGATGGATAAAAATTCAAACTTTACACGTTTCAATGATTATAAAATCACATTTATAGCTTGAAAGTTTACACATGTTTGACAAGACAACACTTCCCCAATTTTTCCGGTGTTTGTTTACTCGTTTCTAAGTCTCACATTCAAAATTACAAAGTTTGTAATCCATCAATACCGTATAAACATAGTCCTCGATGGATCAATTTTACCAGTAGTATGTGGGGCACTTTACCGTCAAATCCAAGATGGCCGCCGTTTGATAAGGAGTTGGGGAGGATTGCTGATAAGGAGAGGGTGATGCCTTGAGGTGGTGACGTCATTGTAAAGATGGCGTTGTTGTGTTGCCATGGTAATGAATCAAAAGTAGCTCCATCTGGTGGGGAAATGAGAAACCCTATTATTTTGAATTAAAAAGGAATTTCGTGGATTCGAACTGGGGACCATGGGATCTGTAGTACAGTGCGCTATCCGTTAGGCTGTAAGAGAGTTAACTATAGGTGGTGAATTAATGTAGTGTTTGCTTTTTCTTAGTACTAGGAATGCGTTATGGGACTTGGTTTTATTTGATGAATAATTAATTTTTATTTTCCAATTAGTTGTAAGTGTGTTGGACTGGTGATGCCATCTAGTGATTTTAAAAGAAGTTAATCTAAGGAACTTTCTTATTTTTGTCATTCATTCTGGGAATGTGCTATTTTTAGAAAATGGTTTGAACAATTGTGGTACAGCCATCTGGTGGTGGAAGAAGTAACAATTAGTTTTAAAAGATTTATTTTCTAGCTCTAGACTTGTAGCTTGATACTTTAGAATTAACTGGAGAATTTTTTTTTAAGAAAATTTTATAAAGACAGATTTGAACCCGGCAAAAGGTAATCGCGGCCGCCCGTTTTACACAAGCACTTTAACCGTTCGACCACGATCACCTACTTTGTATAATACATATAGAATACTAACTCGTGAATTTACAGCTTAAGGGAGTGAAAGTATGTGTTTTTTTCCTTGAGAATAGTGCTCTTATGAAGAATGAATATGAATATAAAAACAAATAAAGTTGAATTTATAAACCTTAGCTATATAACAAGTTTATTACCAAGATTTTAAAGTATGCGAATTGTATGTAATGACAGGAAAAGTATCAGAATATAGAAGACTCTGGAACTTGTGACAATATGACTAAGGATTTATGTGTAGGTTAATTAAGATAACAGAAGGAGTTAAACACGTAGTCACCGATAGGATACAAGCTTAAGTAAATGAGAAAGCTTTTAAACGCATTGCTATTTAGGAGAATGGTGTTGTTTTTCTGATTGTGAGAAAAGCAAATGAAACTACATCATGCCAATGAATCACATATGACATGCCCGAACTGGAACTTTCTATAGGGGTTTTAGCTATGAAATAGTGACGAAGGGATTATCTTAATACTCTAACGTTGGAACTCGGAACATAAGTAATTGAGGCCAACCAATATATGCGAAGATTTTAAGCTTATGAACACTACATGTAAGATAGAATTTATAATACGGAAACCTTTTTTATATTTTAATGAATTTATATACAACATGAGCTTGAAGAAAATGTGAATGTTTAAGGGTGAATGTTTTGTAGGGAAAATTATTATTATTACAATTTGAGGGGAGGACTTTGAGATATGAATAGGACACACAGGCATAACGGTGTATGAAACATTACATTTTTAGGTAAATAAGAAGTAACTAACCAAAGATTTATAGTATACATATTATAAGCGATGGCAAGGAACCGTATAAGATTGATATTATTAGAAGCCTCTGGAACTTGTGAGAATATGACTAAGGATTGTTTTTGCACGTGTAAGTTAATTAAGATAACAGAAGGAACGGAGTTAAACACCGAGTCACAGATAACGATAGAAACTATTTGATAATAAGAGGCTTTTTAAAGCATAGTTGGAGCATCTTGGGTCTTTGAATTACTTTGCATCTTGTTTTGGGGTTTTTCTGCCCTTTTTTACTGTTTTTAAATAAATCATGGATTCTAAGGACATTAGACCTGCAAAGAAAATGCGTGCAGACAAAGAACTGTGTTTGCAGAAATATTGTAAAGATTCTTTATGTTATGAGTATGGTAAACTGTTTACAGATCGTGAAGGCTGGGCATATTTTTGTCGATTGGAAAACGAATTAACGTACTTAAAGAAAGAGGAAACTACTATTGAAATTTATGGTAAAAAATGTACTGTGCCTCGGCAACTTGTACATACGGAGACGTAGGAATAAGCTATGCCTTTAGCGGATCTTGTATTGCAGCCAAGCCTTGGTCTCCTTTACTATTGGAAATAAAGGCAGAAGTGGAACGAATAATTGGCACAAGATTTAATTTTGTGTTGGTGAACCGTTATAAAGATGGTAAGGACTGTATAGGTGCCCATAAAGACAATGAGAAGGACTTGGATCTTAATGCACCCATAGCGTCTGTTTCATTTGGACAGAAAAGGCAATTTGTGTTTTCTAGAAAGAACTACAATTCTCTAAAAAATTGTTCTGGAAAATGGAAGCTTGCTTGTGATGAAGTATCCAACAAACCAATTTTGGTTTCACAGCTTGCCCCGTGGGGATGCATTATGGCCTAGAATAAACTTAACGTTTCGTAAAATTCTTGTATAAAGCAGCGATAAACCACTTATGTGCCCCCGAACTAGAACTCAGTGTCGTACACTAGACGATATTTGGACAACGTTGCAATTTATCTTTGTCTTTCTGAATAGTATTTTTATAAATGCTTATATCTTGTTGTTTTTAAATAAATTTTTTTAGCGTGTCTTACCACATATACTGTATTTAGGACTTTTTTATTACATAATTTTATAAATTGTTTTTAAAATGCAAGATCTGAAATGAAATTTTTCTTTGCTATAAAGATTTATGTTTTTAAGTTAGATGTTTTTACTCAAAAATTAATTATACATTAGATGTTATAGCACATATTTTCAATGCAGAAATTTTGTTTTAAGTATTGTACACACTTAAGTAAGAGTAAACTTTTGAAAACTTTACAAGACCCGTACTATGAACGTACACATTTTGAATAAGTTGTAATTGTATTGAAATCATTTATGCTATAAAATCTAAACCAACTGTTATTTTTTAATTAATCTTTCCTTGCATATTTTTTTTAAAATAAATCTTCCTAAATTTTAGTGATTTAATTTTTATTATACAGATTTACAAACTGTTTTTGGTTGAAATATAAGGATTTATATTTTTAAAAATTAGATGCTTTTACTCTTAATTATATATTAGATACTATTACACATATTATTATTACATTGAAGATTTTTAAAAAACGTTTAACAATTGAAAAAAATATATATATACTTTAAATATTATTACAAACATTTAAATGCAATTTGCTTTTTATTTTTAATTTTACAATTAAGACATTTTTTAAAAGTTTGATTCTTAAAGTGTGTTTTATGCATAGTAAAAAAAACAATACTAAAAAACATGTAAGAGTAAAAATATTTTATACATTAATTTGAAACTTTGCAAGACCCATACCATGTTTCCTTGCACATTTGAAGTCGTGAAAAATAGTTTATTAAAACCATTTGTCCTTGAAGTTCTAAATTAAATGTCCTTTTTCTTTTATGCTTTTGCAAACCACACATTTTACTAAATATGAACTTCCTTTTATTTGAAAACCTTATGCATGTTGTGCAGTTTAAATTGCAGAGCAAAATTCCAATGCTGTACGAAGCTATAAAGTATTTTACAAGATATTTCATATTGTTCTCTTAATTTACATCTAATTCATTACTACGTTAAAGTGGATAGCATGTGAGTTTTCTGTTTTTAAAAATAATGTGTGCACATCTGTACTGCTAAGCAAATTAACTTCTGCCTTTTCTTGATATTTAATGCATAATCTAAATATTTACGCACACCGCTGATAGTTTTACACATGAGTAAAATTAAATAATAACTGAAATTTTAAATATTAGTGTGAATTTTAAAATGAACAAATATTGCTGACATATTGGATTAAATCTGAATTCTATGTATTCTCAAAACAAGAATGCAAGAAAAAACAGAGACACTTCTTAAACAGATTGAAGGAAGTCACATGGAAACAAAGTAAATTAGAACACTTTTTAATAGAAAAAAACATTGATTCATATATTTTACAAAACTAATACATTGTAGTAAAAAAGAACTTATTTTTACATACTTGCATTTTTTAAGAGACACATGTTTACGACGAGCCAATTATTAAATGCCATCACCTCAGCTTTGGGGCAATGCAAATTATTTTTGTGATGACCACATGATAGTTTTTGGATCTTTTTGTTGCTACTTAGTGCACATAGTACATCGAATTTGGGACACCCGTATTGTTCCAAGTTGATATTCGGAATATTCAATGCATCTAGGCGTTTCTTTTGCACACAACCACCTTTGTAAGCAACTAGGTACTGAGTGGCACTCTTGGTCTGTTCGTACAATTCTAAAAGCTTAGAGTCTAAACTTTCTAAAGGAGACACACTTTCCCATGCCACGGGACAGAAAGGGAGACCACATATGTAATTTTCAACATATCGAACAGTTTTTTTATCTTTTGCACTCAGTTTATGCTTATAAGGCGATAAGTTAAAACGAATACTTGAAGCTACTTGCGATTTTATGGCGATGTATCCGTATTCACGTACTAAGAAACCCTCTTGAGTCTGAAATCCGTCAAAATCCACAATTGCACAAATATTAAACATTGCTATTGAAATGTGCTAGCTGTTCTTGGAAAAAGAATTGTAAACTAGAGGCACGAAGAACTGGACTATATACACTTACTAATCAGTGAATAACACCATACACTTACTAATCAGTAAAGTTAAAATTTATCTTAGTCTTATCTTTTGTGAGTAACTATGAGTGCATAAGTGAAGAATGTACTCAGAAAACATGTGCTTGTGATAATGCGCCAAGTAAAATTGTGTGTTGTAATGCAAGAAGATTTTAACGAAAGGATATACTTAAATGTGCATGTGATTTTTCTTTTTACTCTACCACTAGTATCTTAGACAAGTATCAGATTTAAAAAAAAATGACGAAGAGAAACTTTTCAACACAATCTGTACTATAATTTTCCACTTAAGAGTAACAGAGCATAATATAATTTTAAGGAAAATGAGTAATCAGTATGCAAATTTGAAGCCTAAAGTTCCAAGCATGTCTATGCTCAATAAACGCCTATCTACGTTTAGAGATTGGCCACGCACAGATGTTGACATTAGGGACTTGGCCGAAAATGGATTGTATTATACGGGTGTCTCGGACGGGGTTAGGTGCTATTGGTGTGGAGGAGGGCTTGAAAATTGGCAAAAGGAGGATATAGTCAGACACGAACACATAAAGTTTTATCCAAAATGTTTGGTAGCCCAACAAGGACCGATTGTTGACCCTAGATTAAAAGGAACACCCATAGATGAAATTGTACAGGTGTTGGATGAAACAAACAATAATGCCAATGTTTTTATAAAACCTGATGTAAAACTTTACTGCTCATACAATGACAAGGACGAACGACTTTGTAAAATTTGCATGGAATCGGAAATGGATGCTACTTTACAGCCTTGCGGTCATTTGGTTACATGCATGAGATGTACGAAGAGTCTCTCAGCGTGTCCTATGTGCCGAACCAATATTTTACGTAAAATTAAAACGTACATTTGTTACTAAACAGTCTATTTATTAGTACATGTAGTAGATGCAATTTCAAGTGATTTATTGAACACAGTGTGGAAGAATTGTAAAAGGGTGGTTTTGAGTTGAATGTCATGAAATTAACACTCGTACTACAGCAAAAAAGACTAATAAGGAAGTTTAAGACTTTTCTAAAAAGCATAAGACTTTTATCAAGGACTTGTGGAAAAAATCTTGTGGTAAAGACCTTTTTACCCCTTATAAATATATTGACTATTTTTATTATTATTTGTTGTTTGTTCATTACATGTTAAACCTATTTACTAAAGAGGAATTTTAAAATGCCTTAAAAAAGGAGTTACTAAATGCTTTAGGAAAAATGTGTAAATGTACTTTAATGCAAGAAAAAGAACGCTTGAAATAAATATTCATCTAGCTATTATTTTTAGTACTTATCAATCATCTTGGTGTATTGTTTATTTTCTAAATTAAACCTTTCGTACTTTTAAATCTTAAAACAAAAAGAAAGGAAAAGTAACCATCTAGAATAGTAAACACCAAATTAAAAAAAAAAACATTTTTAAAAATATTTTCTTATAATTTTTTACCTTTGCCTTTTTTTGTTGTTGAATAAACATTGTCATACAAAATTAGTATATTTGTTGTGTAGAATATTTTTTGAAAACACTGAATTGAAGAAAAAAAATCATTTATTGAAAAAAGAATCAACAGTTTATATATATTTGTAACAACATATCTTACAGGTCTTTTACATACATCTCTCTAACAGTATTGAAAATATCTGTGGTATTCAAATTCTCAAAAACATTTTCCTCCATTATTATGTAATAAAAGTTTAACAGTTTATTGCTCTGTCTTACAAAATTAATAGCAAACTCTTTCCAGTTAACAACACATAAAGCAAGGGCGAAAAATTCGCAAAAGCGTTCGTCAACGCTCATCGTCATACATTTATGTACAGATTGATTGACAATTTCATTCTTACAGCCCAAACAGTCAAAAAGAATATTTATATTTTTTGACACAATATCCTTTAGGCACTTGCAGAGAGAAGCTATGACTTCTCTCCAACAATCAGATTTAATGGTATCACTGCAGTAAGGTTTGTAACTTTCACCAGGAAAACATTTTTTGATTTCCAGTTTCACATAATATGGCAACAAATACGTCAAAAGCGATATCTTCAATACATCTAACACATTGCCGTAGATTTCACACAGTTTAAAATACTGATCAGAATTCATAAACACACAGTTGGGCGAGAACTGAAAAGTATAATTTCTTTTCTGAAATACACGTTGTAAAACTAAGTGCATTTCCCCCCCACATCAAACACTTTAGAAAGGCAGACTTCTTTTTCTATAACTTTAACGTTGGAGGCAGTTGCAAAAGCGAAAAATGTGCTCAACTTTTGCATTAGAATGTACCATGTTTTTGGATGCAGGGAAACACAGTCCTTCGTTGGTTTCAAGACATTGTTTTCATGCATCCAAAAACATGGTACATTCTAATGCAAAAGTTGAGCACATTTTTCGCTTTTGCAACTGCCTCCAACGTTAAAGTTATAGAAAAAGAAGTCTGCCTTTCTAAAGTGTTTGATGTGGGGGGGAAATGCACTTAGTTTTACAACGTGTATTTCAGAAAAGAAATTATACTTTTCAGTTCTCGCCCAACTGTGTGTTTATGAATTCTGATCAGTATTTTAAACTGTGTGAAATCTACGGCAATGTGTTAGATGTATTGAAGATATCGCTTTTGACGTATTTGTTGCCATATTATGTGAAACTGGAAATCAAAAAATGTTTTCCTGGTGAAAGTTACAAACCTTACTGCAGTGATACCATTAAATCTGATTGTTGGAGAGAAGTCATAGCTTCTCTCTGCAAGTGCCTAAAGGATATTGTGTCAAAAAATATAAATATTCTTTTCGACTGTTTGGGCTGTAAGAATGAAATTGTCAATCAATCTGTACATAAATGTATGACGATGAGCGTTGACGAACGCTTTTGCGAATTTTTCGCCCTTGCTTTATGTGTTGTTAACTGGAAAGAGTTTGCTATTAATTTTGTAAGACAGAGCAATAAACTGTTAAACTTTTATTACATAATAATGGAGGAAAATGTTTTTGAGAATTTGAATACCACAGATATTTTCAATACTGTTAGAGAGATGTATGTAAAAGACCTGTAAGATATGTTGTTACAAATATATATAAACTGTTGATTCTTTTTTCAATAAATGATTTTTTTTCTTCAATTCAGTGTTTTCAAAAAATATTCTACACAACAAATATACTAATTTTGTATGACAATGTTTATTCAACAACAAAAAAAGGCAAAGGTAAAAAATTATAAGAAAATATTTTTAAAAATGTTTTTTTTTTTAAATTTGGTGTTTACTATTCTAGATGGTTACTTTTCCTTTCTTTTTGTTTTAAGATTTAAAAGTACGAAAGGTTTAATTTAGAAAATAAACAATACACCAAGATGATTGATAAGTACTAAAAATAATAGCTAGATGAATATTTATTTCAAGCGTTCTTTTTCTTGCATTAAAGTACATTTACACATTTTTCCTAAAGCATTTAGTAACTCCTTTTTTAAGGCATTTTAAAATTCCTCTTTAGTAAATAGGTTTAACATGTAATGAACAAACAACAAATAATAATAAAAATAGTCAATATATTTATAAGGGGTAAAAAGGTCTTTACCACAAGATTTTTTCCACAAGTCCTTGATAAAAGTCTTATGCTTTTTAGAAAAGTCTTAAACTTCCTTATTAGTCTTTTTTGCTGTAGTACGAGTGTTAATTTCATGACATTCAACTCAAAACCACCCTTTTACAATTCTTCCACACTGTGTTCAATAAATCACTTGAAATTGCATCTACTACATGTACTAATAAATAGACTGTTTAGTAACAAATGTACGTTTTAATTTTACGTAAAATATTGGTTCGGCACATAGGACACGCTGAGAGACTCTTCGTACATCTCATGCATGTAACCAAATGACCGCAAGGCTGTAAAGTAGCATCCATTTCCGATTCCATGCAAATTTTACAAAGTCGTTCGTCCTTGTCATTGTATGAGCAGTAAAGTTTTACATCAGGTTTTATAAAAACATTGGCATTATTGTTTGTTTCATCCAACACCTGTACAATTTCATCTATGGGTGTTCCTTTTAATCTAGGGTCAACAATCGGTCCTTGTTGGGCTACCAAACATTTTGGATAAAACTTTATGTGTTCGTGTCTGACTATATCCTCCTTTTGCCAATTTTCAAGCCCTCCTCCACACCAATAGCACCTAACCCCGTCCGAGACACCCGTATAATACAATCCATTTTCGGCCAAGTCCCTAATGTCAACATCTGTGCGTGGCCAATCTCTAAACGTAGATAGGCGTTTATTGAGCATAGACATGCTTGGAACTTTAGGCTTCAAATTTGCATACTGATTACTCATTTTCCTTAAAATTATATTATGCTCTGTTACTCTTAAGTGGAAAATTATAGTACAGATTGTGTTGAAAAGTTTCTCTTCGTCATTTTTTTTTAAATCTGATACTTGTCTAAGATACTAGTGGTAGAGTAAAAAGAAAAATCACATGCACATTTAAGTATATCCTTTCGTTAAAATCTTCTTGCATTACAACACACAATTTTACTTGGCGCATTATCACAAGCACATGTTTTCTGAGTACATTCTTCACTTATGCACTCATAGTTACTCACAAAAGATAAGACTAAGATAAATTTTAACTTTACTGATTAGTAAGTGTATGGTGTTATTCACTGATTAGTAAGTGTATATAGTCCAGTTCTTCGTGCCTCTAGTTTACAATTCTTTTTCCAAGAACAGCTAGCATATTTCAATAGCAATGTTTAATATTTGTGCAATTGTGGATTTTGACGGATTTCAGACTCAAGAGGGTTTCTTAGTACGTGAATACGGATACATCGCCATAAAATCGCAAGTAGCTTCAAGTATTCGTTTTAACTTATCGCCTTATAAGCATAAACTGAGTGCAAAAGATAAAAAAACTGTTCGATATGTTGAAAATTACATATGTGGTCTCCCTTTCTGTCCCGTGGCATGGGAAAGTGTGTCTCCTTTAGAAAGTTTAGACTCTAAGCTTTTAGAATTGTACGAACAGACCAAGAGTGCCACTCAGTACCTAGTTGCTTACAAAGGTGGTTGTGTGCAAAAGAAACGCCTAGATGCATTGAATATTCCGAATATCAACTTGGAACAATACGGGTGTCCCAAATTCGATGTACTATGTGCACTAAGTAGCAACAAAAAGATCCAAAAACTATCATGTGGTCATCACAAAAATAATTTGCATTGCCCCAAAGCTGAGGTGATGGCATTTAATAATTGGCTCGTCGTAAACATGTGTCTCTTAAAAAATGCAAGTATGTAAAAATAAGTTCTTTTTTACTACAATGTATTAGTTTTGTAAAATATATGAATCAATGTTTTTTTCTATTAAAAAGTGTTCTAATTTACTTTGTTTCCATGTGACTTCCTTCAATCTGTTTAAGAAGTGTCTCTGTTTTTTCTTGCATTCTTGTTTTGAGAATACATAGAATTCAGATTTAATCCAATATGTCAGCAATATTTGTTCATTTTAAAATTCACACTAATATTTAAAATTTCAGTTATTATTTAATTTTACTCATGTGTAAAACTATCAGCGGTGTGCGTAAATATTTAGATTATGCATTAAATATCAAGAAAAGGCAGAAGTTAATTTGCTTAGCAGTACAGATGTGCACACATTATTTTTAAAAACAGAAAACTCACATGCTATCCACTTTAACGTAGTAATGAATTAGATGTAAATTAAGAGAACAATATGAAATATCTTGTAAAATACTTTATAGCTTCGTACAGCATTGGAATTTTGCTCTGCAATTTAAACTGCACAACATGCATAAGGTTTTCAAATAAAAGGAAGTTCATATTTAGTAAAATGTGTGGTTTGCAAAAGCATAAAAGAAAAAGGACATTTAATTTAGAACTTCAAGGACAAATGGTTTTAATAAACTATTTTTCACGACTTCAAATGTGCAAGGAAACATGGTATGGGTCTTGCAAAGTTTCAAATTAATGTATAAAATATTTTTACTCTTACATGTTTTTTAGTATTGTTTTTTTTACTATGCATAAAACACACTTTAAGAATCAAACTTTTAAAAAATGTCTTAATTGTAAAATTAAAAATAAAAAGCAAATTGCATTTAAATGTTTGTAATAATATTTAAAGTATATATATATTTTTTTCAATTGTTAAACGTTTTTTAAAAATCTTCAATGTAATAATAATATGTGTAATAGTATCTAATATATAATTAAGAGTAAAAGCATCTAATTTTTAAAAATATAAATCCTTATATTTCAACCAAAAACAGTTTGTAAATCTGTATAATAAAAATTAAATCACTAAAATTTAGGAAGATTTATTTTAAAAAAAATATGCAAGGAAAGATTAATTAAAAAATAACAGTTGGTTTAGATTTTATAGCATAAATGATTTCAATACAATTACAACTTATTCAAAATGTGTACGTTCATAGTACGGGTCTTGTAAAGTTTTCAAAAGTTTACTCTTACTTAAGTGTGTACAATACTTAAAACAAAATTTCTGCATTGAAAATATGTGCTATAACATCTAATGTATAATTAATTTTTGAGTAAAAACATCTAACTTAAAAACATAAATCTTTATAGCAAAGAAAAATTTCATTTCAGATCTTGCATTTTAAAAACAATTTATAAAATTATGTAATAAAAAAGTCCTAAATACAGTATATGTGGTAAGACACGCTAAAAAAATTTATTTAAAAACAACAAGATATAAGCATTTATAAAAATACTATTCAGAAAGACAAAGATAAATTGCAACGTTGTCCAAATATCGTCTAGTGTACGACACTGAGTTCTAGTTCGGGGGCACATAAGTGGTTTATCGCTGCTTTATACAAGAATTTTACGAAACGTTAAGTTTATTCTAGGCCATAATGCATCCCCACGGGGCAAGCTGTGAAACCAAAATTGGTTTGTTGGATACTTCATCACAAGCAAGCTTCCATTTTCCAGAACAATTTTTTAGAGAATTGTAGTTCTTTCTAGAAAACACAAATTGCCTTTTCTGTCCAAATGAAACAGACGCTATGGGTGCATTAAGATCCAAGTCCTTCTCATTGTCTTTATGGGCACCTATACAGTCCTTACCATCTTTATAACGGTTCACCAACACAAAATTAAATCTTGTGCCAATTATTCGTTCCACTTCTGCCTTTATTTCCAATAGTAAAGGAGACCAAGGCTTGGCTGCAATACAAGATCCGCTAAAGGCATAGCTTATTCCTACGTCTCCGTATGTACAAGTTGCCGAGGCACAGTACATTTTTTACCATAAATTTCAATAGTAGTTTCCTCTTTCTTTAAGTACGTTAATTCGTTTTCCAATCGACAAAAATATGCCCAGCCTTCACGATCTGTAAACAGTTTACCATACTCATAACATAAAGAATCTTTACAATATTTCTGCAAACACAGTTCTTTGTCTGCACGCATTTTCTTTGCAGGTCTAATGTCCTTAGAATCCATGATTTATTTAAAAACAGTAAAAAAGGGCAGAAAAACCCCAAAACAAGATGCAAAGTAATTCAAAGACCCAAGATGCTCCAACTATGCTTTAAAAAGCCTCTTATTATCAAATAGTTTCTATCGTTATCTGTGACTCGGTGTTTAACTCCGTTCCTTCTGTTATCTTAATTAACTTACACGTGCAAAAACAATCCTTAGTCATATTCTCACAAGTTCCAGAGGCTTCTAATAATATCAATCTTATACGGTTCCTTGCCATCGCTTATAATATGTATACTATAAATCTTTGGTTAGTTACTTCTTATTTACCTAAAAATGTAATGTTTCATACACCGTTATGCCTGTGTGTCCTATTCATATCTCAAAGTCCTCCCCTCAAATTGTAATAATAATAATTTTCCCTACAAAACATTCACCCTTAAACATTCACATTTTCTTCAAGCTCATGTTGTATATAAATTCATTAAAATATAAAAAAGGTTTCCGTATTATAAATTCTATCTTACATGTAGTGTTCATAAGCTTAAAATCTTCGCATATATTGGTTGGCCTCAATTACTTATGTTCCGAGTTCCAACGTTAGAGTATTAAGATAATCCCTTCGTCACTATTTCATAGCTAAAACCCCTATAGAAAGTTCCAGTTCGGGCATGTCATATGTGATTCATTGGCATGATGTAGTTTCATTTGCTTTTCTCACAATCAGAAAAACAACACCATTCTCCTAAATAGCAATGCGTTTAAAAGCTTTCTCATTTACTTAAGCTTGTATCCTATCGGTGACTACGTGTTTAACTCCTTCTGTTATCTTAATTAACCTACACATAAATCCTTAGTCATATTGTCACAAGTTCCAGAGTCTTCTATATTCTGATACTTTTCCTGTCATTACATACAATTCGCATACTTTAAAATCTTGGTAATAAACTTGTTATATAGCTAAGGTTTATAAATTCAACTTTATTTGTTTTTATATTCATATTCATTCTTCATAAGAGCACTATTCTCAAGGAAAAAAAAACACATACTTTCACTCCCTTAAGCTGTAAATTCACGAGTTAGTATTCTATATGTATTATACAAAGTAGGTGATCGTGGTCGAACGGTTAAAGTGCTTGTGTAAAACGGGCGGCCGCGATTACCTTTTGCCGGGTTCAAATCTGTCTTTATAAAATTTTCTTAAAAAAAAATTCTCCAGTTAATTCTAAAGTATCAAGCTACAAGTCTAGAGCTAGAAAATAAATCTTTTAAAACTAATTGTTACTTCTTCCACCACCAGATGGCTGTACCACAATTGTTCAAACCATTTTCTAAAAATAGCACATTCCCAGAATGAATGACAAAAATAAGAAAGTTCCTTAGATTAACTTCTTTTAAAATCACTAGATGGCATCACCAGTCCAACACACTTACAACTAATTGGAAAATAAAAATTAATTATTCATCAAATAAAACCAAGTCCCATAACGCATTCCTAGTACTAAGAAAAAGCAAACACTACATTAATTCACCACCTATAGTTAACTCTCTTACAGCCTAACGGATAGCGCACTGTACTACAGATCCCATGGTCCCCAGTTCGAATCCACGAAATTCCTTTTTAATTCAAAATAATAGGGTTTCTCATTTCCCCACCAGATGGAGCTACTTTTGATTCATTACCATGGCAACACAACAACGCCATCTTTACAATGACGTCACCACCTCAAGGCATCACCCTCTCCTTATCAGCAATCCTCCCCAACTCCTTATCAGCAGTCAACTCCTTATCAAACGGCGGCCATCTTGGATTTGACGGTAAAGTGCCCCACATACTACTTTTACCTTTCTCCATCAAGGCCTAGGTAGCCCGGTTGGAAGAGCAACGGATTAGCAACCAGAGGGTTGCGAGTTCGAATCCAACCAAAGATCGTCGTGTACAAAGGGGCTGGTGGACATTTGAGGTACTGTCATGGCCTCAAATGTCTTCACGCTGGCGTAGTGTGGAAGTTTGGAGAGTGGGGTGGCAGCTCAGGTGTTGCCTCGTCATCTGACCGTGGTTCAAAATTACGTGGTGTTATCCTCGGACTTTCCCTTGGGGGATTGGTTCCGGACCGTCGCCAATAGCCCGTTGTGTTACTCCAGTGCGACGTCAATTAAAATACATACATACATACCTTTCTTCCTCATATCCACAGACAATAATACCTTTATCTGACCGTGGTTCAAAATTCCGTGGTGTTGTCCCCGATCTTTCCCTTTGGGATTGATCCCGGACCGTCACCAATGGCCCGTTGTGTTGCTCCAGAGTGACGTTAATTGAAATACCTACCATACCATCCACAGAAAGTACGTGGTTCAGTAGGTTTGCCCATTGTGCTAGCAACTTACAAGTTGTATTCGGTGCAAGTTCGATTTCTGCCAGGTTCCTCCCTGGATGCAGTTTTCTTTTCTGTGTCAGCAAAACTCTGTGTGTGTATGTCCATTACTTAAAGGCCCCGGTAGCCGTTTGGAAGAGTAAAGAATTAGCGGTGGGTTGCGAGTTCGAATCCAATCAAAGACTGTCGTGTACATGGGGAGCTTGTGCACGTTAAATCTGTCGTGGCCTCAAATGTTCTCACGTTGGCATGGCGTGGAAGTTTGAAGAGTGGGGTGATAGCTCAGATGTTACCTCGTCATCTGACCGTGGTTCAAAATAACGCAGTGTTGTGTCTCGTTGATCTTTCCCTTTGGGATTGATCACGGACCGGCACCGATAGCCCGATGCGTTGCTCTAGTGCGACGTTAATTAAAAATACTAATACCCAAAGGAAAAACACAGTTTTGCAATAAATTTATCTGATATGCCACTATCGTATATATCTGCCCCTGTTGCCCCACCTTAGCTACGCCATTGAATTGCAGGCTTCATTTCCAGTGCAAAATCTCGGAAGTACGAAAGCAGCTGCTCAGAGCAAGTGCTGTCTTTCAACAGCGAAAACAAAGTCGCTGACGTGCACACTTCCTGGGTCCACAAACAGAACTTCTTCACTTCGCCCTCAAAATCACAATACTTCCTGGAGACTCTCATTTAGAGCTCAGTCGCGAGTAAATAAATCGTCCTTGACAGATCCACTCCTCCCGAAGATCGGCCCTTAGGAGGACTGGGGAAGGAAAGCAACTAAAAGCGCCGGTCTCAAATGACCCAGAGAGAAGGACCTAATGCCTTCCTCTTTACCATAAATCCGTCTCGGATGGACCTATGTGTCTCATTCCCCATCCCGGCTTTCACACTCCAGCTGCGGACGCGACTCTATCAGCCACTTTGTCACCCTTGCACATGTGTTAGATCCGTGGGAAACGAGATCGCCGGCCTTTTCGACTCAAAACGCGCTTCAGGGAAGGAGACGAGCTTTTCGGTCACGGTTACAAACCAATTAGTCCAGTCTTTCGGGATTTTTATGAGTCCCCATTATGGATACAGCTTCTGGAGGCTCTCTGCCCCCGCTGCTGAGGTAATGAAGTTGTCTAGTTCCAGCCACCTCTGGCGGCATTTAAAGCTGTTTGCCTATTAGTTTCGGTGGTTATTGGAGACCATATTCTCCTCCTCGTTAGCCATGGGAAAGACGAGACCTCGATTCGACACTTTGGGATCGGTTTACAGACACTGGTGATTGGGAGTTTCGACTAAATAGGTTTCAATCCCTTGGATTTCCAATTGTAGAGCAACAGCGGCTGAATTGAGTGACGTGCTTTTTGCAATCTTGTGAAATTTCAAGTTGAAATGAAAGGATATACTTTTGTACGCTTGTGACGGTTTTCTATATTTTGATAAACAAGAAACCTATATTTATAGTATTTCCTATTTTATGATTCTCCTATTCTGAGAACATATATTTACAGCATTTCATGCTTCCTTCGTAACTTCTGATTCTTTAAATACTTTTTCGGCTTTCCTGGATGTATTATTTTTGAGTAACCAACTTTTCAGTTCTTTTTGGAGTTAGCTAAAGTTTAGGTGCTCAGACGTTTAAAGAATTTATAACTTGTATATAAAAGATTCATGATAATATATATTTCTGTCCTGCATTTGTTATGATGGTAGTCTTAGTAAAAAGCACCTTCTGACCCATGCTGCAGAAACGTGCTGATTTTAGTGAAAAAATTCTTCATAAGGTATTGATTAACCTCCGGAGTTCTATAAAAGTAATCTTTTGAAGTAAAATTTAGCATACAATTAGGTTTACAAAGTTAGATAAAGCATTTCAACCACTTCTGGTGCAGAAAGTAACACGATTTTCAAGAGCATGATCTATAACTTGTTATAGGCAACTTCCTATGAAAACATCATGTGCGTACAAAACCTTTCATCTGAATTTTCACTGCTCTTGTATCCATATACAATTGCTGATCCTGCAATTTTTAAGTACGTGAATTCAGTAAGAAATATTAAGAAACTTGGACTTGCTGTGTTAGTTTTATACTTTATGGACATACAATTTGTCTTTTAAATATTAACCCTCCTGGTGGTTCTACCCACGAGTCATATTGTCATTAACAAAACTATCCAGATCTTGATGGACGAGATATCTCGTCAAAATCATTTGGAGGGTTAACATTACTTCTGATAGTATATATCGAATACAAATGAAAAATTTTCTAAAATAAAATCGTTAAAGAAATGGATATTCGGAAAATAATTCTGGAGGGTTTTCTCTCTCTCCCGGTTTTTTATTCCAATCCAAAGACCATAATGCTAAATGAGCACGTTTAGTGATTTTTTTGGTTTTCAGACATATCTACAATATTCTACCGTAGTGATAAATGAAACTTCGATTTACGCTGATTAAATTAGTTCCAATGTGTAGTTAATTGGTTTTTGACATTAAAAACCTTTCGGGGATGGCTTGGTCCCTGTGGGCCTTTCCTCTAAATGTCCTTGATCCCTCATCTCTAGTTCAAAGGTTTTTCTCGTTTGTCCAGGGAATCCAACCAAAGACCGTCGTGTCATGGGAGGCTGGTGACCTCGTCATCTTACCTTGGTTCAAAATTACGTGGCCTTGTCCTCGGATCTTTCCCTTCGGGATTGATCCCAGATGTCACCAATAGCCGGCTGTTTTGCTCCAGTGCAACGTTAATTAAAATACCTTCCTAACTGCCACGTCTCGTCCAGTCCCTTTCCAATCATCTAGCGCATAGATGGATTCTTCTCTTAAGAAAACAATCAAATTGTTGAAATAGCTTTAGTTTATAAATATGTTTACTATTTTCAGACCTGCCGACGATTTTCCTAGGTAGTTGAATTTACGTTGCACTGGAGCAACACAACGGGCTATTGGAGACGGTGTTTTATAGCGCAAGGACGATATTTGGTCAATCTGCGCCAAACACAAGATAATGTCAAATGAAAGATGTCGTGAAAGGAGTAAAAGAGGGAAATAGAGTAGTGGGATGAAAGCAGAATAGATCGCCTGGGTATCCAGGGAGTGATCCCCCCGTGTTTACTAAAGACAGTAAACCCCTAAATCCCATGTAAAAAGAAAAGATCACTTGAGTACCTCGGGTCCGTGAAGCCCGTACACACCTGAAGATGTGCCCATAGGGGAGATCCAAATAGGAAAAACAAATTGTTGCTGACTCAGAACTGTAGACTATTAGGTTTTTGAATCAGACTACAGGATACCACTCCAGGACAGTTTTCGACGCAAAGATAAATCACTAGGAGGATTAAAACAGAAACAGTAAAGAATTCATGGAAAGGTTACAAATACCATAACTTCCAATAAAATCCCAGGAAATCAAATCTCAAATCAGTAGTTTTTTCATACAGATGTTTCATTTTATGATTAAAACAAGGGAGCAAGAGAAGTTGGTTGGTTTTCGGGTTTTAAGGCGCAAGGGACATATTTGCAATGCTGCGAAGGACACAACACAATATCAAGAAATTGACACAAAACATACAATATCAAGTAATTGACACACACAATAAAAGCTTTACTGACACGAGAGAGAAATACACTCAGGGGGGAACGCACCTGGCAGGAATCAAACCTGCGCCGCCTACAACTCAAAGGCTGCTAGCGCAGTGGGCATACCCACTGAGCCACGACGGCCCCGAAATGAGATAAGAAATTCAACATTTCAACTGAGGTATGGCATGGTATTTTTAATTAACGTCACACTGGATCAACACAACGGGCTATTGGTGACGGTCCGGGATCAATCCCAAAGGGAAAGTCCGAGGACAACACTACGTAATTTGGAACCACGGTCAGATGACGAGCATTTCAACTGAGAGGACAACCTTTTTCTGGTCCAATGACAGAATTGAAGTCACATACTTGATAGCATCTGATTGCCTCCACCATTAACTAAACACGCGTTTCCTTCGCCATACCTCTCTCTGCCTCTCGTTGAACTGCATCCTCATCCCTCTCCCCTATCACCATCCATCGGAAAACGAAGAGTTTTCTTTCATTGACACAGCCCCATTGCATATGCACTAAAAAATTCGGTGACACATAATACATTATTACGCAGGCTCCAGATTCGCTATCAGCAGTAGCTGAAGCAGGTGCACGTCGTGGATCGGGTCTGCGAGGATGTGGCTCCACGAGTGGGTGGGGCCCAGAAGCAAATAACTCCCCTTCATCTCGTTTCCCACACAAGGAGCCCGTTCACAAAAGAAGCCTCGAAACGAAACTTGCAAGAAACCACGACCTGGCTCGCTTAATGACAGAACGCATCGCGGAGCCTCGGAACAAATCGCAGCTACTGATTGGTCCCATCTGGCGATTTCCGCTTAACTTTGCGTGAAGCAATTATGTCTTTAGACGATAAGTATTTGCAGCAATAACGACTAATGGAACACATTAAGGGCGAACAGAGCGATATTGTTTCTCAGCTTGAGGTGCACTCCGATGGGATTTGCTTTTGCATGTCTCAACTGGAATCGCCGGAAACTTCACTTGTCTAATTGGAAAAGTCAATAACTGGATTCGATGTAATTTGTCATCGTGGGTGATTTATATCAATTGGGCTAAATGGATATGAGGAGACATAAATATTTGACTTTCTGGTGCTGTTAAACACACATCTGGGATTCCTTTTAAATTGCATTCACAGCTGGGCGTCGTTCATTGAAAGTACTAGTCAGGGCCGTTTCTGCGAGGGCGTACTCTTGCATGTAGTCAGGACTAAAGTAGGGTGAGCCACGCGCGGTTGGTTGGTTTGGGTTTTATGGCGCAAGGTTCAAAGACGGACAAAATGCGCCAAATGCAAGATAATGCACACCAGTAAAAAATGATTAAAAGGCTAGAATAGTCTAAGATACAGTAAAAAGTATATTTAAAATTATGTATTTACTGGTACAGATGATATGTAGTTTAGATGGTTGGACCTAGTTTCGAACTCACAACCCTCCGGTTGCTAATCTCTTGTTCTTCCAACTACGCTGCCCTGGTTGATTAGGGTTTTATGGGGGGGGGGTATTTCAATTAACGTCACACTGGAGCAACACAATGGGCTATTGGTGACGGTCCGGGATCAATCCCAAAGGGAAAGATCCGAGGACAACACCACGTAATTTTGAACCATGGTCAGATGACGATAGGGTTTTATGGAGCAAGATCCAAAAATGGGTAGACTAGCGCGCGGTAGAACAGGCGTAGTATGCCTCTCTTTAAATATGCATGTTCAGCAACAACTTTTCTGATATTAATAATCTTACACGTATTCGCTCTTTTGAGGGTTCTTTTTGCAATTGTGATAAAAGATACGCATGAATCTGGGTATTTTGTTCTTAATTTGCATTGGGATATTCAAAAACCGCTTATAAAGGGTAGGGATGTATTCATTTGGAGAGACCACAGTGCTCGCATCCTTATTGAAGTGATTTTGGAATTAAAAAGCTGTCAGAAGTACTTACTGATGCTAGTTTATCAGAAATAAATTTAAATTTCGTAAGTCACACGTAAAATATACACCTGAATACGAACAGCCTGAAAACAGTTGAAAACATCATTAAACGCAATGTTTACGTAACATTTCAACATTTAGGGAACCAGGAGGAAGACTGGCCATTAACTATTTTAGGCCGTCGTGTCTTCGTGAATACGCCCAATGCGCTAGCAACCTTCGAATTGTAAGCGGCGCAGGTTCGATTCCTGCCAGGTTCATCTAAAAACAAGTGCGCTGTGCATCTGCGGCCAAAAAGGTGAACCCATCCACTACCTTTTTGACTGTGATCTCACAAGTCCGTGACATTTGGCGAAACCTTCTCTACAAACTACTCTCATTGGTGCCGAAGTACTGCTAAGAATAGACACTGCCACCACAAAATCCTTAAAATGATGAAATTTCTCAGCTCCAACATTGATTATATCTGTGAGAGCTGAGGAGTCGAAAGTTCTCAAAATAACCTAGCTTTTCTTACGAAATTAGTATATCTGTATTTTTTAGTTGTCTTTATAGTGTGTTTGCTCTCTTTGAATTTTTTTGTTCTAAATACTACGTATCCTTGTTTTTTTTTAGTTGTCTTTATGGTGTGTTTGCTCTTTGAATTTTTTTGTTCTAAATACTACGTATCCAACTATTTACCACATCTATTGGTTGAAAGAATGCTACGAAAGTTCCATTGGTCAAGGTCAAAATTGGTTAAAAGTCATGCAGGGAAGACTAGGTTGCTGAACGGATATATGCTTATGAACCCTTCCGAGGGCGAAAACAGACACTATACTTTTGAAGCCTGGTTAACTTAAGAGCTTCAAAGTGTATATTCATGATTAAATTTAAAACATAACTCTGTGCGTGTGACATTTTTTCTATTTAATGTTTGAAAAAGTATTTCATTAACTTACATTAATATTTTTGCTTAAGTAGTTTATATATTCAGACTAAAATCTATATTTTTAACTAATAAAGTAACTCTCCCATTCTTTGAACTTTCAAGCTAGAATTTATCATACTTTTTTGCCTAAAATGAAGATAACACAAAAAACCCCAGAAAAGTGACTCCTACGTTTTTGAAATTTTTGTGGATAAATTTTATAGAAGTCCTGCAGTTGAAATTATTCCATGTTTTGACTTGAGTAAAAGCAGGGTAATCTTCAGAGAATCAATAATGCGATAGATTGGTGTAGATATATCTTTATCAGATTGAAATGGTCTTATTTAGGTATTACGCAAAATCAGACTGTAAAAACATTTTCTCAAAACAATTTCGATTTTCTTAAAAATCATAAAATAGGATTTATAAAACAATTCATTTGTCTCAGTTCATTGAAAATTACGTAAAAAAGACAAAACGCGAAGAACTCTCAGCTAAAACATTTTAGTTTTCAGTCTATAAGGAAATTGACTGCCTTGCATCATTTTCACAATCACGTGAAATGTTTTAAATAATACTTAGATTATAGTGCTTTATTGATATATTGTAGGATAGTTAGGAAGTTGAATTTACGTAGTACTGGAGCAATGGGCCATTAGCGACGGTCCGGGATCAATCCGCAAGTATTGAAAATAAGCATCAGTTTAATTTTCTAGTAATTGTAAAATAGGATAATTAAATTATTGTCCGTCTTTCCCATAAAATTTTAATATTTTTTGTTTCTTGTTTTGTCAAGGAATATCATTTTAAGCCAGAGACATACTCAAAAAGATGGGACCATTGGTACAGGTCTCTCTCTAAGTACAGTCAGGTTTCTTTTCATGCGGTAGATACGTTCCACAGAAAACAGCGTATGAAAAAAGTCGCAAAAAGACTTAACTTTGAAAAGTTAGGGATATGTATCTATAATTTTCTAAAACCGCATAAAACCAAAGCAATGAGTTAAAATAAACCTAAAATAGTTTTAAAAATTGATAAAAATTTAGGAAAATAGGAATGCCTAAAAGCATTCTTTCGAAAATATGAAAGAAATTGATGAAAACTTAAAATAAGTAAGTTTTAATCTTTATTCATTTAATTCTATTGAAATGTGACAATTCTTTTTACATTTTTTCATCAGAAATATCGTCGCTATCTAGTTAGTAAAAAGTTCAATAAAATAAATTAATGAAATAATATTTATAAGAAAATAAAAATACACAAACATACCTTGATAAACGGAAGATAATACCTCTCACAGAGAAAGAATAGCACTAAAAAGAAAATATAGAATCGCTACTTTTCAATTAAACTCAAGATATATGAATTCGTTGGGATGATTTTGCAGCCAACGTAGAAAGAAGACTTTGAACCCCTGTACTTCCTGTTAGGCGAAATTGTTTTGAAAAATAACCACGTAGTCTTGTTAAAGAGTTGGTTAGGTTTTATGGCGCAAGGGCCATATTTGACCATGCTGTGCCAGACACAAAGCATACAATATCAAGTAATAGACACACAATGAAAGTTTTACTGACACAAAAGAAATGCACGCAGGGAGAAATCGCACCTGACAGTAATCGAACTGTGCTGCCTACAATTCGCAGATTGTTAGCACGGCGGGTTCACCCACTGAGCCATGACGACCCCTTTGTTAGAGGGATATGCTGCATTAAAATACGATGTATTTTCCGTAATCTGGGATACTTCGAAAATTTAATTTCGTGTACCTAGATTGCTATACTGACACTGTGTAACATGCTACTCATTATGTTCAACGGGGAGACACCGAATGAAATATGCACCGCATAACTTCAAAACCGCATGAAAATGATACGCATAAAAAGAGACCCGACTCTAATTTCTAAAGGTTAAAAAACAGAAATAAGTGCTGAAACAGGCTAAATCTTCGTTAACCGAAATTACGTTAAGTACATAAAAAAAGGCAGACGTCTCAAAATGCAGACGTAAACATCTGAAGACTATCGGGATAAGGATGTGGGAAGGCAAGATGCCAACCATGAATTTTTCTTCTGAACACGTCCCTGGATTTTATATACAAAGCATAATCAGGTTCAGGTGAAAGTCGTTTATAACGAGAAGGCAGTCGACCTTGGATTAGTCGTCTTTTGAAAAGGAGTGAAAGCTCATTAGACGACTGCCATACGCTAAAGTATAAATAGCGATCGCCCTTATTACTGATACCGCTTTCGGCACCGAACAATACACTTAGAACCAGAATCCGATCTAATGACGGCAGTTGTGTAAGAGCACTTTGTTTATGTTCCAGTTCGAATGCCAACTCGCTGGTAGATAGGTAGTTAATCAACGTCACAATGGAGCAACACAGAGGGCAATTGCGATGGGTCTTGGATCAATCCCGAAGGGAAAAATCCGAGGGCAACGCCTCGTAATTTGGAGCCACGGTCAGATAACGAGGTCAACATCTGAGCTGCACCCCATTCTCCAAACCTCCACACCATGCGAACGTGAGGACATTTGAGGCCACGACAAATTTCACGTGCACCAGTCCCCGCGTACCCGACGATGTTTGGTTGGACCGAGTTCCGAACTCGCATCCCTCCGGTTTGCTAATCCGTTACTCTTCTTTGTGATTCAAAAGTAATAGGGTTCTTGGATCTTTTCCTTCGGTTTTGATCTCGGACCACCGCCAATAGCCCTGTTGTGTTGCTCCAGTGCGACGATAATTAAATACCTACAAAAGTACAAGGTGTTGTCCTCGGTTCTTTCCCTTTAGGATTGAACCCGAAGAGTCGCCAATAGCCCGTTGTGTTGCTCCAGTGTGACGTACGGTAATTCAACTACTTACCGTTACTCTTCCAACTCGGCTACCACGGCCCCCGCCAACTAGGCGGAGTCGTACTATATAAACTCTTCACGACTGATAAAAATTCAACATAAAAAATTTCTGAAATGTCTATGTTGTGAGGCTTGAATTCCAATTCAATTGCAAAATATTCCAAAAGCAATAAAAGAAAATGGAGCTAAATGGCCAAAATATTTGGATACTTACTGAAATAATACAAGGGGACTAAGAACCAAAAATTACCCAAAATTTCTATTTTTTTATTTCATAGTTATATTTACTATACAAATCCTTCCTGTGAAATTTCTAAGAGATCGGAGTATTTTTCATCATTTTTTAATCTTTTTCCAAGCCACTTTGAAATCACATCTACTTTAAATCAAAATAAGCCACACGAAACAAAATTATCCCTTTCACTGTGAGACTAACCGAAGTTGTAACTCTTTTGATCAACTCTCTTGCCGTTTCTATTATTTTTTGATTGAGTTTTCTGGATTGTTTGAAATTTTAATGCGGCAGATCTGGTTATTTAATATTGGTTTTCTCAAACTTCAGGAAGATACAACGATAGTAGTAAGAGCAAAGATAGAATGGAATTTGAGGAAGAGCAAAGATATTTTGAGGAAATGACGCTCAAATTTCAAATTTTAACGAGCTGAAATTAGAATAATCTAAAGCAAGAGTAGGAGAAAAGCGTCAAGAAAATAGAATATGTCACAGAAAAGTTTGAAAAAAGATTTTTATAAATAATATTAGTGCATGGAAATTTTAGTGTGGGTTGCGACAATGTTACAGTATTTATTTTTATAAACAAACTTCAAACAGCTTTTTCACATCTTCCCTTTTTCCACTGCTTTTTATACGAAATTCAAAATCTAGACTTCGTTAAGGATATGAATGAAATCCCATGAGAAATTTTTTTGTGGTTCTTACTACTTATAGTAACAATCATAAGTTTCTTTTTTTTATAAAATAAAAAGAAAAATAATAAAAAGAAAAATGCTCACACGAGAGGACTGTTTTGCATAATTTCAGATGATGCATGTACATTTTCCATTCAAAAGTAATTAAATTATCCAAAATCGGATGCTAGTATTTTATATAGGGAACATATGAGTATATTAGAAATTAGTTTGCCAACGTTCTGAACTTTGTAGAAGATAGATTTAAAAAAATTGTTAAAGCGTTACATTCACTATTGTTTAAAAAAACATTTGTTTTCCATTCAAACATTATTTATCCGATTTACTACAGATACTCAAATTAATTTCTCATTTATACTGATTACTTGACGTTGTTTGTCATGTGTTTGGCGCAGCTTGGAAAATAATATGGTCTTTACGCCATAAAACCCAACCATCTTCTTAAATACTAAAGAAAAAGAAATGTTTACACCCTACTGATGCCCAGAAATTAAAACACACTAATTTGAATTGTATCTTTATACTTATTCTCTCTCTGTTCAATATAAAACTGCCACCTTATATTGATTGAGAAAAATTTAATGCTAAGTGTTTGTACCGCGTAGAACAAAATTATTAAAGAGAACGAAACTTAAGGTATCTGACTACGTTCGGAGACCTTTTTAAGAAAAACGTTCAAATTATAATATTTTTCTTTTTAAGGTAAAACAACTTATAAAAATCACTAAAAGTTATAATTTACAAAAAATTGGCAAAAATTGGAAAACGCCACAACATTGAAATCTCAAAAAGTTTTCCTTTCAAGATAACTTTATATCCGGATTCAGGCTCTCCATAACAAATATAAAAATCAGTACACCAAATTTTATTTTAAAATATATAGTACATCTTTAGTTATCACGTTTCTCGTGCAAAAGTTTTGCTCCCAATCACAATCAGAGAAAAAGCATTTAAAGATTTGAGATCTATTCAAATTCTGTCAAGATCTATTCAAATTGCTATATCTCCTATTCTATTCTCCGTGCAGACAAAATAAAAAAAGTTTTGTAAAGAAAAATGTCTAAATATTAAGAATATTAAATAAAATGAAGAATGAAATTTTAATCAAAAATTGACTTTTCAACATAGTCAGATACCTTAAACACTTAAATGTGTATCAGAATGCTCCTCATTAATTCTGATCATTCACTTCCGTTGCTGATTTTCATAACCGTGTCCTCTGACAATTAGATGTGAGCCAGTCAAGACATGGGGCCGACTGCGGCTGCGCAGCTATCAAGTTGTCATTAGCAGGAACAAATTGCCTCATTAGTTGCTCGGGAAGCCACTAGGTCCCCCTTATCTGACTGGCAGGCACGACAGCTGCAATTGAAGTTTAGCAATCCCAAAATGCTCAAACACAGCACCTTGAGTAAACAACCGTTACTTTGCAGTTGACGGCGAAAATAGATTAATGCTGACTCCTGGCGGCAGGTGCTGCTCTTTTTGAAACTGTCACAAAGAATGAACATCATTTTTAAACAATGCAGACTTTTTGTGTCTTCCTCTTAGGGGATTGCCATGGTTCTTTCTTATACAGATCTATATCTAATTTAAATCGGCCCCGCAGATGATTTTTCGTTACTATGAGAATCACTTTTCTACAAGTGTTCTTTTTGGAATTAGAGATAACGAAGACATTTAGTAACTGGAGACTATGATTCTCAAAAAGTTTTAAAGATAATTTTTTAGGGCAACAGGAATTTTATATGCGCCCCGAATATATGCACAATTAGTGCTGGGTTTGTCATAAAACTACAACAGACGCATATAAAAGAGAAGAAATTTTACTTAACTTCAGGTTTATCTCACGAATATACCACCATTTTCATGAAATAGTAGTAGTCTACTACTGATAATGAAAATGGAATTACAGACGAATTAATTCAAATTCTATAAATTAAACTAAATTAAAGTATTTATGCATCATAAATTTAATATTATATGAGAAGATTTTCAGTGAATACAAACCAAACGAAAAGTGAAGATTTTACTTCAGCTACCCAAATGTTCTCTCATGATACAGATCCTGGTAACTTTAAAATGCAGTTTATTGCCGTTTTGGCAAAGTCTGGTGTTTAATCTAATTGCTGTTGACCAATCAACTATCATCTATTAATTTGGAATTCATTTAGAACTTTTATTGGCGAAGTGCTGAAATCGTATTCGAGAAACAAGTCAAGCGACGTCACTTCCGGAATACGTACAGGACACACACGTATCGACCCTACCGCCACATACATTTAGCTTGATAGAAAATGCCTCTCAGATTTCACTTAATGACGTCTTAATACATACAGTAAACAGGTACCCGTTTTCAAATTACTTCGTCATTTCCTTCTCAGAGTTTAAAAATTTCTTTATTAAAAAACTGTTTTCTCAATTAACTTCTGGTCAAAAATAGCTTAGTATCATAACTTCTATCCAGATTTCGAGCATATTTATTTAGAAGCATTAACGAAATATATTCGAATTTTGTTTTCAAGTAGTTAATTTAAATCAATTCGGTTATTATACAGGACACACGTATAACCTTTTGAATTATTGTACAGGAAAACGCAATTCTCTTATCACTAAAGTTTCCAGATATTTGTGAGAAGAGAATTAGAGTGATTTGTCTCTTCCCTCTTTTCTCAATAGTAATACGAATGCAGTGTGCTATATGAAAAGTAATACGTATGTAGGGATACGTATGAAAGGAGGATTGACTTTTAAATGTTGTATCCGAAGATGGATTGCATGAAAGCACTCAATTCACACGTAGAGCACCGGAATATACTTCTGTACAAAATGAGTGGAAATTTTATAAATAAAAATTACACTTAGTAAAAAAAATTTTAAAAACCCAGTGATTGTTTAACACTTAGTGCCAATCGCAATTAATTTATGGAATAAATTTTATTCTTAGCACAAAGAAAGGGGACACCTTTTCGTACTTCCGTCCTTGAAACCCATTAACAAGAGTCATTACCAAATTTCAACCTTTCGGTAGTTTTTATGTGTATTCAATAAAAATTGTAGCCTAAAAATTAATAATGTGTGAACAGTAATTTTATAAAAATATACTAATTAGTATATTTTATACGCTAAATATTTTAATATAACTTATCGCCATTTTAAATAGCAAATTTTGTTTTGAACATCAACCACATTTGCCCCAGGTCCCACGTCTTAATACATACAGTAAACATGTACCTGTTTTCAAATTAAGTTGTCCTCGCACTTGCTTCGTCATTTCCTTCTCAGAGTTTAAAAAATTTCTTTATTTAAAAAAACTATTTTTCTCAGTTAACTTCTGATAAAAAATAGTTAGCTTAGTAACATTACTTTAATCCAGATTCCGAATAGATGAATTTATTTAGAAACATTAACGAAATATATTTGAATTTTGTTTTCAAGTGGTTAATACAATAATTCAAAAGGTTATTACAAATCCAAAATCTAGCTTCGTTACCAAAAAGGCTAGCTTCGCCTCCGGGTGTTTGTACTGGTTTGGACCTACTCGGCCGTACTCCTGCCGTATTTTGGAATTTGAGTCTAAGCGGAAGTGTGTGTATCTTTCAGTAATTTACTACTCGATTACTGACGGACAGTTCTGAGTGTACTCACTAAATAACCCTAGACACCCTCGGAGACATTTAGTTCCACCCCAACTTTCAACGAGTACATGACCGCTGGCTTGAGCCACGTGCGCTCGTGTTTCAATCCCTTCTTGTTGATAGATGGATGTCAAACACTTCCGGAGGTGTGCGGACCCCTCGAAACCTCCTTCGTCCCCTTCTCGAAAACAGTACTTGGGTTTCAAGGTCAAAGTAAACTGATTCCTGGAAAAGGAGAGCAAATATGTTGAAGCCAGAAATGGAGGTTATGCAACTTCCATCTAACATCCGGTTGGTATTGCTCTCCTTTTACTACAGAGGCTGTTCGGACATTTTTTGAACGATTTTAATGGACTGAAGCTCAATTTTTTACATGAAATTTTTGTGTTTTAAATGTTCCATTTGATAGCCCTTATTGTTAACTATCTTTCTACACCTGAATTTCCATGACAATAATGACTTTTGTAGTATCGACAGTGGTATTTTATCCCATTCTTGTTCCACAGTTTTCCAGTCCTTGAACGGTTTTCGGTCGAGGTTTCGATAATGCCCTTTTTAAAAGTCCAAAAGCACAAAAGTCCTTGGGTGAAATATCTAGCAGGAATATCAGTAAAGGGTATTGATTGATACCAGTTTCTTGTTCCATTTTTTCCAAGAATTGAATAGTCGATTTAGATGTGTGGCTGCTTGCTTTACCCTGATGCAGTTCTACTGACTGTTGGCACTGGGTAAAGATGTGGTATTTCTTTTTTGAATATTGGGGGTAAAATATGGTCTTGATAATATGTGGGAGTTGATTTTTACATTTTTTCCCCTCATTTTACTTTTAATTTTCCATTATATGCAAAACCGGCAACAATCATAAATCTCTTAGAGAAAGTTCTCACGTTCACTTTGCTATAGTCCTTTGACTTGGCGGATTCTCTTTTAAAATTAAAAATCTCACCTTACAAATATTCTCAGAATTTTTTTCTTTTTTTGGATACTTTTTTCGAAATATTTTTCCACTTTTACTTTTTTCCTTTCTCATTAATAATATCACTTATCGTACCTTTAGATATAGAAAAACCATGACTTTTACAGCGTTTTTGAATAATTGAATAAGCATAATTCTCTTCGGAAAGAGGAAACATAGCCTTCCATCTATTGCTCTTTTAAAAACGCCATTTTGAAAGTAAACAAACTCTGAGTTATCAGACGATAAGTTATACTTTAATTATTTAACTGCTGGGAAAATAAAATTTTTTCGTAGCATACAATTTTTTTACAGCTCATCAAAATCGTTCAAAAAATGTCCGAACAGCCTCTGTAGGCATACAAAATAGTTGATATCTGCTGTATGTTTGGATCGATATTAATATTACTTGGAAAGCGATTTTCACGTCTCAGTTTTTCTTTCTTAATATGTATAATTTTGTAGGCATTACTTCCAGATGGCATCATTACACTTTCCATATATGTTTGTAATGTTAAGAAAATGTTTTCTAATTTTAAATATTTTCTCACGGGAGTACATTTAAAAAAGTTCCTGTTTTCGATTTTCACTAGCATTTGTTTACATTGAAAAAAGGACGATAATGTGGCATTCTTAGGTTGCTTTATACCGTTAACAAATGTCGCGCGCGTCTTCATTGGTACTTCCAAATTAAAGAAAAACTATTAATACCATTAAAAAACTATTAATACTATTAAAGAAAAACTATTGAAACGAAAATGCCAACTGTGACACTTATTTTGGGACAAGGGTAGTATAAATTTATGGAACTCTTGAATATTATTCAAATAAAATAGTTATTGTATTCTTAAAAATCACTATACTTGTATGAATTAATATTTATTATGTAGTTTAATAAAAATTACTTAATATTCATTACGAAGTATGATAGAAATGATTATGGACACGTTTTTTCTGAGCTGACTCAATCGTCTTCTCGCATGTTTAGAAATCTACGTGTCGTAATAATCCTCCAACGGTAGTGATACAAAAGTAAAAAGTGAATTTCCCGAAACAGGTTCAAATATTTTATCTTTTAATGCTATTTATTGCAATTTATTTTGTTATTGTCATAGAAAGAGCCATTTAGTCATGTTTTTACTTAGAGCTATGGAGATATGTCACTTTCTATGCTTAAAGTAAGTAATCCACTTAAAATTCATACCTTGGTAAAAAAAAAGCTAACAAAAAATGTCTTTTTTAAAAATGTGATAAGATCTTTTTTGCATATAAAATTCCAACTTTCATTTAGGGCTCCCACCAACAAAAAATCCTGGCTACTCTACTGGAATGAACTTTTGCTTTAAAGTATCCTTTACATAGATAGAATAATGAAGAATGAAGCTAATGTAGAGAGATAGTTTCTTTGAAGTTCTTTCGCAGTCGAATTTTTTTACAAAAAGCACACAAATGAATAACTCTAAATTTTTTAAGTACTATTTAGTCTAAACTGGACTAGTTACTAAATTCGACTACGGTAGTGTAAGTTTAAAACGGATGGATAAATGTTAATTTTTCTACAAACCCATTAATAGCCATGGGGGAAATTGAATCGTTCTTCTTGCGCATCGTTCACAGTAGAGCAAATTCAAAGGGTACCATTCGATAAGGAAAAACGTCTTATATAAATTCATATGGATAGAATGTGTGTAAGTGCCGTCTTTACATTAACTTGTGCACAAACTTCAGAATTTCCAATGACAATAGAAATCGATTTTGAAGGATTTCTTATGCAACAATGTAAAATTTCAGCTCTCTTCCGCATAGTTTTCCACTAGAATAAATTTAGTATTTGCTATTTTTAGCAATTTTTTCGAAAGAAAATGACTAATTTCCACTTGAAGGGTAAAGAGCAGAATTTTTATATTATCTTATAGTAAGATATCCTTTGAATTGATGGGGTTCAAAATTACGAGGCGTTGTCCTTGGAACTTTTCCTTCGGGATTGATCCCGGACCGTCGCCAATAGCCCGTTGTGTTGCTCCAGTGTGTCGTTTAATTAACTATCTACTTACCTATGAATTGATTTTTTATCAAAATCTAAGAAGGCTGGCTATATGTAATTTTTCGAATATTAATTTAGTAATTAATATTGTATACTAAACAAACATCAAACAAAAAATTAATTTGGGTTCTTTAATAGTAGCGAAATAAAAAAAAATCAGTGATAGGAAGACTATTTTCACGTAATGGGGATCATTTATTCGGATTTCCCAATGATAAAAACTAAAGGAGCCTCATTGTGAAGAAAATGTATCAAGCATATTCTGATTTCTAGAAAACAGCTTTTTATAAAACCGACGTGTTAAACGGAGTTAAAAACAAGGTGATAGTCTCACTGAAAATTGAAGGAGCCCAAGTATGAATTGCATACCAAAATCCACAAAAAGAATGACTTATTTTTCAGAATAAAATATCTTTTTCAACTTTGCTCCTTTTGGACGATTTTCAGCACCCAACCACCATAACCGGCACTTCACCGCTCGTGTTAATGCACCCATGTGCCTAACAGATGGCTCGAACATCTACAAAATCTCCAAAGAAATTTATTTCAATTCAAAACGTATAGGGAAGAAAATCGATGACAGGTTGTTGGAGGGGATAACTGGGGTTGTCTTCCAGATTTGGAACGGCGCTCCAACCCCTCTCTCTCACCCCCAAGTCACACTTTTCCTGAAAAAGAAGGTACACCTCACTTTTCAACTCTTCCTGCCTGAGCAAGTATCTTCTGCGCACGGGAGCTAGCAGAGGTTAAAAGCGCAAGCATCCCCTTGAAAGACTGATTACTTCCTCTGTTGTTTCTTGCAAATACGCTTCTAACATCGCAGGAAAGACTGGGGATATATCTTTCAAGTACTTAGAGGTTATTTTTTAGCAGGCGATGTCGTGATGGAATAGAGATTTTGTTATCGGGGATCCTGTCGCTCGAGATACTGTTATCAGGACCCTGTCGTCAGAGATTCTGATCTGGAACTTGAAAGGAAGTCTTAATAGATGTGGGATGGTAAAACACGTAAGCAGGTCTCAAGCCTCACTTCTGATGGAAAGTGTGCATTTTATTTAACCTTGAAATAATTGTTTCTTGTATTACATAAGCAAACTACCGGAGAAAAAATTACTTCTGGTTGAGAATTGATTTATCGTCGTTTTTTGACGATGCTTGGCATTAATTTTTAACATACACGTGACATGCCAAATTGCGTAGCAAGTTATGAAAGAAATTACCGAAACATTAGCGTCATCTGTTATTTACTTTTACAGAAAAATCCTATCAGATAAGGTAGGTTTCTTCTGTTAAAATTTACTCAAATAATGTGTTCATGGTGTATATAGAATACAGATTAATCCTCCTTGTGGTTTCGACGAGGTTTCTCGTCCATCAAGATCTGACCAATATTGCTATTGACCAGATATTTCGTCATCAAGATATTGCCGACTTTTCGATGATGACGAGAGCCTTTCTGTTTTTGATGATGGCGAGATCGTTTCAGTTTTTGATGATGACGAGAACATTTTAGTTCTTGATGATAACGAGATCAAGGATCAGTTTTCTTCTAAAGACGAGATATCTCGTCTATCAAGATCTGACCAATTTTGCTATTGACGAGATATTTCGTGATCAAGATATTGCCAACTTTTTGATGATGAGATTATTTCCTTTTTTGATGATAAGATTGTTTCAGTTTTTGATGATAACGAGATCATGGGCTTGTTTTCTTCTAATGACGAGATATCTAGTCCATCAAGATCTGACCAATTTTGCAAATGGCCAGAGATCTTGTCGAAACAACCATCAGGAGAGTTAATACATTTTTGCAATCAATCCAGTTATTGTCAGTGGTATATTAGTTTACTACTATAGGAAAACTTTCTCTAACTAATAAATATATTAAATGTAGGAAAGAACAGTTCAATTAAGCTGGATAATAAACTCGTTAATGCTTGTATTAACGTATTTCGTATAATTTAAAAATACGTGCATCTTCATAATAAAAATATTTTCAAGCATAATTCATGAAAAATCTAACCCTGTTAATGTAATTACAAACAAGGTAAAAAGTTAAGTACATAAAGTGTATTAAAAAGAATTAAAATAACAAACGTAAAAAGTGAGAATTAAAAGAGAAACTTGTGTTATGAAGTCAAAGAACAGCGTTTCAAAACTTTTACGTTATTGAACATTTTAGACTGTCATGACTATGAAAGCGACTATGTTTACGCAACATTTTATGACAATTTTTTAGTTATGGCGCAAAATTTATCAATAATGCGGAGGTGGCTAATAATGGTCTTACTGCAGACGAATGTAAATATAAAGTATTTCGCAGAAATAAAAATTGTAAATGAGAAATAAAAAGTAAAATAATTAAATATTTACTTTTTAAGAAAAAAGCGGTTCACTGCTTCAAATAAAGAAAATCCAGAAAAACTTTTACTGGCATTGATTCCTCTTCACTTTTCACACAATTACATATGTGTTGCAAAACATTATCGAGTTGAACATAATGTCACAAAATAAAATCAATTGAAGCTATTCTGTAAAATGATTACATTTCTAATCCCAGTGTTCCAAACATCGCGGAACTCTCATTTCGAGAGATATTTGGTGTTCCTAAAAAAGTTTTCGGAATAGCTGATTTATTTTAATCCTTTTTGATGGAATTTGAAATGAATAATTCATCGTAAATTTTCTATTTTATTTTATGAAGCATAATGTTGGGTTACAAAACATGCATGTCAAGACTGGCATTTAGTGATGGCCTTTAGATTAAAAATCCATGTTGTTGACAAGCGTAATTACTTCAATTACTGAAGCTTTATGGAGCTTCATATATTCCAGTATTAAATCCAAATATTTATTCTTTTCCACCGGTGAAAAAGCTGACAGTAGAAACATGAAAATTGAAAAATATAAAAAACGGTTAATTGTTTATTTTATTTTATATGAAGCTATTTTCAAAAACGTACATTGAGTAATATAAATGTAATGAATACTATGTATTAAATTTTATCTTTAGTAGATTGTTATAATTACTAAATAAATAGAATTCAATAGGGACATTTTTAACAATATTTAATTCGATAAAACTAGCACATATAAGTATAAACAAAATAGAAGGATTTAATATTTAATTGCTTTAATTTATTTGTAAAATAAATGAGTTATTACCTTTACAATAAATGTCTATAAGAAAGTGTTTTAGGACTTAAACACTACAAATCATATGAATTGCATAAGATTAAACATAGAAAAGCATAGGATTAAACATAAGAAAGAATTGGATCAAAGGGCTACATAATTTGCAAATGATAACGGCTGATTTATCTGTCAGTCGTACAATAATTATCTTATTTCACTTCTATTGGATGCTGAAGATTTACCAACTGTATTCAATGTTTCTGAATCTAACTACAGCTTCAATATACAGGATTCAAACAGATTAAAGGAGATCGAGAAAAATCTGAAATTGTTTGGTATATCAGAAAAGAATTATAATTATTATCCGCAGATTTATTAATCATAATACAGTAGTTAATATAGCATACATTTTTGTGTATTAAATTAACCTTTAAATAAAATTGTAGCCTTAGAAGAGCTGTCACCCCACTCTCCAAACTTCCACACCGCACCAACATGAGGACATTTGAGGCCACGACAGATTTAACGCACACCAGCCCCCGCGTACACGACGGGCTTTGGTTGGATTCGAACTCGCAACCCTCCGGTTGCTAATCCGTTACTCTTCCATTGGGCTACCGCGGCCCCAGCATCAGATTAGAAACCGGAGGGTCGCGAGTTCGAAACTCGATCCAACTGTCCGTTGTGTTGTTCCATCGAGACGTTAATTCAACTACCAACCAACCATCCATATTTCGTTATGAACAGTTATTTTAGCGATGTACATTTATTACTCTATTTGAAGATCGAAATAAATATTTATACATTTACAGTATATCTGTCGATACTCTGAAAATCAGTAAGCAATACTTTCAGGGGAATTGGGAACCAGAATCCCTTCATGATACGCCTGTTTAACTTAAAAGTTGTCCCTCAGAATAGTTTAACACTTTAAAATAATTTTTTTTCTCTCTTGCTACATAAAATTTGTTTTATATATTCTATCAGTCAAATTCAAAGTATCGAAAATAATGAAGGATATACCAATTCATTTTCACATTAGAGGGAAAGTCTTGGAATTTTGATTTTCCCTGTAGAAAAGGCAGGTAGGACAGCGGGGAGGGCTATGTGGAGGCTAACAAAAATTCTATATAGCCTATATATTTCGGGAACAAGTGGGCTGGTATACATACTTGAGGGCTATTAAAAGATTTATAAAAATTGAATTTTTTTTCAATCAAGAAAAACTTCGTGCAAAATTTTTTCCTGGTACCCTACCTTTTCCATCCGGCCTACATTGCTACATCAAATTAAAAATAATTTTTCATTCGCTTAGGAAACTCACCACCTGCAGACAGATAACAGATATTGGGCCCCCATATTATGTTTAATTTTTATTATATATCCCTAATAAAAATACGTTGTTTTAATATACAAAAAATTGTGTTTAGTGCATTATTTCACTGTTCATAACAAAGGTATTTGGATATTATTGGCAAGAAGGGGGGGAATTTTAATTGCTGAACTATACTTCTATATTTAGTTTCGAACCACTATACGATTAATTGCTTTATGATGTATTTTAGAGTTACATTAAAAAGTAGAAAACAATACCTTTTAAAAATACAAAAAATCAACCTTATTCTTCTATAGATTTTTTCCGGCCTACCTGTTAGTTCTACTCAGTAAAACTGAGCACTATATAGAATACAAATTAAAAGAGAATGCATCATAATTATCACAGTTCACATAATTAAAATAACTAATGACTGAAATGTTAATTTATATAAAGATAAATTATTTAAAATAATTACAAATTAAATAAAAAATAATAAACAATAAATTACAAATGCATGTAAGTATTAAGATATGGGCCGTTCAATTTTCCAGGTCACCTATCTCAAAAGGATATCAACGTTATATGTGTAGAAGGTTTTTCAAAACTCCATTGTAAATCAATCTCGTAATTCCTTGTAAATAATAAAGTAAACATTTCTGCAAGATCCGTATCTTATTTATAATTTTGTGTGAGTAATGTGAATTGATGTAAGACGATTTTGATCATTAATAAAGCTTTTCGATACAAATTTCTTAAAATATAAGTTCTTATTACTGCTTGGTATTCTTTAGTATTGTTGCATGTCTGAATGTATTTTGAACCCGGGGTGCATTCGAATATTTTTTCTCACAGACAATAATCATTGTTACAACAGAAGGGTAACCAGGAAAAATGCAAATTATTTTGAATTATAGATGAAGAGTTTTCGAGAATAGAACCAGTTGTTCCAGAAAAAACAGTCTACCTTCGGGTCTAGACAAAGGCGAAGAAGACATCTTGAAATCCTTGTCATTCGTTTATGAAATACTTGAATATAGACTCTAATGCGATCTCTATAGATGTAAGAAAGAACAATCCTTTTTGTAAGCTTAAAGGACACAATTCTTTTAATCTTCAAGGGGCCGAAAAAACAGCATACCCTTGTGTCTAGACGAATTTTCACATTTTCATCAGTCTTGAAGTTCCTATCATTCATTTACGAAATACTTGTATGTAGACTAATACAACCTCTATAGATGTAAAAACGAACAATCCTTTTTGTAAGCTTAAAGGACACAATTCTTTTAATCTTCAAGGGACCAAAAAAACAGTCTACCCTTACTTCTAGACGAATTTTCACACTTGCATCAGTCTTGAAGTTCTTGTCATTCATTTATGAAATACTTATATACAGACTAATGCAACCTCTACAGGTGCAAGAACGAACAATTCTTTTTGCAAGCTTATAAAACCTTTTTTTAATCTTCAATGGCCCCAAAAAGATTGGGCCCTTGCCTGTATACGAAGACGACATCTTAAAGTCCTTGTCATTCATTTATATGAAATACTTGTATATGTGCTCTAATGCAGCCTCTCAGCCAGTAAGAAAGAACAATCCTTTTTGCAAGCTGATAGGACATAATTTTTTTTAATCTTCAAGGGCCGAAAAACCTGTCGCCGAGACGAATCGCCATCCATCTTTCGGCAGAGCCTCGACTATTATTTGCGGAGGATCTATGGAAAGAATCGCATCCGATTCGCAGGTGCGCGATGAAAAGGGAGAAATTCGGGGCAAAAGGGAAATTTCACCCGACGATTGCGTGACCATTATCTGAGTTATTTCATCTCTATGGAGATAAAGTCAAAAATTCCGCTTGCCCCAAATATTCCACTTTGCAGTCGTTAGGATGACAGATCTTTTTCCGCGAATCCCCTTTCCCGCTTCAGTCAAATGCGTTTCACGTATTCTGGGGGGATGACTTATTGCGGTGCCTGGTTCGCGATACGGGACGCGTTAGACTGTGACTGACTGATTGTGCTCGGTATGTCAGACATGCAGGGGAAGTATGCAACCAGGGGGACGGAGGCAAAATATGGTTTGCCGGAGGAGGAAGGCCTCTGTATAGTTAGGGCAATTACTCGGCGAATCAGAATTTTGGGAGATCATTTTCATTCCCCGGTGCTTCCCGCAAGAGCGGGGGAATGCGGGTCAAATTTTTTGCAAATTGCATTTCACGCCATAGCATCGCGTGTTCGGGTTTCGGTTTCTCTGGGGAATCTGCGCGGCGTGTGGGAGAGGGAAACGCTTAAGCGAGCTACTACTTGATGGGATGGCTCTCTTATATCTGGTAACACATTCATGCTTTTGAGGCAACTAAACGGATCAAGTTCGTATTAATATTTCTTTCATATCCGACTTGCTTTACACTTGCTCTCATTTTTTAATTTTTTTACCTGTGTTATTTATTTCTATAACCTGACAAGTCCGAGGACATGCCAATGCGGAGAACGGATATCAAACTGACCAGCATTGGACACACGATTCACCCATCGTCATTTTTTACTAGGAGATAGTGCATCCATTTGCAACTCATGCTCTTCTCCATTTTCTGTTCATCCCAATTTAATTTTCTGTCCTGTTTTTAATCATCAATGCATCAAATCTTTTAAAAGTACAATTTCAAATCTGCGAAATTTGATTGGGGAAAATCACCACTCAAACCTTTTCGCGTTTTTATGTTCAGCTGGCTCTTTAAATCTCATCTCATTTCTTTTCTTTTAAATTTCACACAAAGTTTTATACATATATAAATTAAATTATTTAGTTTCATTTGTTATGCTGCAGACGATGATCTTGTTTTATCATCTTTAACTATTGTTTGAATATTTTTATTATCATCTATACATTTTACATGTTTTAAATCTACCTTTTATCTTTGTTTTAGACTATTAATTTTTAAGTATTTTATATTTTTATTGTATCATATTCTGTCTTGTGTTTGGCGCAGCTTGTCTGCTTTTGGACCTTGCGCCTTAAAACACCAACATCCAATCCGAGGACATGCAGGAAACAGCAGGATTCATAGTAGCTTACATTGACTCTAATATAAATATAGACTAATTAATAAATAAAGGATGTGCTGGCGTACTTCTGTTTCCAGATGGAGGGGAATTACAAATAAAGGCTGGGACAGGAAAAATATCCTCCAATTGCACCAGTAAACTCAGGTATAAATAAGGCTCTTGAAACTTATTTAAATCTTTCATCAGCGCAGCAAATCTAGGTAATTATTATTTTTAGCGATTCCAGATCTGCCTAGAAGCAATAGCAAATATCAACTCAAAATGTGTGCCTAAGATATCCTTTCACTTCTGTACCAACTCATGTACTTGAAGAAAAGGCGAGCTCTTCAGTGGGTTGCATTGCACATGGAGACACTGAAGGGAATGAAGCTGTAGATCAATAGAAAAGGAAGTCAGAGAATTAAATACTGAACAAACCCCAATAACTCTCACTGATGGTAACGCTTTGGTAAAATTGACTCATGTCACAAAAATTAAAATAAACAAATTTTTGAAATTAACACAGACAAAAAACGCCACAACATCAAGACTGAGAACATATTTTAAATGCGATGGAACCAGAGCGTATAGACATTGCAACAACTATCTGGGCATTGAACTCACCTAATCATATATTCACCTACCCTGCAATAGTAACTGTTCTTCAAACAATCGATTACCATCCTGAAGAATAGCTTTACAACGAAAAACAATCGACATCGCCAAAGCTGTGCAAAATGCGCACGGCGACCCCGATTCAGAAAGGGACACGACAACAACAACCTGACACGTCCGAGGACATGTAAGAAACAGTTGCACATTCGCTACAACTTTCGTTTACAAAATTGAATAAATTTCAGAAATTTATTTCCTACCAGAATCGGAAACTAAGATGAGCGTTAGATGAGATATCGAATTTCCATTGACGTACTGGATCTGATGATCAGCCTACTGGCCTCAGGAAGAGAACCGTTATGGTTCTCATCTTGTGAAGATGATTTTCGTTTGTCAAATATTGATATACAGGGCGGCCTAAAAGTCACTAGACCATTTTAGAGTACAACTTTTTTTGCTATTAATTTTTTCAAATTTTTTTCAGATTATTTATATGTAATCCTTGGAAAATAGTTATGGAGAAATTCACGACAGAGCAACGAGTAAAAATAATCTAATTTTATTTACAAAATCAACGGTCACTTGTGATAACCCAAAGAGCTTACATTTGTCATTTACTGCGTCCTACAGTTGAGAATACACCAGAGGTGTGGTGGCAGCAAGATGGGGCTACTCCCCATACAGCTAGTCCGACGATGGAGTTAATAAGGCAAATTTTTGGACGATAAATTTCGTGAAACTCTGAATTCATTTGGCATCCACACTCACCTGACCTTACGGCTCCAGACTTTTCTTGTGGGGATATCTAAAAGAAAGTGTATACCGTAACAAACCTCGGACCATTCGGCTATTGGCGACGGTCCGGGATCAACCCCGAAAGGAAAGACACGGGGACAACATCTCGCAATTTTGAGCCACAGTCAGATGACGAGGTTAACACATGAGCTGGCACCCCAATCTCCAAATTTCCATGCCATGTCAACGTGAGTAGATTTGAGGTCAAGACAGATTTAACGTGCACCAGCTCCACGTACACAACGGTCTTTCGTTGGATCGAGTTTCGAACTCGCAACCCTCCGTTTGCTAATCCGCGACTTTTAGAAATTGACTAACACGTCATCCCCATAAGTTAAGGAATTCGCCTAGTACACAGCTTCTACTGTTGTATTGATACAGAAAGTGAATAGTAATGCTGTATGTCATCCCTGAAAGGAATAATGGAAGTTTCTCAAAATTAGTGATCAAGGAATTTCTATAATGCCCGTTAAAGTCAGTTCGTACAGTTGAGAACTCATTAGTGCTCGCATCTGAAATTTTTGTTATTGCTCTTTCACCCAAAAAGATCATTTTTAGGCAACGAATATGGCACAAAGAAGTCGTCGATTATATTATGTGTGGGATTTCATCGGAGTGAAGAGGCTGGCTATACTCAGATAGGTTTTGCAGAAATTCAACATTCCGCCAAATGTCATATGTAGGCTTTGAAGACTGTTCCAAGCTGGCGAAGATGTTAGAAGACATTGTCAAATTCGACCACGAGTTACAACTAAAGACCGGGATGACGTCATAAATGTTTGATGCCATTAGCCATCAAGCAGCGCAGCAAATGCACTAGTTAGACCTGCCAATAGCCTATGGAATCACAGTATCCAGACAAACGGTTTAAAGACGGCTACGTGAGATTAACCTGCATGCAAGGCGGCTAACTATATACATCCTTTAAGTGTACGCTCCATGCAGACACGTAAAACATGGTGTACTGAACACCTTGCTTAGACTCCACAAAAATAGGGTAATATACTGTTTACGGACGAGTCTCATTTCAGACTAGGGAGTGATTCTCAATGCGTATACTTCTTACGAGCCAGGAGGTGTGCTATAGTCTTGTATACCTAGTCGAAAGTGATCGTAAAGGAGGTGGTCTTTGTTTAGGTTGGTGGGTGTCATCTCAAGGTCGCGTACACCTCTGCATGTAAATAGCCCGTTGTGTTGTTCCAGTGCGACGTTAATTAAAAATACATACCATGCATACCTCTGCATGTATTCTACAACCGTACTGTAACAGCCGAGGTTTATAGGAATGTCCTCCTGCATCGGTATGTAAGATTTTTTAGGGGTATATTTGGTCCTGGGTTCCACTCAATGGACGATAATGCACGTCCCAAAGGGCTTCCTTGATTCAGGGACACCTGAATTCCGAGGCTATATTTGGACTGGCCATCCCGCTCACTACACTTAAATCCCATTTAACATATATGGGACGGCGTTGGCAGTCGGATTGCAACGTATATTCCTCCATCAGGGTCCATTGAAGGGCTTGTTCAAGAATGGGATTCCTTACCCCAAGAACTGCTGGAAAATCTTGTCAATAGCATAACGAACCACTGTCAACATGTATAGCCGTTCAAGGTAACCATACACCATATTAAACCTTTACACGAATATCAGAGTGGCATTCATGACGCAAGCGGTCACGCTGGACACTCCATATCCCTTTTTTCTGTGGGTCAAGAGAACCCAAACTTCTGTTTTCGCTTTATTTACTTTTTACAAGCTATATTATCGGCTTGGCATACGCTTCCACAGCTAAATTCAAAATCATCCCACTTAGCAGATTCCTTAACTTATGGACATGAATATATTATCGTTAAGCAATGTTCGATAACTAATATCAAGCTCTCCACATCAGGCACTCTGGTACCAGATTAAATGCGGTCTCCTTACAAAATTCATCTCGGTTTAATGCAAGCTGCACAGCACTGCAATTCTTAGTGTAAAATGGTGTGAGGTCATCACTTATGACAGCCGTTCCCCTCTAGTAGTGGTACGAGGTAGTTTGACAGCACAGCGATACGTCTAGCAGACCCTACAACCTGTTGCTTTGACTTCATGTAACGAGTTCAAGAGGCTATTTACCAACACGATAAAGCACGGACACACGGCTTGCCTTTCCAAGACTGCCTCCATAGTTTTGAAATCTTTCCTCTGTGAGATCCCCAGATTCGTCTTCCGTTGAGCATGTCTGGGATATGATAGGCCTTCAATTGCACCACCCTCAAATAAGAGATCTGGAGCAGGAGCTGCAGAATCCTTGGTATAATTTTCCATAGGATAGCATAAGGACTCTGACTCCATGCCACGCCTATATCTGCATGTATCACCATCAGGGGTACTTTAGAACCTACTAATTTATGACCTTTATTGTGCAATTCTACAATAAGTCTTTTAGATTTGGTGTTATGATAATTTCTTTACCTCTTCACGTGCATTACATATGCTAAGTTTCATTCCGATCTAACGCTGGCTTCGGGATGTTTTCCTAATTTCAGCAGTATATTTTAGTCATACAATGTAAACTTTCGACCAAACGTTATAAAACATAGTTGATCTAAAAAATTCAACTAGAAAAAATTGGTCTAAAATATTTTAAGGTTTCGTGTGTCGTGAATCCTTCAACGAAATTATGAAAAGTCAATGCTCCACGTTTCTACATTGAATATTAAACCCATGAAACATTGATTTTTCTTTTCGTTTTAATATACGCTTTTGTGGTCAATAAAGTCCTACAGATATTCCCTTTATAAATTTTAAATGTTAAAGTGCTTTTAGTCCTAAAAACCAGTAGCTTCTGTATTAAATATAAACTTGATTACTTTATTTGACTTTTGCTAATTTATATTACCATCTGATATTAAAAGACTCCTGTATCATAAACCTCAGCAAACAAAAGAAAATATACAGAATCGAGAATTCTTGTTTAAAATTTCCTTTGTGAGTGTATGTCCATTACCTGATGTTGTTTGTCTTGTGTTTGACAGTTTAGCCGAAATATGGCAATTGCGCAATAAGACTCAACCAGCCTTTTGTCTCAGTACATGCGCATATGTATGAATGCATGTAGAATATTTGATGTGGTATTCTTTAAATACTGAGAATATACTGATGTAAATTAACGTAGAATTATAAGAAATTTCATGACCTTTTCATAACATGTGTAACATCCATGGATTTTCCAACTCTTTTATTTAACTGAAGTGTCTATAGCAATAAGATAATAATAGGCAATATCCATTACCTGAAAATTTACATAAAAACACGATGGATCATTAACCTTTTAGAAGTAACTTTATAAGATAATAAAGAGTAGGAAATGCGTGTGATTATCATTTCAAGTTAGATCCATCATGCTGTATTATAAGAAATTCCTTCACAAAATTTAGCTCTGGAGGAGGGATCAGTTGAGAACGTTCAAGTTTATAGTGTAAACCTTGATAAAAATCTGGAATCTGCTTAGTTCAGTTTGAGAAAATGCTTCAGATTCTGATTACCAAGATGTGCACTTTTCTGGATGCCGTAAAATTGGTATAAATCTTCTTGAGAAATCTTATTACAGAGGTTATTGCGGCAACCCTGCGACCTGTTAGAAAAGCTTGCGACTGAAATCACATACAAAAATAAATAATTCCCGTGATTACGAAGTTTCCGTTAACTCATGAGAATTCAAAATGGTCTGATGTGTAACTATCCTACTAAATGTTTGAAGCCCTGTGATCAAGCAGGAAAGGAAATCTTAAAGATGAACTTGAGAAAATCTCCATTTCGTGATCACCAGTCTTGCTTCGATTGGTAAAATCAAGAGATGTTCTTTTTGTCCTTAAGAAAGTCATTTTAACGATTCCCTGATGTGATATATTTTTTTGCATAAGAGTTTTAGTATTTTTCCATCTATGATAATGAAATTCTGAGTTCTCTTTCCAGAACCTTTGATCCATTTCTTTCCATTTGTTTTTTTGTTATTACTGTAATACATTCCAAGAATTTATGTTAGTTTTTATTCTGTTATTATTTTATGTTATTTTTAATCTAGAGTTTACATTGGGTTCCTCTTCATAAGTTGGCTTTTCTTTCATATATATACTTTTTAATTTGTAACTGTTTTTAGTTTACATACCTAAGAATCGTGGTACAAGAGAGATTCTAAAGGGATTAGCCGGTAAAAAAAGCCTGAGAGCCAGTAATCCAATCTTGTAATTGAAGGTACAGCTTTTCTCGCAATTGGTGATAAAGGCTTTGCGCTTTCAAAAAATGATTTCCATTTTTTATATAAAAGAAGTTATTCGATTTATTTTTTGTGCAAGATCAAAACATGATTAATTCGAAAACACTCAAACCGTAAAAAATTAGTAATTGAAGCTGACTTCTTTTCTTTGTGTGTATAGCAAGATATGAAGCTTGCAAGCAGATTTCGACTATTTCTAAGAATAAAATTTTCGTTCAGTTACTAAAATGAAACCGTTTTCTACTTTATAAGGCTATTACATTTTATGGGCTTGCATGATAAGTTATAATAAGAAATTTGTGATTGGACTACGATAAGAAATTTTTACTTGAATTTAAAAAAATATTTTGCTTTTCCGATTAAAAATGCCATTTTACCATAAAAAATTATTTCTCATAAATGGAGGGTAATATTGCATTTTAAAGCTAATTTTTGAATAAGAGAGGCTTAAGATCACTCTCACCAAGGATTTTGTTGCACACCAGTGTTATTGAAAACTCGTGGAGGTCTACTGCTTTCATAACATATTTACTTAATCACGTGTTAACGAGTCTTGAGGGAAATTTAATGTCCGATATTTCGCGAATAAAATTAGTGATAATTCATAAAAGGAAAAAGATCCTTAACTTTTCATAATTAGTGATACTTTTATATTTTAAACAAATGATTGATGTTTGAACTATTTAAATTACCGAACTTATATAACTCAACACCCTAATTTAAAAATTAATTTTAAAATAAAGGAATAAATATTTTATAAAAATTGAATAGCAGAAAGGGGAATGATTTAAAGGGACTGAATAAAATATCAGGAATATAGAGTAGAAACATTGCTTGGTATGTAAAATATTTATAGCTGGTTTCAAATTGCCATTTTGGTATGGCTTGAATCAGCTGCTCTTTGGTTGGCTTGAATCAGCATAAGTATTACAGGTGGCCATAACTCTAAATACTTTAAGTATTAAAGCCATAAAAAATCTATTTCATTCTTAGAGAAAAATGCTTTTGAAATGAAAATATGTAAACTAATTAAGTACTATCATCATCATCATTTGACAAACTGAACACTAAATATATTAATACAAGCTAACACCATGTAAATGTACTTATCTGCAACTGTGAAGATTTTTATTTATAAGAAAATTTAATTTTTTACGGTGTTTCTACTGTGGAAATAATCTTCTATGATGATTAAAAGACTGCTTTCAGCATTTGCAACCTCAGAAATGTGGTATATACTAACATTTTATTTTCAAATGTATTTTCATGGCAATTTTAAAGAGCTGGCTTATTCTTTACCCTTTTGAAAATGATCCTGGTTCTTTGAATATTAATGATAAAGACAAACTGATTGATCTCTCTCAAACATGATCTTCCTTAAAAATTAAATTAAAGGAGAACTATACCTTAATCGGATTAAATACTCTTAATAGGATTTTGGGTATTCGTTTTTAGGTAATGTTGAACATTTTATACATTAGTTAATATTGAAAACTACACATACCCTTTTAATTCATCATTTTGTCTTCTGAGCCTCCTTACAGAAATAATTTAATAAAAATTGGAGAACGTTTTATTCGTACTCGAAAGAAATGTATGATTCTAATATAAGTTATAAAAATTAAGTGTAAGAAAATCATTTTAAATCATACTGAACCGAAACTAGATTGATAACTTTTGTCTTCTGTTAGATTAGTGTAATGAAAAATCTCCCAAGAGCTTGTTCTAAACATCACAAAAGCCTGTTCTAAGCATCCCAAGAACTTGCTCTAAACATACCAAGAACTTGTTCTAAACATCCCAAGAACTTGTTCTAAACATCATAAAAACTTGCTCTTAACATCACAAAAACTTGTCACAATCACAACACAGAATCTTCAGGTAAGTTGAATGGAAAAAAGTTTTTTGTAAAAAGGTGACGAAACATTTTACTCGAAGTAAACTTCGTTAATGCTGATTCGTTAAAATCCATCTTTCATTTACGATAGCGAAAAAAATACACCCCGATACCATATATATTGAATTTAAAATATAAAAAAATGTTTTCGTTCACTTCCAAGGCAGGCTGAAAAGTGTCGGAATGAAGAACAGGTCACACGACACCGTTCTGCAGCCAGTGGTGAAGAAAAAAAAGGAGTGTAAGGAAAAAAAAGTAGCGCACCACTTTTCGCAGAAAGCCGAGCTCAACCAGCATAGATCAACATGACACGACCTTTACTAAGCGCTGTATTTAGCTGCCATTCTCAATGGGAAACGCTCAAAATATCCGGTTACGACTGACTTATCGTTAATCCGGGGTTTATATAGACGTATATATTGAGAGAGCATTTTTTGTGTTAGGCATAGCGGCTGGATGAAACGCGATACGCCAAACGAGCTCCTCTATTTTGGCAAATCTAAGCGCCAGGCGACGTTAAAAAACGTCTTTACAGCCAATTTCTCTATTAATCTTTGGTTCGCTCGATTCAAACCCTCGGGAACATTCTATAAGTCTCCGTTTTCTTTTCTTTCGATTCCAAGCCATCTTGGGCTGCTTCGGGAACTACGTGGTGTGAATCGCAGTAGAAGAGGGAGCGAGAATTCCCAGGAATTCCATTAGAAAGGTTGGGACAGCGAGGAATTATATTAAGGAATTTTCATTGAGAAAGAATATATAGCTTCTTTATATAATAAGGTTTTTATTTTATAAGTGTTAATAATGTTGAATGGTTGGTTGGGTTGGGTTTACTGCGCATGGTCAATATTTGACCACACACAAGACAGACAGCGTCAAGTAACGGTTGATCGAGTTTAACCCTCCTAGTGGTTGTCTCGACAAGGTATCTCGTCATTAGCAAAAACTGATCAGATCTTAATGGACGAGATATCTCGTCATTCGAAGAAAACTGACCATATCTTGATCAAGTCATCATAAGCAAATTCCACTCGGAGGGCACATATCTTTGGGTGTGTACAGTCTTCAAGAACCCGAAGTAACCCTATTGATCTATTCTTTTCCCATGGGGGTTACTGCCTCTAGTAAACATGGGGATCGCGATACCAGGATACCCAAGCGATCTTTCTCTGCTTTCTTCTCTCCATCCCTTCTTTTCACAATTACTTGATATTGTCTGTCTTGTGTTTGGCGTAGCTTGGCCAAATATGGCCCTTGTGTCATAAAACCCAAAACAAACTAATCAACAATAAAAAATCAGCAATATCTTGATGACTAGGTAACTTGTCGAAATCAATTGTAGGGTTAATGGCGCAAGGTTCATATTTGGCCAAGCTGCTTCAAACACAAAACAGACAATGTCAAGTAATAGACATACACACATCAAAAGTTTTACTGACGCAGAAGAGAGAAATACACCCAGAGTAAGTTACAGGAATCGAAACTTCACCGCCTACAACTCGAAAGTTGCGAGAGCAGCGGGATAGCCCACTGAGCCATTAATAGTAAATTGATTTTTCCTTCCTTTCTTATTTTATAATTTGCAGGGTGTTTCAAAACTTCCTGTACGAAATAAAGGGAGATAAGGAATATAAAATTTAACCGAATTCACATAGGGATGCATGTTGAGGATGTGGTAGAAAGTACACTAAGTTGCACAAATAAAAGACACGAGTATGTAAACATTTTATCAACTCTATTTTTATTGCTCGACAGTAGTTGAGCACTTAGTTTCCTGTAGGTAGGTATTTTAATTAACGTCATTCTGGAGCAACACAAGAGGGCTCTTGGTGACGGTCCGGGATCAATTCCAAATGTTCCTGTAGGTGACCAAAGTTCTCACCAATAATAATACAAGCCTGACATCGTCGACGCTTGGATTGCTGCACACGTTCAATAGTTTCTGGTCTTTTGTGAACATTTAATAGCCATGACAGTGACTCTTGTGATGAGGTCAGCTTCAGTGTCATTAGGGTCCCGTACACGACTTCTTTGAGAGGAAGAAATTGATGTCGGTCGGGGTACCCTCACATTACAATCTGAATGTGACTCTTCTTTTTCTGTTATCTACCCAGTATGCTGGACGCAAGTCAACCATTCCAGCATTCGTAGAATTATTCATGTTACCTCACGAAGTCACCGTCTGAAATGACGATGGCTCAAAATACCAAACAGCTGTACTGTCAGACAGCGCCCCAGGTGGTACTAGAGCACATGCTTCCTTTGTGAGTACGATTTAGTTTTGAGTTCTTACCTCTCCTTTAGGCTTGTTCAAGAAGTTACGAAACACCTTGTGTATTGTTGATGGAGAGGTTGACAAAAACATTATTTCATGTGTATTCCTAAAAACAGTTCGCAATTTCAAAGAAAAATACTTTTAACTTACGCATGATTTGACTTTTAGTAGGACGTGGAAGACTGCAACTGTCTATCAAGAAGAACTTTATGGTGGAGATACGTTACACTGCTATATGCTACTGCATAGTAGAGTAGGGGTGGCTAAGTACACCTCAATACTCCCCTCCAGAATTTAGCAGAGGCTGAATTCGACAGATGCTACCACTAGCTGATAGATTGCCAATTTCTTGGGATCATGTGAGAGCTGTATTAAAATCACTAGTGTACTTTCGTATGTGTTATGGATGTGTTTCGTATGTGGTTCGTGTGCTATGGATGATTGCAACAGTGGACTGTTCTGTGTTTGTTGCTTTTAGCAGCCAAGTGTGAAGCGCCATATGAAGAGAAGGCTGAGTGGCAACGAATAGTGAAACCGTGATAGGAATAGAAGCGGTGTCCTTTATCACAGGGATTCAGACAGCTGTTTTAAATGATTATAATTGCATTGGTAATTCAAATGTTCATCGAGGACTATCCATAGAAGTGCTGGTCGATTGTTACAAGCGCCATCTGGTAATTGTCTGAAGCGCCATCAGGCTATACTGTCTGTTGATGACTACTTGTTGAATAAGTTTCAAGTCATAAACTGTAATGTTAGTCAGGAAAGCAGTATCTTCAAGTTTAATCTTCACTGTTCATGGTTGTTAAAATATTTCGTATAAAAGAATCTAATACTTAACAACACTTTATACGCACTATTTTAACAACCTTAAACTCTAATGACCAAACTTAGAAATACTGCCTTCTTGACTTCCATGACAGTATAGTGAGCTTTACTGCTAAATTAAAAAACATTTTAAATCGATGTTTAAGATTCTTTATCTCCAATTTTAAGGTTAATTTTTATCCATCAACGAGTCCATAGCTACGTTTCTAAAACTAAAAAGTTGGTATTCATCTTCAGCTTTAGTTCGTTGGTTAGCATAGTTTCAGTTGCTTGTAAAGCAAAGAACGAAAATTTTTTGATTTCATATGGTATATGAATGCTTACTCATCCAATAAACACTTGGAGATCTGCAATTGCGTTTCCATTTTTAAACTATGCAAAATGGTTCGTGATAATCATTTTATTTATGTGGCAATCACCTTTCTTCAATTTTCATCTTTCTTTGTGGTTTATGTGATCGATTTTTCTACGCATTTGAGTATTCTAACTAAAATGATCCTAACATTTTCTCTTCTACCTTAGTTCATAAGACTTTCTTAGAACATATTTGCAATAACTCTACAGGGTCGCTAGCTTTTCTACCAGGCATTTTTTCAGACCTTTGAAATGGGTTTTCTGGTGACGATAAGTCTTTTAGAAAACAACTCCTCTTTGTTAATCTTGGAGCGCCGCATTCAAACTTTAACTCAGAAGCTCAACGCCAACATTAATTAAGTTGTACAGGGAGCACCCTTCATGGAATATTAGAGCGCAAACTGTCCTGAACGACCGAAAGTTCTTGTGGTTCATGTGCAACGGTTTGTAGAGACAGAGGATCTTTGTTCCGTCTACCTTTAGCGGCGAGAAGCGTTGCCAAGATGGTTCCTCTACTGACAGAGGGACCTCTCTCTACGAAAGAATTCTTGCAGAAATGAGTCTATGTTTCTGCCACAGTCCGGCAATTACACGTCGATTAGCGGTTCGCTGTTACTCGCTTTCTCTGACAGTAGACTTAATTCACTCTTTTTTTGCCATGCCGACATCTAGAAAGAGACTTGCAACGAACCGTTGCGAGGAATGGCATGGGTTGCTGACTTCAGCAACGGTCCGGTCCTTTGCTGACTATTTTCACTTCGTAAGCCGCCGACTGAAACTCAGTTGCTGTCTTAAGTCGCGTGAGGTTTCTCAGGTGATGTTGGAGATAAGGTTAGGGTGATACATTTTGATGTTGCTGTAACATGAGGTTCTGGAAGGTATTTTATCTCATGAGTTAAGCTGACGCTTCAAGGTATGCCTAGTATTTATATTAAATATATGGCACTTAATCCAAATATATTTGAATATATTTGCCTAAAATGTAACACTGAACAAGTTTCTCAAGCCATCTTCTGGCCTGAATTATTCTGGTAAGGAAGTATCTGTATGAAAGTCCTGATCCAGTGGACTTTTGGAACGTGTTCTTACTTATGGACCTAGTCTAGCTATTAGCTAGTTCTTAAGAAATAAGTAGCAATATATATTTATGTGATTACAATGGATTCAGTTCACCAAGACTTCCAACATAGAAATGTAAATTAAAGACTTAAAACAGACAAAATTTTACAGAAAGGCTTTCTAGGGAGTTGCAGTGTTGTGCACGACTCGGGACTGTTATGAAATTGCAATTTGTTTAGCGTATTGGAATTTAATTTCTTTCATGGATCATAAGAAAGTATGAAACATAGTGAACAATAAAAAGTAAAACAATCCCTTTTGTATGAAAGTGTAATTTATGTCTGGTGTCTTCACCCGAACAAGTTACAATTCAACATATTTCTCAAAACCATGCAATTATATCGTTTAAGTGTACATTGCACAAGTACTGCCCACAAGCTTTCTAGACGTGAATACTGAATCATCAGGACCACTTGTAATTCCGCAAAACTAAATGGGTTTTAAAAAGAATTCGATAAAAAATCGATCTTAGACCACCATCGTTATCTTCCTTTTTTCAACTCGCTGAAAACTTTTTTTGACTCATCTCAGCTCAGTATGTTTCAAAACAACAATATTATTTAACAATAACTATATTATTTCGAAAAACTAAGCGCAAATGGAAAGCTTTATTACATAGGTAAGTTTTATTTGTGTACTTAACGTTTGTATGCAGTAGCAACATAAATTGCTCGCAGGTAGCATTAGGATCACAAGGGCCAAAATTCAAAGCGTATTCATGCGATCTTGCAGAATGGTCTGTGGGCGCAAATTGACAAAATGCGGAATACTCATTCTTTATTTTGTTGCTATTTATTATCAATTCATTTTGTATTTTATGTAGTAAGGAAATTTAATTGTTGTTTTATCTGTTTTATTTTCAAATTTCTGGTTGTTCATATAATTTTGCAACGCACTGTACTTCTTTTAGGATTAATTTCCTTAATTCTTTATGGGTATGGGGAACAACTTATTTTCCCCGAAGCAAGGAAAGCCAATAAAGAAAAAGAGAAAATACATCATTCAAGAAGTCAGGTAGTATTGATTAAAAATCCCCTAAATTTACTTTTATCTCTAAGTATAAAAGATTAAATAGCTCTCCTCAAAGTGTTTTATTGTAATTTATAGAGTCGACAAGTGCACACATTCCTGAATTATATACATTTACATACTTTAAGTTCAGCTTTTGAAGAGCAATGTATAAGCATATTTTATCTCCATTTTTAGGAAAATGTGGGCAACAATATATTTATTTTCAAGGTGAGAGGCATGTTGTTTCCAGCGAAATGTAGGTGGCAGTAGTGTTTCTGCAGCGGAATGTGTTTCCTGTACGTATTTCGAAGTGACGTCACTTGGCTAGTTTTTCGAATACGATTTCGGTATTTCGCCAATAAAAATTCCAAAAAAGGAATTCCGAATTGATATAGTCGGCGTAGAGCAGAAACTCATTAAGTGACAAAGAATTTTTTTTACTGTACGGCCGTTTAAAAACTTTTAGTTTTTAAGTCAAAAAATAAAATTTATAAGCATTTTGATAGTGTTAAATCTTTTAAACAATTAGAATATGATTATGTACTTCTCATCATCATGAAAATAAGCAATTAGTGTCTTCGAAAAAATGTCAGTTAATGAGTTTCTGCTTTAAGTCGATGATATAGGATAGCTGATTGGTCAACAATTATATTAAACGCCAAACTTCACCAAAATGGCAATAAACTAGATTTTAAGGCAACCCGATTTGTATCATGAGAGCCATTTGGGTATCAGAAGTAAAATCTTCGCTTTTCGTTTGGTTTGTATAGTGTTAATACCTCTCATTATATTAAATTTATGAAATATAGATACTTTAATTTAGTTTAATTTAAAAAATTTGATTTTTTTCATTTGAATTAACTCTTAATGATTTAAATTCGTTTGTTAATTCTATTTTCATTCTCAGTAGTAAACTACTACGATTTCAAAAATTTCTCGTCTTCTCTTCTATATGCGTTTGTTGCAGTTTTATGTAAAATACACTAATTGTTGACATTTGAGGGAAGAAATAAAATTCTTGTTGAACTAAAAGTTATCTTTAAAACTTTTAAAGAATTTTCAGCTGATCTACCAAGACCTGCAGATTATCTATTTTTCTGCAAAAAGCCAATATTACAGGACGAATTTCACTCTAAAATACGAGATTTTGAAATCAGTTTTTAAATAATTAATCAAAGCCGCTTTGGACAATGCTAATCCAAATAAATTATATTAATAATTATTTTTTAAATGAAAACTTTTAAATCAAACTTCGAAATTAATCCAACCAATCAGGAGTTGAAATAATTATTCTTCAAATAATTAAAGCTGCTTTAGATAGTTAATACGAATAAAAATGATAATTAATTTTTAATGAGAACTTTTAACAAAAATCTCGAAATTAATTTAGCCCAATAAAGAGTTAAAACAATTACTCTTGAAATAAATTTTAATATAGTACTAAAATGCTTATTTCGATACCTTAAATATTAATAACGAGTTAATGCGAAAAATTAACTAGTTTTCAACAGTTTAAATTTATATTGAAAACAAAATTAAAGAAGTGAAAAGTCATTGAATATTGAAAATTCAAGAGATTTCTACAAAACAATATACCAGGTTTGGATCAGTCATAAATCTTCAATCACAGAAAAATTATGTTTCAGGATTAAAATACACTCTATAACATAAAAATCGACGCACCAGGGAGTTATCCGAATGGGACGAAATTGCATATGCACATACCTTACGATAGAATATGCAAATGATTAACTTTTGGCAGCCAATGATTGAATAGGTGGAGATCCAGCGCATTGCAACGGAGCATCAATCGTGTATAAAACAGAGGACATTCCAATGTTAGGGCATAACTTCCATGCGAATGTGGTTCTGTCGACTTACGTGGACTGTACCAATGCCTCGCAGACGGGTTCGCGAACAGTATGAGCAGATGTTACCATTTGAGAGAGGATGTGCAATTGGACTAAAGGAAGCAGGATGGTCAAATTCGATACCATTCGACGATATTGGCAGGAATGGGTGAACCATGGCCGTACAGAGTGTCATGAAGGTAGCGGTCGACCAAGAGCGACGACAGAACGCGAGGACAGAGTGATCGTCCGATCGGCGATCACAGCACCTGATGCGTCCTTATCAACGATCCCACATGTAACCGGGACACCAATGAGTGCAATGACCATTGATAGGCGAATCAGCGAACGGGGGCTGAGGTCACGGAAGCCATTGTTCCGACTGCCCCTCACCGTTGCACACCGCCAGGCGCGTTTGCAGTGGTACCGGATGCATTCGACCTGGAATCTCACGCACTGGAGCAGAATTGTTTCCAGCGATGAGTCCTGCTTCGAATTGAGCTCCGATGACCAGCGAAGACGTGTCTGGAGACGTCTAGGACAGCGGTAGGATACTCACCTGACTCGTTCGCCACACAGCCCGACAACCAGGAGTTATGGTATGGGGTGCCACTTCGTTTAATAGCCGGACCCCTTTGGTTGCCATCCGTGACACCCTTCCAGCACGGCGGTACGTCGACCAGATTCTACGCCCCGTTGTGTTGCCCTTCCTTTCACGGACCCCTGGACTTACATTCCAACAGGATAATGCCCGGCCACACACGGCACGCCTTTCTACAGATTGTCTTCGTGCTTCTCCAACACTTCCCTGGCTTGCGCGATCGCCAGATCTCTTCCCAATAGAGCACGTTTCGGCTCTGATGAGCAGACGTTTACGACCGTCCCTGGATCGCGCCGATCGAACTCGCCAATTGCAACGTGTATGGCAAGCAATCCCGCAGGAGGACATCCGCCAACTCTACGAGTCAATGCCCAGTTGGATAACAGCTTGCATCAGGGCCAGAGGTGGGCCAATGCATTTTGATTTTTTTGCTCTTGTAGCTATATTTCCTGGATAAAACATTCAATTCCTATGATACTGTTATCGTTTCGTTTTCAATATATGTACATCACATCTACCGATTTTCAACCCTTTCGGATAACTCCTTCATGGTGGGTCGATATTTATGTTGTAGAGTGTACCTTAAATTCATTTTAGGTATAGATTCTATTTGAATATCTTCAAAGTTTATTATTAAACACCTTTCCGTTTGACAATTACGATAATCAAATTTTAAACGCACTAAAGAAAGTTTGAATACTTGTGTGGAAATGGAGTTCTAACAAGCTTAGAAATGGGTCAAAAAAATTCCTTTAACGTAAACTATAATCTTTTAAGAGAGCACTGAGTTAGAACTTAAAATAAACCCCTTATCTAAGTGACGGGTTTTTAAGATAGCAAACTTGACAATAATCCAGCTAAAAAAACTTAAACACCAGGAAACAAAGCACAGGCTTCATGCCGTGCCAAAGCTAGACAAGTTTCAACAATGGTTGACTGAGCAATGTCAGTAAAGTCTTGGTTCTCTTTGTCTCCAAGCTCAATACACAGTCAATTCTGGCGACAGAGGGAAAAGCCGTATTACTTTTTATGCAAAATGAGCCACTGGTTCACTCAATCAAAGCTGTTAAACAATTTAAGTCTTAGATCTCTTTCTTATTTTGTATTATCTTAAAGCGATTGTTTCATATATTTTTAGATTACAGGAGGTGGTTGAAATTGAAGAGACGAACATATTTCTTCTCTTGTACTTTGCTGGAGATAAGCTGCTATTACTTTCGGATTGAGTAAGTAAAATATTTTTCTCTTAGTGCAGAAAAAACATTGTTTTCAGTATGTCACGAATATTATTTCAACATAAAAATATTATTTCAGGGAATCATTTTTCTCATTTCATATTGCGTGTAAAACATTCAGTGACCAAGACATCTCTAAGTTATGGTAATATAATTAGAGTTATTTGAAAATAAGTTAAATTAATATACATTCAAAGGTCAGTCGTATAGTGATACTTAAAACAAAGATTAACTTATTTCCAATATAAACACTATAATCGACTTACCTAAGTTTCATATTTTTGAACACAATTTTGACTACACACTATTCACTAACTCGTGTGATGTTATATCGTTTGAACTTCGAACAGAAAACCTTTTGATAAGTTGAATTTTTGCCTGTACACCCCAAAATAAAAGAATTTAAAATTATTTAACTGTAAAAGATGCATAACACTTTTATGTATGAAGATTATCTGTTCATACGTATACCTAATATTTTTTCATTGCACAAAGGTTACCATTGGAAAACTATTACTGTAATGTTATGTTAGCTACTTTTTTCACGATGTTTGACAGTAATTTACAATTTATACATTCATTTTTATATTATAATGAGTCATGCACTATAATTGCTCAAAAAATCATCATGGGAGAGTACCAAACACCATAGAAATTGTTTTTCTCACCAGTTTGATTTCAAAGAAGCAAGTGGTCCAATCTCCGAGACCTATTCTCGAGTTAGACATCAGAGAAGCCTTATCTATTTTTACGTTGTCTAACACACTAGTGAATGACGCTAGTGCTTTTCCGCTTTTACACACGGCCTGGAAAGGCTTAGTTAAAAAAAGTGAGTTGTGGCAACCTATTCTAGAACCAAGTATTTAAACTTTCATTTCTTCTGACGAACTTCTGTCCTGATGATGGTGACGTCTTGCTATCCCGAAATGGTCATTGACTATCTTTTATATTTACGAAGCATTTTTTGGGGTTAACGAAGTTTTTAAATCGTGACTAGTCACTCTTTTGAAGGCTTTTCAATTTTCACTATGGATTTTGACTGAGGTTGAATCTGTTCACTTTCAAATGATGACCAAGTCTAAGAATTCATCTTGAAATTTTTGATTTTAAACCGTCAGGAATTACATCAGAGATTCAAATAATTAATAGCAATGGTAATTATATAGCAGATTAAAGCCTATCCTAAGGTAGGTAGGTAGTTGAATTTATGTCGCACTGGAGAAAAACAAAGGGCTATTGGTGGCGGTCCGGGATCAATCCCTAAGGGAAAGAACCTAGGACAACACGTCGTCATTTTGAACCACGGCCAGATGACGAGGTCAGCACCTGAGATGGAACTTCAATCTCCACACTTCCAATATATCCTGAGTTTGTGGGTAAGAGTAATCTATACTTTAACCCTAGTTGTCTGTCTGGAGGTATCTCGCATTAGAAAAATATTGATCAGATTTTGATGGACGAGACATCTCGTCATTAGAAGAAAACCGACAATATATTGATCTCGTCATCATAAAAACATCGGCATTATCTTGTGGAAACTACTTGAAGGGTTAATAAGCGGAACCTATTTATAATCTATGCAATAATTTACTGTTCTCGAACTACTTATTAAAGGTTTTCATTTCAGACAGACGAGCAGCAGCGCAACTTGTAATTAAAAGAAGGCCGTGGTAGCCCAGATGAAGAGCAACGGATTAGCAACCGGAGGGTTGCGAGTTCGGGGCTGAGTCCAGCCTAAGACCGTCATGTACATGGGAACTGGTTTCACGTTAAATCTGTCGTGGCCTCAGATGTCCTCACGTTGGCGTGGTGTGGAAATCTGGAGAGTGGGGTGCCAGCTCAGGTGTTGCCTCATCATCTGACCGTGATTCAAAATCCCGCGGTTTTGAGCTCGGGTCTTTCCCTTCTGGATTGATCCCAATAGCCAGTTGAGATGCTCCAGTGCGACATTAATAAATTACCTACTTACCTACTACCAATTACGCGATCTAGAAATTCATGAAAATAAGCGAAGCTTTCACTCCATACAATAGCAGCCAGCATCTGTTGAAACTGTTACTCGGCAGTCTAATATTAAGTATTAACGATGGAAAGTCATTTCCTGAAGAGAGCAGTTGTAAAGAAGCGCGCTAATACCACGCGTAATCGGTGGCTTGAAATTAATGAATCCATAAACAGCGCTCGGTTTATGCTAATGACGCTTCTTCCATGCCGCAGCTGCAATGACGAAGTTATCGTTTTATGGCAATTAAACTGAAAATTCCGAATTTCGCCCACCGAGTAAGCGCTCCTTAATAAATGTTTGCGTTAGGTTAAATAATTAACCCCGGGTCTTTAGCGGAACTTCTAATGGGGGATGATATATCCCCACCGAGCGATGTCAGAGTCCTGAATCCATAATGGAAGGGTTCGGCCAAAAAATCCCTCCTCCGAAGGCGCATCATCTTTAAGTTTCCTACTTTTACTTGAGGGAAATTAAAATTTTCAGTTCAGCGGAACGCCAGATCGAGTGGGCTTTGGGAGGAGGTTTTCCTCGTGATTTTCCCCCGCCCGATCGTTCGCCCCCCGCCCTTTCAAACTCCTTTTGCGCTCTTTGAGCGACTGCTAATGCTCAGTTTTAAGCCCATTACAAGGCTCGTTTCACGAGGCCATTTTATTTTCAAATTACCGCGCACTGGGAGCCAATTAAAGGGTCTGCCGGTCCGCGCCGAGGCTTTGGTGACAAATTGCGTTAAATTACTAGGGTTATAGAGGCATAGCGTCGGCCAGAATAAAAGCCTTCCACTCACCGCTAGCGTCCGCTCTGCCATGCGGGAAAGCCAATCATTTAGCCCCCGCACGGCGTCGCGCCCCCCTTGCGTCAGGTTGCACGCGGACGCTCGATACAATAGCCAATTTGTTCCAAATGTCTATTCATCACCGTGATTATTCGAGCCTTCTCGCATGATGCAGTGAACGACTGCTTATCCGCTCTCTCCCTTTATACACTCAGATCCGCATCACTGCGCGCGGAACCACTTCCAGTCGCCATGGCAACCAGGGGCGGCGAATGATTGGCGTGAATACGTTTCTTCGTTTGCCTTTCTGCATAACAAGTTAACTCCCTAATTCGAAGAGATTTCCGACTACTCCACACTTATTACATATAGATTAGCGGGACACCCAGCTATAGAGGCGGCCCGCTTTCTTGTTGAGAAACGCTACAAACTAGCACCGAATTCGCACCTTTTACCTGCCTTTGACATGGGAAAAGGGATTTTTATAGTATAGTGGAATCGGTTGGGTTGTTGTTTTCGGGTTTTATGGCGCAAGGGCCATATTTGGCCAAGTTGCGCCGACACATTGAGGGAGGAAGAAAAAGCAAAAAGCAGAAGGAAAGGTATAGTGGAATCGGAGAATCACTGAAGTGACCTTTGCATGGATCCTAATCATTAAGACTAGTTTCTAATTATTACTGGAATTGGTTTCCTAAACTGTATTTAAGATTTTTAATTGACTTGATTTCACTGCAGTTAATTTCACGCGTGAAATATAAATAAATATTAATCTTAAAATTTTATAGTGTTTGGCCCATCTTACCTGTTATAATCCTAGCACCATTAACCCTCCAAGTGTTCGAAGAGATATCTCGTCCAAGATTTGTCATTCTTGATAAGGACGAGATATCTCGTCGAGACAAAATTTCCCTTTTTCTCCAAGGGAATGAAGATCCAAGTAGGAAAATCAAATTGTCCCTTGCCCAGAACCGGTGACAGTTTGGAACAGATTTTTGCACCAGAGGCTGGGGACTATAGGGCAGTTTTCGATGCGAAGATAAACCATCAGGAGAGTTAAAACCAATCAACCAAACTCAAAGAAAATAACACGGCTTCTAGTAATACACCAGAATAACAGAATCAGTTTGTAACTTTTGCTTCGATATGTTTCCATTATAGTTAAAAGAAAATGCTGATGAAATGAAGGGCGCAGGGCAACGATGAGCCACAAAATTAAAATTCTGGAATGAAAAATAAATTTAAATAAAAGCCAAATAAACAAGAGGATAAAAATAATTTCTGATTGTTTGAATGAGCGCGCATTGTTTGAACGATAAATAACATGACCTCACGAATAGTGGACGCCGTTATTATTTTGGAATTTTTGTAAAAAAATTGCTAGCCTGAAAAATTTGAAAATTTCCTTATCAATATGGTTACCCGAAGCCCTTCATTGCATAGATAATCAATCTTAACAGATGTAGAATTAAGTATAATTTTATAGTAAAATACAGCAGCTGAATTTTTGGGAAAACTATAAGATGAATTGCATAATCAAAACAGTAACTCAACTGTTTTATGAAACAGTTTCCCAATTAGATTTGGGACCGTCGTGGCTCAGTGGGTAAGCCCACTGCGCTAGCAACCTTCGCGTTGTAGGCGGCGCAGGTTTGATTCCTGTCAGGTGCATTCCTCCCTGGGTGTATTTCTCTGTCAGTAAAACTTTCATTTTGTGTGTGTCTATTACTTGATATTGTATGTCGTGCCTGGGCAGCATGGCCAAATATGGCCCTTGCGCCATAAACCCCCAAACCAATTAGATTTTGTTGATAGATACATTTTACTGATAAAGATACATAAGTTTACCCTCCAAGTGGTTTGAGGTTTACTAAAGACAGTAAACCCCATGTGAAAAGAAAAGATCACTTGAGTACCTCAGGTCCGTAAAGAAGCTATAATAGCTATAAGAAGCTATATAAGGACCTATATAAGAAGCTATATAAGAAGCTATATAAGAAGCTATAAGAAGCTATACCCCCAGGGGGCACACCTGAAGATGTGCCTTATGGGGGCGATCCAAATCAGAAAAACAAATTGTTCCTGCCTCAGAACTGTGGACAATTAAGTATTTGTATCAGGTTGGCTACAAGACAGGTTTCGACGCAGATAAATCACCAAGAGGTTTAAACCCGAAACAGAAAGAATTCATGGAAATGTTACAAATACCATCACATCCAATAAAATCCCAGGAATTCAAATCTCAAATCAGTAATGTTTTTTCATACAGACGATTAATTTTTTTGATTAAAATAAGGGATGAAGAAAAGAGTTAAAAGAAAGTATTGATGTTAATCTTGTGTATTCGTAAAATCTATCACTAGGCTGTTGTTCAAACTCGTTCAAATACGACCTCGTTCCGAGCTTGATTTATGAATCATTAAATGAGCAATTAAATAAAGTAAACAAACCTTCACCGCAAATAATTACCAAAATTGACGATGATATATTAAATTTTGTTTACAATCATGCTAGGGAATGTACCTCATTTAATAGACGAATGGTGATAACGCATTTACTGATAATTGTTTACATTCGTGTGCAAACAACGTTCAAAATTCCATTGTAAATTTCTAGATAACGGTTAGGTTATTGCTACATGAAAGCCATTAGATTCCTTTTAGTTTCCAACGCTAGCACCTCTCTAGTGAACGGTGCACGGTTTACTTTCACCTATTAAAGTAAATTATTGTTTCCTTAATTATTTGGATTTTCAAACACAATAAACTATATTTACTGTTTGCTTGATTTGTCTCTCTCAATTTCCCTATTCATATTTCTAACAGATTAATATGTTAAATACTCAAGAAGCTTTTAAAGTAGTAAAGAATAGTACTTGACACATCTGATACTTTTTAAAAATTCAATTTTTGCTTAAGTTCAACTTCGCAATCAAACTGTCCTGTGTGAAAGAAGCATTCTAAATTTAAACTATGTATTACTAACATTTAAAAAAAATGAAGTTAAATGAATATTGGGTTAACTATTTTTTCAAATTCATAAATATATCATCATCGGTTTCAGGAACTGAAAACCTTTTACATAGTTTTCAATATCAAAATAGTTTCGTTTCTTTCTTCATAGTAACGTCTCCAGTTCATTTGGACTGGCCAAAAGTTAGAAATTAAATTTTTACGCAAAATGTAGTTCTGGATCCAACATTTAAAACAGTTTTTAAAAGAAAATAAATTCAAAATTTTTTTTATGGATCTCGGTAACTCGATTTTGGAAGAGTTCAAATCCAACCAAAGACCGTCGTGTACAAGGGAGCCAGCTCAGGTGTGACCTCGTCATCTGACCGGATTCAAAATTACGTGGTGTTGTCCTCGGATCTTTCCTTTCGGAGGTTCATCCCGGACCGTCGCCAATAGCCCGTTTTGTTGTTCCAGTGCAACGTTAATTAAAAAAAATCCAAAACCTTAAAAAATTTTATTGCATAATTTATCACAAAACACATTTGTTTTTCAACACTTAATGCTAGTTTTCTGTTAATATTTCCTTATAATCCTGTTAATGTTTCCTGTTAATATTTCCTTTATCCCCTGTAGCATTTCCGTCGAAGCACACGTGTTCGCAATATGAACCACCTCGATCGTATGAAATATGTTCCTTATTACGGCGCGCGCGTATTTATTTTCTATATTCTAAAATAAATAATGAAAATGATAGAATTTTCATGTTATGGAAAACATTCTCTATGGGAAATGAATGTTTTTAATTAATTTAAAGTAACTAATGAGTATTTTTTATTCAAACTTGGAGAATTGAGTTTGGCTGAAATACTTTATTGATCGAAAATTTCAGAACTCTGTCCATTAATTTCATCTGTGAGCTCCATAAGCACACATTTCTTTTAGTAATATAGATGCTATTGCAAAATATTGAATTACATATTATGTAGTTTATACTGTCATTGTTTACACTCAAGCTGCACTCGTAAAAAAGTATCGAGACGAAATATTATTACCGATGTTTTGGATAAGATCGGACGGAGAAATTGATAAAAATCGGTAAATACCCAATTAGGATGAAAACCACCATTGACTGAGATTTTATATGAAAAACTCGTTGAATGTAGCATTAATATGGATAAAAGTTTGGTTTGAGGAGGAAAGATTTGTTGTGATAATGGCGTATAGGAACTATTCCAAAAATTTTCCAATGCGTAAACGTTTAATGTAATTAAAAGCACATGTAAAAACACATAACGTACTTTTTCTTTCTATTTAAGCACTGATTAAATATACATTTTAAAAAGAGTAAGTTTTTCTGTGTTTGCGATAAATACTTCGGGTGTTCCATATTAACTCCCATTTTTCAAATGGATGATTTTGACTATTACTTATTTTAGTATAAATAAAACACTTTTTTTAAGTTTGATAAATAATTTATCCACGTGTGAATCTTAGTTAATTGTGGTCGTGTTTTGGGGTTTGATTCATTCTAAAAAACATTCCCCTACGTCGGCAATCCTTTAAAATCGGTTGTTCCATATTACATGCTTTTTACCCAATACAAACAAGGAGGTATCAGTTTCGGTAACACCCCATAGTCTCCTTCAGGCTACACCACTGCTTCTGAATAACATTTATAGATAAATACAATTATACAAAATAAATTATAATTTAGAACCTTTTGATTTCCATTCAAAAATTGGCTTACTTTGTCACTGGAATATGCGCATCAGTGGCGTAGAGTTCCTTAAACCTAGAAACCCAGTATCCCCTAAAAAAATTACTTGGCAAAAAAGAATAAAAACCATATAACACATGAAACAAAAACTGCAAATTTTTAACTTAAATCTGAGTGAGACGTAATTTTCTATTTTAACGTCCTTGATTTTCACCGCAAGGAATCAACCAGGTACTGCGGATGCCCCATCCTTCAGCCTCAAATAATTTCAAACTAAGATTCGTTCAAGGCGTTTGTTATGCGCAATGGGTACTTCAACGCGGATTCTTCTACCCCATGCTTACCACAGAAGCTAGCATCCAGCTCAGATAATATGTACAGTTGGTCCTTGCGCATAGTCCATCATTCTCTCCTCACTTTTACGCCTTTTCAATAGACTCTCAAGTTCTAAGATAGCGTTTGGTTGGTTGTTTTCTTAGGTAAGTTTTATGGCACGAAGGCCATATGTGGCCAAGCTGCACCAAACACAGCTGCTCTTCCGTGACCCGGGAAAAAGAAGGATTGGGAAATAGAGTAGTGTGATGAAAACAGAAAAATATCTGGATCCCGGAGGCGCGACTTCCGTGTTTACTAAAGGAAGTAAACACCATAATATAGCGTTTAGATCACCCATACAGAGATGCCAAGATTGGGCACAATTGCACTTTTTGGGTACCTTTATAACTTCTAAAACCGATCTGTATTGTATTGTCTTTGAGGAAAAGTAACAACGGCGTGAATCTGGTTGATCTATACGGTTGTTTAAAGCTAAGCAATGCATTTCCCCCTTTCAATCCAATCTCGGCTTGTGTGTATGTCCATTTACTTGACGTTGTTCGGCGCACCTTGGCCAGATATGACCTTGTGCCATAAAAACCCAACCGACCAACCAATCTCGGTATCCCCAGTTATCAACGTCTACTGATGCACAGATCCTATTCCGATGAAAATTTCTTGATTTTAAACTCAAATTAATAATTTCTTTTAATCCTAGGCCGTCTCCAGCCTATCAGCCATCAATTGACGAGCAGCCTAATAGAGTTTTGAAGTGAAACAATATGGCCGAAAAGCACTATTTACAGTATTTGCAATTCTATTGTCAGGAATTTTAGGACAGTCGTTAAGGTGGTCTCCAGTCATTTCGTCCAGTTCGCCAAAGGGGACAGGTAACTGATCTCGCTACTTCAATATGGTACAACTGTCTTCGTAGGTAATCTCATATCCGATAAGAAGTCAAAAGCAAGTGACTCCTACAACTCTGGGGGCAAAGGAATTACCAGCCTACCGCAGGAATTACCAACAATTCCTGTCCATTAGTATTACCTTGACGTCTTGCTTCCATTGTGAATAGGGCCGCGGTAGACCGGTTGCAAGAGTTTCGCAACCGGTTTAGCATCCGGAGGGTTGCAAATCCGAATCTAACCAAAAGCCGTTGTGTACAAAAGGGGCTGGTGTACGTTAAATCGGTCGTGGCCTCAAATGTCCTCACGCTGGCGTGGTGTGGAAGTTTGGAATGTGAGGTGCCATCTCAGGTGTGAACTCGTCATCTGACCGTGGCTCAAAGTTACGTGGTAATGTCCTCGGATTTTTCCAGTGCGACGTTAATTAAATACCTTCCTACCTACAACTCTGGGCAAAGAACCCGGGTTACGGGCTTTATTCCTCAATAAAACATTCCAGTTCTTTCCTATAAACACCTCTTCATATATTGAGTCTATTAGTCTTTATAGACGAGCATATAAACCTCTTGTTGTTACGTAGAGGTAAAGGGGAAACTGTGTGAACAGGACATGAACAGGCGGCCTTAGCCAATTGGTCCGCCTGTTCATGTGTGTGTTTCAAATGTGACAAAAAGATAAAAAGTGAATTTCGACAACCAAGATTTGAATATTTGCTTGGTGTTATTAATTTTCATAAGCATTTGGTGATGTGGCAACCCAATTTTCGGAGCACAGCTAAATATAGGATATGAAGAATAAAAACTAAATATATAAATTGTATCAAGCATAAGAATACCCATGAAAGCACGTATCAAACTCAAATAAACTGAAGCATAACTTTTGACGCATTTATCTTAGTTTCAGATACCGAATTTGATTTTTAAACCTGATACGAGAAGTAAATGTAAGTTCTCATTTTAAGAAGTGTGAAAAGGATTCAGCCTTTCAGCAAGAACAACCCACATACTTTGATGTCATTATTCCTAAACGTGCATGAACGAGAAAGTCGTTGATCACAGAAACAAGATAAAAGCGAATTCGGTTCGATTCAAAGGAAAAACGCGACGGAAGAGAGAATGGCTTTTAATTGAAAGCATTGGCAGCATTAGTGTGAACCGAGATGGAATGGCAATTAATGTTGCAGAACACTTCAAAGGAGTGAATAATATCGGCTTTGTTCATAAAGGATGCTAAGGGGCTTAAATAAAATGAATGCAGCAGGTCGATAGCTATGGGAAAACTTCAAAAAAACGATGAGAGCAAATTTCACCGACGGAATTACAAGTTTAAAGATCACAGAAATCCTTTCATATCGGACGATTAAATTCTGTATTCAACGACTTTGTTAATTGATCCTGATTCAAAACAAGTTAATTGAGATTTATTCGTCGGATTTATTTTTTAGTTAGCAGTTATAGACTTGCTTTAATAGAGTTGCTTCGTGAACAATTAGAAGAAACAACCATAAGAGGAGAGAGTATAGGGTAAAACTGTTTAACTACCCGACCTCGCTTTGATGATTGGAGTTTTAGTTTCCGAGAAAATTAAACAGCTTAAATGACATTGAATTTAAAACTATTAAGTAGTATCGCTGGCGTACACAATTGTAGTTTTATATGAATCTATGGAAGCAAAGTAGAAACCATAATAAAAGGAGAGTTATAGGGTAAAACTGTTTAATTATACCCACCCTCCTGTTGATGTTTGAAGGTTTAGTTTCCGAGAAATTTAAATAGCTTAATTGACACTGAATTCAAAACTATTCACTAGTATTTCTGGCGCACAAGATTGGAGATGCGATTTTAATCTATTGAAGCAAAGCAGAAAAATTATGGCTGTCAACTGAAATTATTTTTTATTTCTTTAATAAAAAATTTCCGAAGAAATTTTATAAATTTGAAGAATTATATTAAGCAGGCAATGTCAAAATGAGAAAATTATGTTTGTTAAGTAGGTAAATCCTTTAAAATTAACTATTCTATTGAAACTAAAACTCATTCAACTAAAACGATATAAATCAGCTTTTTTATTTCCGTAATTTGAAAGTAAATTTTCTTTAGGTATTTTATAATTGAAAACCCTATTGCAGTAGACTGACACAACGTGAGCTGATGGTGGAAATGATGAGTTACAGTCCCAACAATTAAGACCACAGGTTGGGCTAACCCAGTGAGTGTATTCAATAAATATTTATTGGAAATACTGCCACCAGTTCTAACTTTGAATTTGTCTCTGGTGTCTGCAACTGTTAATTTTTATTTTCAAAAATATGGGTTAGGCCATAATTTTCGTAGGGTCTTCAATTTTTATGAGAAAATTAAAAATGTTTGATGGTCGAAATGATGAGTTATTGTTTCAACTATATAGCCCATAGGTTGGGCTAACCCAATGTTTTCAATAAGTATTTATTGGAAAATTCTGCCGTCCTTTAAATCTTTGAATGCATGTCTCCTGTGTCTGCAACTGTTTGTTTTTTCCCGTTTTCATAAAATATGGGTTAGCCCACAATTTTAACCATGTGGGGAAATTAAAATTTTTTGCATAATGTTCTTAACACTCCTAGTACTTGTCTCGACAACGCATCTAGTCGTTAGAAGAAAACTGACCAGATCTTGATAACGAACAATCAAGTCAGAAGAACATTTTCCAGAACTTGATTTCGTTCTCATCAAAAATCGGCAATATCTTGATGACGAGATATCTCATTAACAAAATTTTTTAGATCTTGATGAACGAGATATCTCGTCGAAACCACTTGGAGGGTTAAGCTAAGATCAAACCTAGTTCAGAAACACTTAGATGTAGTTTGGTAGTCATTAACAAAACTGACCAGATCTTGTTGGACGAGATTTCTTGGCATTAGAAGAAAACAACATCGAGACCATCAGAAGAAAACTGACCAGATCTTGATCATGTCATCATAAAAACATCGGCAATATCTTGATGACGAGATATCTCGTCTTTAACAAAATTGTTCAGATCTTGATTAACGAGATACCTCGTCAAAACCACTTGGAGGACTTAGCGAAGCTCAAACCTAGTTGAGAAACTCTTCGAGAATAAAACTATTTAAGAAGCTGCACCTTCAGTCGCAGCAGATTCAAAACACACAACGGGATGCGGGGCTTAATGGTGTATCTTTTGATTACACAATATCTTGATGACGAGATATCCCATCTTTAACAAAAATTGTTCAGATCTTGATGAACGAGATATCACGTCGAAACCACTTGGAGGGCTAAGCGAAGCCCAAACCTAGTCGAGAAACACTTAGAGAATAAAACTATTTAAGAAACTGCGCCTTCAGTTGCAGCTGATTGAAAACACACGACGGAATGTGTAGCTTACTGGTGTATCTTTTGATTACACAGACCAAGTTTTCTTTTTTCTTCGTTGCAAAGCGAAGTCCTCTTTCAGCTTCTCACTCGGAAGCGGAGGCTCATTTGAAGTTCTTCAGTTTCGCTTTTCCTTTTTAAAACCGTCATTCCTCTCCCCCTCTGGATCGATGCAGAGTCTTTAGCCTCGCAAATATTAATTGCAGGGCACGATTTCCTCTGGACGTGTTTGTCACCCTAACTAGACTCGGAATGCACAAAAATTCGCATACTTACGGGATACTTACTGGTGCGGGAGGAATCCAGCTCGCCTTTTTTTGCAAATACGAAATTTTTCTCCGGTAATGACGATAGCCTTTCTATGTTAATTAACGAAAGTGTTCTTTTATCGATCTTTCCCTTCAAGTAGTAGATTTGTTTTGCTCTTTCCGCTTTCTCAGAAAGCCGCATTCTTTAAAGAGCCGCAGTTAACCGAGAAGGCGAGTGTCTCAGTAGGCGGACGAGGGAATCATCAATAACAGAATGCGTTATCGGAAACAACTTGTTCTCGGAGGCTGGATTCCGCTTGCACTGCGCGTGGACTTTTTCTAGTGGACGGATTTTGAAAAACGTGACTTTCTGGAGGATGTTTGAAATTTTGTGTGATTTAGAGAGAACGGAGTTTTAGGTTGTGAATAAACTTGGAGAGAAGTCGCATTAACGCCACTCGTGGTATTTAACACGTCAGTCACTGAAAATACACCCCAGAAAGAATAGAAAGGGGGGTGTATAAGGGAGGGCCCAAATTTTTTTTCGAAATTGCTTTTGTAATAGGGTGGAAAAGTTGCCTTTGCTTTTGAATAAATGCCTGTATTTTTATTTAACGTCTTTAGCCCCCTGATGGTTTATCTTCGCCTCGAAAAGTGTACTGTAGTGTTCATCCCCTCGTGCAAAACCTGTCCCAAACTGTCACCAGTTCTGGACAAGAGACAATTTGTTTTCCTACTTGGGTCTTCATTGGAGTAATAGGGCAGTTTGGCTTCACCGAGATATCTCGTCCTTAGCAAGAGACCAGATCTTAGATGGAATATCTCGTCGAATCACTTGGAGGGTTAACCCTCTACAGAGTGTTAAATAAGTACGAAATGGACTAAAACCGAAAAAAAGGCACTTTGTAACACGATTTTTAAAATAATATTATTTTAATTTGTAATACATGCCTAATAAATATATTTTAGGAAAAGAAAAAGCATGTACAACATTTTGTCTAAGTTAATCATGTCCTTCGTACCCACAAAGGTCGAAATAATTATATCAGACGTCAGGAATTATATTGCTCAACCTTCAGAGATATCTGCTCACTCTCCCTTTTCAACCTACCCCCTTGGAATCATTATGGCAGATGCAAACACTTGAGTAAAACACTCCTGTACCAGAATTCCTAATACTTTTTACAGGTTAATTCTGAGAGTAATACAATTGAACATGAGTCTCCAGTAGGGACTTCCGTTTTACGAGCTATTAAAATAAAAATGAGTTATTCCAAAACTGTGACTACCTGGCATCAAGTAGAATGTACTATTTTTGGTACTCCACGTAAACTTCTACCTTCAATTTTAACAACAATCGAGGGAAACAATTTCTTGCGATTTATCCGAGTAGACCAACAGGATATAAGTTTAGGTTAACGATGTTTATATAACATTTACAAAGCTGTATCGTCTGAACAAGGTTCTTCGAATTTAGCTAATTATCAATCTGCAGAATTATCAGACTCGATGGATGACAACAGTAAATCGCATCTTAAGATATTACATGTGCAAGAATCCGTCATTGAACTTGAAAATTATTTCAGAATTTATTTTTGGAGTTTATGCACCAATGTGGTATGTAATAAAGTGCTATCCTTCCTGCAAAAATTGAACTTCGAATGCTTTAAAACGATACATGCATCCTCACTATTTAAGTGGCAAACTAAAAGCTGTTATTCACCTAGTCATTCAGGCAAAATGTACAATTCCTTCACCCCGAGTATAATCAGTGATGAACGCCGGCATATTCGAGAACTGGCACTAAGGAGAGTTTTGAATGATAGAGAGAAAATGACTTAAGTAAAAAATGTTTTTAAAATTTCAAAAATAAACTTCGATGTGATTGATTCACTAAACGAATTAATTGGCAAGACTGATTTAGTAGCTCACTCCTATTTCAACAACAAACTTTTCAACTGAAGAACTCGAGTCTTGTATAAATATCGCAGGTACATAAACGTTTTTTAGTTCCTTCGCTGCCTTTGTCACATTGGTGGTCGAAAGATGCCTAAAATTGATGACAGAAACATGAATGTCTGTTACTGGATCTGAAGCACGTGATGGCTTCATCCCTGCTAAGATAAAATGACGAATTGTGCTAAAATAACAACTATCGGTTACTGTTGGTGCATAGTTTTCATTCAAATTTGTTATAAACCTCATGCAATTTATAAAATATGTTGCCGCAACTGAGCAAATTTACATATAAAAAAGCGAGCGAGCACCTCTTAATTCACTTTCAAATCGCTTTGTTTAATTTGCAGTCCGCGTTTGGCAACTTTCATACACAATTCACTAATTCAATACTTTTTCGCTACGAGTACGCCTGAATAAAACTTGATATTTTATTAATTTTACAGCCGATTCTTTCATTAAATGAACCGCGGAAGATTGTTTTTAGAAACCTTCCCGTATGCCTCCCCTCCTCGAGTTCCTTTCTCTCATTAGTTTTTTGAAATGACTCGAATATAATTAAAAGACAACGTCGAAATAATCTTCACAGCAATTATTGAAATAACTAAATAACGCTCTAAGCGTTAGCATGGGAAAATGCTTAATAAAATATTGACGATGTCGTGTTTCTAGGTTTTCCCTGAACATTCCCTACTCCATTCCACAGCTAAGCGTTTCCTCCATTGATCAAAATGACTCCACGAAAGGGGTTTTCCTTGGATTCTTATTAATATATAACTAGTGTTTGTTTTAGAAATTAGGAAAATACAACTACTAGCTTCAGAAGATTAAATATTCATGAATCGTGATTGGTTGCGCATTTATCTACATGGTCTCGAATTTTCGAATGCAAAACGCTTTTTTCAATTTGCAGCTTCCAATGTGTCCCCCTTTAAATATTATATTATTTACGGCGGTTTTCTCAAAGTAAATAACTTCCACTATTAGCAGAGGCCTGTCCTTACAGCTCGATGTGTTTGAGCAATCTGTACGCCTATGAAAGCATTTTGCTAATTTTACTTATTTAGTCTCATTTTAAGTGATCCTAATTATCGAAGACAACTTGAGTCGTTAAGTACTTCTGAATTATTTGTGTGGTTAGAATATGCAAAAAAGAGAGCTTTAGTTTTACAATTTGAGCTGCCTTGGAAGGTAAAGGTAAAAAAGGTAAGCTTTTTATCTTTCGAATTTATGTTACCAGTTTACACATGCGGAAATCAAATAAATTGCCCAAAAATTGGTGATAACGATTAGAATTCAAATAATAGATTTTATAGGTAATAGAAAAATATGACTTAATAAGGAAAGGAAATTATTTCTTTGAAAATCTAAATGCAAAGTTACACCTATATAACTAACCAAGTTTTTACTCTATTTTTAAGTGAATATTGAGGGAGTAAAATTATAATGAAAACACTACAATCCTAAAAAAGAGCACATACTTTAATAAAAATTATCTGGATGTTACAAATTTTAGAAGGCAACATAAATTCTGTAGAATTTTACAAAATTGAATTTTTGTTAAATGGAAAACGTATTACCATGAGTATTCCAAAATTAATTTGACCTTTTTTATTTCAGGCAGGAATTGCTAAATTGTACATTCTGGTTATTAAAATAAACAAAGGAAAATATATCGAGTGAAGCTTTTAATTTCTCTAATTTAAAATGCTAAGTTCTACTACACTAGTATTAAGCTACTTTTGACTTCTGATCTACGATATAAAGATGACTATATTCTCAGAAATCTTATTCTATGCTAAAATTAGCAAAATCAAGAATTCCGCAGAGTGAGTCTGTTATTAAGGTTTATTTTAACCCCTTCCATAGGCTTCGGTGCAATTTGTCCGTTTTCGGATCTTTCGCAAGTAGACCCAACTAGTCATAACGTATGGTAGTTGGTAGCTAATTAACGTCGCAATGGCGCAACACACGGGCTATTGGCGACGGCCCGGGATCCCCATCCAGGACAATTCCCCTGAATTTTGAACCACGGTCAGATGACGAGAATAATACCTGAGCTGGCACCCCACTCTCCAAACTTCCACTAGCCATAAGGAAATTAACTAATATACTAAAGTGACCAGAAAAACTGTTACACCAGTCTACTACTTGGTAGACCTCCAACGGTCTGTATTCCTTAAACACCATACTTCCTACATACACCATACATCCATACACCATACATCCACCATACTTTATTCTGTATTCATTAAACACCATACTTCCTGCAGAGAGATCTACAATTTTGCTGTATTCCGAGGTGTAGAAGTAGGATTTCTGTGTTCCACAGCGCGTTGCATGGCATCCCAGATGTGTTCGATAACTTTGAGATCTGATAACTTAGGTGGGAATGACAAGACCCCAAACTCAGACTAGTGTTCCTCTAACCATAATTTGGCGGAGGACTTTGGACCATTTTTTATCTAGATTTGTGGGGTGGCGCACTGTTCTGTTGGAAGAAGCCAAACTCATCTGAAGGATCGCAAGACGTGAACAGGTGTTACTCGTCAGAAAGGATGAATAGTGTTCAACTGTTAGAGAAGCTTGAAGACGTTCAAGAGGTTCAATTCAATGACAGCTAAAAACCCCATACCATTACGGAGCCCCACCACCACCAGCCTGTACAATCAATCCTGTGTTGACATCCTCTGGATCCTTCCATCTGTCCAAAAATTGGAAATTCGACTGGTCAGACCAGGTTACTCGTTTCGAGTCTTCAAGTATCCAATGGGGGTATTCCCAAGCCCAGGCGAGGTGTGTCGAATATTCATCAAGGATATTCGAGTTGGACATCGGCTCTTGAGGAACGTTGCAGTCCTTAAGTTGATGCTTTTTGAGGGCCCAGCATTGAATTCCAATGTTATTTGAGGCAGTGTTGCACGTCTATTGTGTTGCACATGAAACGATTCTTGCCAGCAGACGCTGGTCACGATCAAGCAGAATATATTTACGGCCACACTGTAGTCTTAAATTACAGATTTCCCCAGAATTCTTGTAGTCACGGTACACTCTTGAAATGGTAAGTATGTGAAAATTCAAACTTCATCTCCGAAATGCTATGACTCATCTTACGAACTCCAACTATTAAACCGAGTTGAAAATCGCTTAAATCCTTATCACTGCCATTATCATGGTGGAAACAGATGTAGATGCTTCCACAGTGGTCTTTAGGTGTATATATGCACTGACGGACGCAACCAATGCATAGGTGACGTTACTATGTATTTTGCATAGGCTCGTCTGTAACTGATTTTCTGGCACTTCAGTGTACGTTTAAAATTCCCTCTGGCAACACATTTTTATAGGAATCAATGTTAGGTATGTTTCATAGGAGTCAATATATATACGACACATTTAAGGCCAGCCAAATTTATGAGAAGTTTCATACTTACACACATTTAACGAACTTGACAGACTAATTTAATATATAATTAAATTAGAGATCCAAACTCAGAATATCCAACAGACTAGGCAACTGACAGTATTGCAAAGAGAAACTCTTCGATAAACATACTTTACCGATGTAATTATTTAAATTAACCTAATTTGAGAAAACGGGGGTTTCTCAACACATAAGTACATTGATCTAAATAACTTAGTAATGTAATAGGTGCATAAAATATTGTATTCAAGCGTAACACTATTTCTCAGACTGTTGCAATAACTCGATTCATGCATTTAAGTTTAAAAACTTAAAAGAAATAGAAAATAATGTAATCACCACTTTCACTACAAAATCGAGGCAGTCTGGCCAAATATGGCTTTTGCGCCATAGAAAACCCAACCCAAACCCTTCACCATGCCAAATACCACTATGTCCTTAGAGTTAGATTTAGTAATGCAAAATATTATTTTTAGCCCTCCGAGAGTCACGAGATTTCCGATTAGTGTAGTATTGCTTTTCCCCCACTACACATAATGACTAAATAACCGCATCTATTGGTTGAAAGAATTCTAGGAAAGATTCTACTAGTCAAGGTTGGCTAGTTGGTTTGAGGGTTTTACGGCGCAAGGGCCATATTTGGCCAACTTCTGGTCAAGGTCAAAGCTAGTTAGAAATCACGCAGGAATTCTGCAGGTTGCATAATGATATATTCGTGTAAACCCCTCAAAGGGGTAAATAAAACTTAGGAATTGCATTTCCTATTTTCTACCAGGACCAGTGAGAGGAGGCAACAGCCTAAAATGTGCTTTTGGGGTTGGTTTTATGCCGTAAGGGCCATGTTTGGCCATGCTGCGTCAGACACAATACATACAATATCAAGAAATAGACGCACACAATGAATTTTACTGACACGGAAGAGAGAAATACACTAAGGGAAAAATGCACCTGACAGGAATCGAACCTTCGCCGCCTACAACTTGAAGGTTGCTAGCGCAGTGGGGATACCCACTGAGCCACTTTTGGTGTTGATTTAATATGGTTAGTTTAATTTTCTTCAGTTATCTTTCAGTCATATTCAGTTTATTATTCAGTTATATTCAGCTTATTCAGGCCAGGCAAGACTGCAGGTTTCAGAACGAATAAATGCGTGTGAACCTCTCAGAGTGCTAAACACATCAGTTACGTTTCTACGCATCAGATATAACTTCATCTGACTTTTCAAAACCTTTTATCCATTCATATATGCCGTCCCTGCATCCTGTCGCTAATGCGTTTACCTCTACAGTATTCTCAGATGTAACTGATATTGTATTTGAGCTTTTCATTCAAGTGTGGGAAATACAAAACGAGGAGGTCTAACCGTTAGCGCGTCATTGCGGTAGGTCCTTGTTCCGGAAAGAAGCTATCTAGATGTACCATTCTGGTTCAGCCCTTCTCAGTTGACTGTAACACCAAAGATTACGTCTCGCGAGCCCTTCTCATATTACTGGTATCCAAACCGCAAGTCTTGATAGCTTTGCCTCCTAGAGTTCTTCGAGTTCGGTTGGATGGAAATACAGGGAGCTGTTATCTTCGAAAAGAAGCGCACATTTGCTGCAGCTTGTTAATTACTGGAACACACATGGTGTTGTGGGGAAATCTTTCTATCCATCTATCTGTAATCTTTCTGTACTTAAACTGTTTTTGATTGCATTTGGTTTTGCCTTCGCATAGCGCTATCCGATTTCTGGTTTCTGGACGGTCTATGCGCTGGCTGGTTGGATTTTAGTGGCGCAAGGCCAAGTATGTCCATGATGCGCTAAACACAGGATGAGCTAAACCAACTTCTAAAATCAAAAGTACCAGGGTAGGTATTAATCCACGTCGCCCTGGGCTATTGGCGATAGTCCGGGATCAAACCCGAAGGGAAAAATCCGAGGACAACATGTAATTTTGAACCACGGTCAGATGTCGAGGTCACACCTGAGCTGGCATCCCACTCTCCAAATTTCCACACCACGCCAACGTGAGAACATTTGACATTGAGTCATTGAGGACATTTGACAGGACATTTGAGGCCACGACAGATTTAACATGCACCAGCCCCTTTTGTTACACTACGGTATTTGGTCGGATTCGATGCCGCAACCCTCCGGTTTCAAATCCGTTACTCTGGCAACCGGGCTACCGCTGCCCAAATACTAGGGAGGAGAAAAAAGGAAGCTCGTGAAAAAGTGAGAGTAAAACTGAAGGGAGGACAGATCACTAGGTACCTTGGGGTCGTGATGACCGTGTATACTTAAAGAAAGTAAGCCACTCGATGGGAGAGTAGTGCAGTGAGAAATTAACAGTTGAGAAAAGTTCCTTTAGTACTGCAATAACGGCAAATACCGTCAATACGGATATAGTGCCGACTGACATGTAATAAGTACAGCAATTTTAGTGCTGTCAGTTCTAAAGCTAAGTAAAACTCAGTAAGGAAATGCCACATCCATGGAAAGAAAAGCAAGTCAGAAGTTGGTTTCTTCCAAAATTTCGTTACTAACGTATAAATAATTAATAATGCATAATAAATGGAAGAATATACAATATGGGTTAAAACTCGTCTTTCACTGCCGACTGTTGTATACGTGGCGTAAATGCGAATACATTTTTACTTCCGAAAAGCTACTAAGCTTATCTTAGGTTGCGATTACTGATAAGCTCATTCGCACATGCCGGCAATTCAAATCAAGTTGCCCTATTGCTCACCCGGTACGCATCGTCATTAAATAGACGATAATATAAATATAATACCAACCATTGATATATGGATTACATGAAATCTATCAATAAATACTTTAAAGTAAGAGATAACCAAGAAATTAAATGAAGAACTTACCTGGATTTTTCATACCTTAGATTCAAATGCTCTTAAAGGAAATCTACTTCGGTGATCAGAGGGATTTTTAAAACATCTTTTCTACACGAAAATATGTTATTTATATAGTAATTTTGTGAAGAGATAAAAAATTGTATAGCTCTTTCAAATTATGAAACCAGGGTGTGGGATATATTTATACAGACTGTCAAACAGATTAATCCACTTTCACGGAAGAAAAGATCAGAAGTACAGAACAAGCAACTGAAAAAAAAACACAATACAATTATACGGCAACAATAAAATAAACACAATGCTGTTAATAAAAATGACGGGGGAAAAATCAACATTAGGTTTTCGCTATTTACTTTAATATAGGATGAACCTAACATCGTAGAACGAGAACTTAGTCTCCTAAATCATTCGTTAACATCTTGATAAGTTATATCCTCCCTGACATAATCAATTGAATTTGTGCAAAAACCAGAATACTTTAATACACAGCCTTTTAAAAACCCTTAAAAAAAGACAATTATTTTTGGTGAGGGGAATCGAATTAACGTCGCACTGGATCCACATAATGGGTTATTGGGAACGATCCGGGATTAATCCCGAAGGGAAAGATTGAGGACACCTCGTCATTTTGGACCTCGGGCAGATGATGAGGCAAGACCTGAGCTGGCACCCTTCAAACTTCCACACCACGCCAACGTGAGGACATTGAAGCCACGACTGGACATACACGCTATGTAACTTTTTACTGACACAGAAGAGAGAAATACACCCAGGAAGGAACCAAACCTACACCGCCTACATCTCACAGGTTGCTAGCGCAGTGGCATACCCACTGAGCCATGACGGCTCCGTTTCCTCAGAGGTAGGTAGCTAACATCGCACTGGAGCAACACAATGAGTTATTCCATTTAGTTAAGTAAATTAAGCTTGCTATTTCGTCGAACGAACAGGTTTATATATCGTCACTCAAAGTGCAAAAGGTCGTATATCTAAAAACTGCATTTTTCAAGAGAGCAAAAAACCACAAAATGTCACAAATGCCACATATACCAATAATAAAAGAAAAAATGAAATTTTTGACATACGACATTTTGCACTTTCAGTGACGATATGTGAAATTAAATATGTTTTTTGAAGGAGCGATAGTAACTGTTAACTATAACAGCTCGTTAAAAATAACATTAATGAACTAAAAGTAATCTCTCTCTCTCTCTCTTCTTAATTTAAAAATATGTATCACGAGAACTGTCTGGGTAGGTATTCAATTAACGTCGCACTGGAGCAACACAACGGGCTTTGGCGAGGGTCCGGGATCAAACCCGAGGACAACACCACGTAATTTTGAACCACTGTCAGATGGCGAGGTCACACCTGAACTGGCACCCCACTCTCCAAACTTCTACACCACGTGAGGGCATTTGAGGCCACGACAGATTTAACCTGCACAAGTCCCCTTTGTACACGACGGTCTTTGGTTGGATTCGAAGTCGCAACCCTCCGGTTGCTAATCCGTTACCCTCCCAATCGGGCTACCGCGACTCAACTATGTCTAGGATCGGAGAATTTCATTTTCGACGAAAAACTTAAAAAACACACCTTTCTCCAGATTTCGTTTTCCACCCACCCGCAGCCTCGGGAATCGGGCATTTAAGGTTATACCGCGTGAAATTCCATATCATGAAATGCAAATGCTAATGCCGGGAAACGTTTTGATTAATCATTTCCGCATTTCGCAGCGGCTCCTTCGAAAGCGAAGAGAAATCCCGCCTTGCCTTAAATAAAACCCCTCGCGGAAGCCCTACCTTTGTCTCTTTGTCAACCTCAGCTGACTCGGTCCTTTTTTCTGAAAAATAATAATAAATAGGAGAGCCTGTATATATATAAAAAATAAATAAAAAGCGCCCCCTTTCCCCATTGTGCTCAGTTTTTATCCACGCGTTTATCTTTGATATCTGTCCCCGCGAGAGAATAGAGGCACGCTTGGGTGGCCGGGCGGTGTCGGGGGACATCATTTGGACAGTGACCGCAGCAGGGAAGGTGACAAATGGTGGCGATTATCGTAAACGGCGCTTTCCCTTAGGAGCCACGCCACCGGAGTTCGTAATTGGCCAGATGCCCCCCACAATTACTTGTAATGAAGGTTTGACTCTGATTCCCCCAGTAATTTCGGCCGCGATTGCTGGGATATTCTTGCCTTTCCCAACAAGTGAATTCCCGGCAGGGATGGGAACTCTTACTTAAAGCGATACTATCCCTTAAAAAGTCGCTTTTCCGATGCGCTTAATTGTGGGATCGGTTGAATGGAAGGGTGCGGTGGTTCGACTTGTGTGTCGACCTCTGGGCTCTTGCGCTTTTGATCCTGCTGGTGATTTTGACGAGATATCTCGTCCTTTAAGATCTGACCAATTTTGTTAATGACGAGATATCTCGTTCATCAAGATCTGACCAATTCTGTTAATGACGAAATACCTTGTCCATCATGGTCTGATCAATTATGTTAATCGCGAGATACCTTGTCCATCAAGATTTTAGCTATTCTGTAAATGATAAGATATGTCGTCCATCAAGATCTGACCAATTTCGTTAACGATGGGTTGTCTCGTCCATCAAGATCTGACCAATTTCGTTAACGATGGGTTGTCTCGTCCATCAAGATCAAACAAACTTTGTTAATGATAAGATATTTCGTTCATTAAGATCTAATCAATTTTGTTAATGATGAGATATGTCGTCCATCAAGATCAGACAAATTTTGTTAATGACGAGATATGTCGTTCATCAAGATCTGATCAATTTTGTTAATGACGTTATGCCTCGTTCTTCAAGATATTGCCGATTTTTTTATTATAACGAAATCAAGATCTGGTCCGGTTTCTTTTTCGAATTATGAGATATCTCGTTCATCAAGATCTGGTCAGTTTTGCTAATCACGAGATACCTCGTCGAGACAACCCCAGGAGAGTTAAATAGACTTGGAAACCAAAATTTTTAAAAATGTGGATTTTTGAGATTTTCAAAATTTTCGATGGTGTATTTTGATGGTATACTTCAAGTGATACATTATGTTTCCTTCAACAGCCATTCGAAGTGTGTTTTAAAAATATAAATAAAAATAATAATAAACTCAATTAAATAAACTCAAATAATGAACTTGAACCCTCCTGGTGGTTGTTTCTCGTCATTAGCAAAACTGACCAGATCTTGAAGAACGATACCTCGTCATTAGAAAAAACTGACCAGATCTTGATCTCGTCATAAAAAAATCAACAATATCTTTATGACAAGATATCTCGTCATTAGCAAAATTGTCCCAGTCTTGATGGACGAGATATCTCGTCGAAACAAAGGATGGTTAACTTGGGGGATGGTTAAGGACGATTTTCTCCCAAAATAAGCCCTTTCTATCTTCTAGGTATCTTTTCTAACAAACTACTTGAACCGGCACGTAGCTTTCCCAACACGCTCTACAAGCATCACGGATCACTGAAGTGACCTGTTTCTTATAGGTAGTGTAGTTATCTTTTTACAAATTGTTTAATCATGGGCAGAGGAATTTTAAGATTTTCTGGTTACTTTGATATAAATATTTTTGAAAAAAATGTTATGTAAAATAATGCTAAATTTTCACTCAAGTATATAAGTAAATGTCAGTTGAGTTACACAAAAAAATTACGAGCCGGTATCTTGAATATATTCCATGTAAAGATAAGCAGAAATTAGGTGCAATGAATTTGTATTGAATATTCCTACTCGCCTGAAAATAAAGATGCTTCCATTTCATGTAATCTCAGAAAACAAGTCTGTGTTAGAGATAAGATGTAGAAAAATATACTTATGGAAAAGTTTTTCATTTTTAGACAATTTTTCGATGTTTTTCATTACATAGGTATTCTCTTGTATGATTGCCTTAAGTATAGGTATTCTCTTGTATGATTGCCTTAAGTATAGGTATTCTTTTGTACGATCCTGTATGATGTTTCAGGTATTCTCTTGTATGATGCTGTATGATGTTTCAGGTATTCTCTTGTATGAGTGCCATATTTGTGTATAAGTATTAAAAACTCTGTAATCACTATGAGCTATTTATCAGTGTTATTCATTTCCTTATTCACCTCGATCTTTCCCTTCTGGATTGATCCCGGACCGTCGTCAATAGCCCGTTGTGTTGCTCCAGTGCGACGTTGCTTCAAGTAACTGTATACCTACATCTTTATTCACCTAATTTTGGGGCCTAGATTTGTCCACAGATAAGTTATATGACAATGAAAACTTATCTTTTATAGTTGTTTTTATTATTGAAATATTGTTGTATTTTATTATAAAAATTCTATTAGTCTTGAATGCTGTATTATAAGTCTTGAATATTGAATTTAATTTATGAGATTTCATGAAATGAAAGAAAGCATTCGTACTTTCAGGGGATTGAAGGTCCAATACCGACAGCGTTAATTTCTATAAGTTTACCTATTCTCTAAGTTGACGTGGTGCAGAAGTTTGGAGAGTGGGGTGCCAGCTCAGTCGTTGACCCCAGATCTGACAGTGGTACAAAATTACGAGGTTTTGTCCTCGGATCTTTCTTCGGGATGGATCCCGGACCATCGCTAATAGCCCATTGTGTTGCTCCTGTATGACATTAATTAACTACTACTACTTATCTAATCAATATTCCTTTTACAGAATATTCTGCAGATACAGGCTTGTAATATTTTTTGTATATTCAATATGCTTTACTTATATACTTAAGAGTAAATCAGATTTAAACTATATTTTTTATTTCTCATATGCTCACCTCATATATTTCATTTTCATTAATGTATAATGACGTGTTCCCTCTTTCCAGTATAGTTTTAACTCAGTACCCATTAATCGAAATTTATTCACAGTTCCCGAACATTGTTCAACTAATGATCTGTGTTATAGTCTATCATCTTCTATGAGGGGCTTTCAAATTTCAACCTTGATAGTATGACCATCCCGCATTCATTCAGCAGTTGCAGCAAATTTCACAAAATATAGCTTAGACTAATGCTAGCAGGTTATATAAAGTATTTTATGCAATTATAAACGAAATAAAAAATCAGTGATGTTAAAAGCAGCAAATGAATAATTCTAAAATAAATGTTGTTGTGTCAATAGTTTTATATTAAAAGTAAACTAGAAGCGAATATGAAGAATTTTTTTAATCTGATGCTTTTCTTCACGTATACACTAATCTCAAAAACTGTGTACAGATGAAACGCAGGTCAGATCAAGTGGCTTGTAAATCTGCATGTAAGTATTGTAATAAATTCTAAAGATAAAAAAATTACTCGCACCTGAAAATTGTATCCTAGAAAATGATATGCTGTTTGCAGATGCATAGGGTCAACTAATTACGTGTATCACAGTGTAATTTAACTCAAATGTAAGCAAAAAGGCTGTATGGAAGTATACTATTTAAGTGTGGTGTAAATGTGAGTTTCATTCTCATGAAAGTTGAAACTAACCTATAAAATCCAATAATTTATTTCGTCCATTGTGTTTTTCATGACTGTTAATTGTGGTATGAACTGAATTTACCGCCCTAAAACATCTATAAATACCAAAGTTAACATAAAATCCAATTATTTCTTTCGTTTATTGCGTTATTTCATGACTTAATTGAAGCATGAACTGAATAGTCACCACCTTATAACACCTATAAACACCAAAGTTAACCTATAAAATCCAATCATTTCTTTCCTTCATTGTGTTCTTTCATGACTGTCAATTGTGGTATGAACACGAATCCAATCACTCTCTTGCGAAATGATGACCACTATAATCTGAAAGACAATTTCAACAAAATCCCAATTTCACCGAATGAATTGTTTATCACACACGTCGTTCAAAAACTCGAGCCTGAAAAATAATTACACGGCCCGCAGTAATGAGTAATTAATTAATCGCGCTGCAAATTAGCCAGCTCATTGAACACTTTAAATAACATATATCCATATCCCCACAGTGTCGTGTTTTATCTCCCTTCGATTCTCCCGGCTCGCGGGAGAATCTCATCCATCCTAATTTCTCCTTTATGACTATCCTGAAAGAAGAGAAAAATAATCAAAACCCATAGTAATAGTTAGTAGACGCATTACGCGAGTGCTGTGCAATAAGCCCAACGCTCTTTTTTCGTCCCTCTCTTTAATGAAAAGCGCTAGGAAGCGCGCCTGCTCATTTAGAAGTCCTTGTCAGACGAATGTGTGAGGCTTGACAAATGGGCGCATGTAATCCGAAGCTGCCTCTTCCAACGGGATGCGGCAACTTGATAAGGTACGGGGGAGGGGTACGTTTTGGCCAATGGGGAGCCTCATTTTTCGAGGCACTCGGAAGGAATGGTGAGGGTAAGATGGCGTTCTTAGCAACGGAAATTATCAGCAATTTTTTTTAAGGAGCTCTCGCTTTCTTCTCTTCCCACCCTATCCCGTCCCTAATGCTGGAGTCTTTACCACCTCCTCTTAGGGAGGGAGGGTGACCACACCCAATGGATCCCCCAACCGCTACTGGCATTTTGGTAAATCAACCGTCCTTGATGGAAAGTCTGACGGGATTTCGCCCTTCTCCCCTTCCGATTTTTATGCAGCTTAGCTACCGGTTTCTGCTGTGGAGTGCCATTTATTCGACTTTCATCTCGGGATCAAGAGTCATTTGGGTTAGGAGCTGCGAATAAACCTCCACAGTCAAAAGTTAAAATATAAATCTTTACTAACAAAATCAGAATGGTAGGTAGGCATTTGAATAAACGTCATACTGGAGCAACACACGGGCTATTGGCAACGATCCGGGATCAGTCCCGTAGGGAAAGATCCGAGGACAACACCTCGTAAATTTGAACCAGTCGGATGACGAGGACAAAATCGGAATGAAATGTCTGCAATGGAGTTTTTTTCGAATTTCTAAGTTTTAATTTTTTGATTCTACTAAAACGTTATATTTGGGATGTTTACTTATTGATGGAGCCTATTGAACTGAAAAATCTCGCGAGATAGGCACATATGTACTGCCGATTGCACTTTGCGTGTTTACGCACTTGTAAATTAGTACTCTATAAGATCATTTAGCTATAGTTAACTTTTCATGTCCGATAATAGCTGGGAACAGACCCAATTCATGTGTTTATGAATTTAATTCAGTCCTCAAATCCAGTTTTGAATTTTGATTCTAGTCTTAGGCTGCTTGTTTAAGTGGATTTCATCTAAAGGATCATGTCTTGCTGCTAATAAATAAATAGACCTAATAAATAGTGAATAACAAATACTCAATGACCTCCATACTAAATGTTCTACGCACTCTTATGAGATATAATGGCCATGCCATTTGGCAGCAAATTGAACTTGGATAACTCACTTTGTAATCAAACATTGTTTATATTACTTAACGTTACGGTTATATTATGGGAATAAATAATGTTTCTAATTAGAACAGGAGTTAGCAATATGCAAAACAGGTTCTCCCTTTGCAACCGAATGTCATTTACCATCAAGTAACTTAAAATTAAATAATTTAATACCTTGCTTCTCTCTCTCTCTCTCTGTGATCTGAATACTGAATGTTTCAGTCAGCCGAGTATCCCTTCAGAGTTTACGCTTATATCATGAACAAGAGTATCATGTTTACTAAGTACATGTTACTCAGTGAACTACTTTTTGTCCCATTCACTTCCTGACAGGGGGAGGTATTTAAGCGGGTGTCAGAACCATCCAAACTACCCAAATTCGGTTGAAAAATGTGCTCTTCATTCATGAATGCAGATTGATTTACAAACTGATTCTTGTCGAGCAGATCATAATTTTATGGTGCAAGTGCCATATTTGGACAAGCTGCTCCAAACACGACAAACAACATCAAATAATGAACATAACCACGACAAGGAAAATTTACCCACACAGAAGAGAGAAATACACCCAGGGTAAGTTAAGTGGGAAATCCGTTACAGCCCCAATAGCATCAGGGAAATCACAATCTTGGTGAAGATGGTGTCATTGTATGGGCAGGTATTATGTAAAATCATTGTTAAAAGTACTGTTTTAATGCCTAAGACAGCCCATATTGGAATCACTTGCTAAACTTTTTCCGCGTGTCCAGAGTATGTATTCCGGACGATAATGCTCATACTTAACTAAGTCTAATGAATGACTTTCACCAAGTGAACAAGTGAAGATGATGACCCCACTTGAAGAGGTTTGTTGGTTGATCTGGGGTTTATATAGCACAAGGTCCTAAACATGACAAGCTACGCAAGATAAAACCACTTGAAGTGGACAATTTATCCGGATATAAGTCTAACAAAGAGTTCGTTTGATACCTTAAGGAGGAAATTGTATTCCGTTAGTATCTAACGAGACCATTCAGAAGTTTGAACTGTTTGTCAATAACCCATTAAATTGTAAGTAGGGTTTAGGATCAATTATATTATTAGTTTTAGCAACTTAAAGAAAGTAATAAATTAATTCTCAGAAATTGAATATCTTTTATAATTACATTTTCTTTTTGCTTTATTATTTTGTTTCGTTTTAGAGTTATCGTATCACAAAACGTGGACAAAAATTAATACTTCTCATAAATTAATGGAATTTGTGTTATAATAATTTGTTATTTGAGCGCTTCGTATATCAGTAAAAACTTTTAGTTCTTGATTACTTCTCAAGAACACAACTATTTATCCCAATGTATGTCTTTCTAAAAATATTTTTGCTTTTTTTTGTTTTGATGGATTCTTTTCTTATTTTAAAAAAAATCAGTATATTTGAATTTTTGACTATCTGGAAAGCTGTTGAGCAAAGTATAAGTCACGTACGAGGCAACAGAAAAATGTGACTGAATTAGAAACTGATTCCATCCCAACTGAGTTGGAACTATTTGTGATGAATGCATGATTTGAAAGGCCCAATAATTTTAACATTTTAACATTAGGATCTCTGACCAACTTATATTTATATAGCTTACACTCAAGTACAAGTTGTTTAAGTGCTTTGTATTTCAATAGTGATTGAACTTAGCTTGATAAATGTAACGTTACTATATTGTTAGTTATTCTATTCTAGTAATGCATTATCTTCGCGGATTAACCTATACCTATTCGTATCATTAGGTACCTTAAGTTAATATGACGAAACAAATTTATGGACAAAAATGTTCATCATATGATTATATAAAGTTATAATGACAACTACTTTATTAACTACTTTGTTTCTTTTCACCTATTCAATTTTACCTTAAATCTGATCATCCAAATTATCATTAATATTGTAGATTAAAAGAGTTATTCGAGTTTAAAAAGTTCAAACGTTTTACATGTCTACTTTTTGTTTTTATCTCAGTGGATGCTTTGAAGGGATTGACTTACACTAATAGAATATTCGTTTTAAAAGGTTTGATAAGCCAGAATTAAAAGCTCTATTGTTTATTAATCTAAATTTCTTTTTGATGTATGAAATCAGTTGTCCCTCACAAAAATATTTTATGGTTGTCAGTTTATTGATTGAAGATATTTGTGTACACTTTTGTAAATAACTTATTAAAATTTATCTTTCATAGTACTTGTTATGTCATATGAACTGCACTGTAAAGTCATGGGTTGATTTCGATGAAATAATTTCAAATATTTATACATTATTTCTAATGACACTATTCTTTGTTTTCTTGATTTTTAAGCTAATAGATATGGCAAAAAAGTTACCGTACAGCTTGCATTAAATGTACATTCTTAGAAACAAAACGTTATTAAAAAAATTAACTCATTCCACCAATCTTTAAGTTTGCTACATTTGATTCAACCTGTTGGAAACAAGTCTATTTAAGGCCAAATATTTATAGCAGTTCCGTTAATAAAACAGCTTAATTTTAACCCTCCTGGTGGTTGTCTCTACAAGGTATTTCAAGCGCAAAACTGATCAGATCTGGATGAACGAGTTATCTCATCATTAGAAAAAAACTGAACAGATCTCGTCATAAAATAATCGGCAATATCTTGATGACGAAATATCTCGTCATTAGCAAAGTTATTCAGATCTTGATGGACGAGTTATCTCGTCATTACCAAAGTTAGTCAGATCTTGATGAACGAGATATCTCGTCAAAACCCCATGGAGGGTTAAGATACTATTTTTAAACTTATGAGTATATGAGTGTAGCGGAGGTTTAAATAATGTGATTAAATATTTTTTATGGCATTTATATGGATTCAAGAATCGATTCCTTTTTGAATTTATGGTAATGGTAATTAATTAACGTCGTACTAGAGCAAAACAACGGGCTATTGACGACGGTCCGGGAACAATCCCAAAGAGAAAGGTCCAAAGGACAACACCATGTAATTTTGAACCACGGTCAGGTGACGAGGCAACACCTGAGCTGGCACCCCACTCTCCAAACTTCCACACCAAGTCAACGTGATTGAATTTAGGGAGCAAGTTTCGGATATTCCGAATTCAGTGTCATTCAGAATACTTTATATCTACAACAGTCTGCATGTGCGATAAAATATTGTTTACCATAGCTATGCTGATAAAAGAAAAGACAAAACAAATAAACTGAGAAATTAAAATTGTGAATACATATTTAATAATCGTTTTCGTTTGTACAAAACATTTCGATGATACCCTTAGTACGTTTAACATCGAAGCATCTGATGTGAGGGCCACCACTTCTGCTGTTGATCAAACGCATCTAGTATCGTCGAAATCTAAATGTAAACCGTATTTGAATACAGTTGGGTATAAGCTCGTAGTCATACAAGTGTTTGTGGAGTCAATTATTCTGAGTAGAGTAGCAAGGGCAGCAACCACTTGCTGCTAATGTACCTTTGGGAACTCTTCCTTCGGTCTCACTTCTCACGAAGTATACTAAAATAGAAAATAATTTAAGGAACTACGACTCAGAAACTCATATGTGTGTGTTGTAGTACTTTTTTCACATTCCAAGTCTTCTAAGGCATAACACGATACAGTGAGATTCAGATTAAGTAATGATTGCCAAGATGAGATTGCACTTTCTTGGTCTGAATGTTCGTAAGCAGACTCATTCTTCACACAACGTAATGGCTGTACACTTATGGCACAATTGTTTTATATCACTAGCACACTGCATTTTTACGGTTTCTTTTCCTTGCACTTTATCCACAGTCGGTTCTGGAGAGCTGCGGCAGGTTCAAATATATTCAAAATCAACGAAAGGTTCGAGGACAGGAAAACACAGAATGCCGAATATAAGTGCATACTGTCGAGCTGGTCAAAAAAGCAGAATCTCCAGGTTTGATTCTCAAGAATTGACGGCTGTTCAGGGCCGTTCCCGAGTGGTATGTTGGGCGTGCATTTGCAAGTTGTCAGAAAAATAGGGTGGCAGAAAGAAGACTCGGTATCTAACTTTAAATAAACATGCCCAGCAATAAATATGCCGTTATTGTCAACCCTCCTGGTGGTTGTCTTGACGAGGTATCTCGTCATTAGACGATCTTGATGGACGAGATATCTCGTCACTAGAAAAACTGATCAGATCTTGATGGACGAGATATCTCGTCACTAGAAGAAAACTGACCAGATCTTGTTCTCGTCATCATAAAAAAAAATCTGCAATATCTTGATGACGATACATTTCGTTATTAGCAAAATTGATCAGATTTTGATGGACGAGATATCTCGTCGAAACCATTTGGAGGGTTAATTTTATACTTCGGTTTTCGTACAGTGATTGTAATGGAAGATACTTTCGAATTAATACATTTTGTTCTTAATTTAGTATATTCAAAAAGCGCTCATCATTGGCAGAGTTGTTTTGAAGGGAAGAACCCAAGGAGCTCGTAACCTTCCCTGATGATTTTGGAGTCAACCCTCCAAGTGTTTTCGACGAGATATCCCGTCCATCAAGATTTGACCAATTTTGCTAATGACGAGATATCTCGTCATCAAGAAGGTGCCGATATTTTTATAACGAAATCAAGGCCTGGTCAGTTTTCTTCTAATAACAAAATATCTCGTCCATCGAGATCTGGTCAGTATTGCTAATGACGAGATACTTCGTCAGGACAACCACAGGAGGGTTAAAAGCTATCAAAAATACATGCTGAAGCTAGTTATATCAGGGAAAATAAAAGTTTTGTACATTACGGGTAAAACATGTTCATTTAACATGCCGAAATATAGGGAACCGGGAGAAAGAAGATTGGGTCGAATATTTTTGAATGCGTAACTTTTAGAAAATCAATTTTTTTAGAAGAGGGACAACTTGCACGTGAACAGCTCATAGCTCAGGAACGGTGCTGCTGTTGGTATACGCTGTGTATATAAGTATCTGATTCTTAAAGCTCTATAACAGTTCGATCACGCAGCCAACTATTAATTGAGTGTTCACTGTTTTTTAGCGTTATGCACCAGATACTTTTATGCGCAATATTTTACCAATTGTTGACTCTAAAGACAAAACTTGAAGATATTGCCTTCTCGACTAGTATGGTAGTATTAGTTATGAAGCTTATTCAAGTGCTTCTACATGCGTTTTCCTAAATAATCGTCGGATTTATAAAAAATATAATTTCGCACTTATGATTGAGAATAGGCTATAAAACATTTCGATACATTTTGATATTTCGATAACACAAATAAAAACAATTTTGATACAGCCCATGCATTTAAACTTCTTAATAAATATAAAGCTTTTATATTTATTAAAAATTTTGCCTAAAGCTTGATTTTGGGATTACTAAAAAATTATTGTTTCTTTTTAGAAAAAAATTGTGCAAATAATAAGTTTGCATAAGTGTACAAAAGTTTTTCAAATTTTTTATTTGTGTATACTTTTATTAATTTTGTTCCCTCTTAGAGATGTTAAAAATCTTTGCTTTTAGAGAGAATAGAAACCTATTAGTATCCAGAGATTTAATAGCTGCTAAAATTATCTTAATATTTGACTATTGTATACAACATTGAATTTTGGTCTTATTTTAAGTAAAAAATAATTCTCATTAGAGGTAAAAGCTGAAAAATATCTAATATCAATGAGTAAAAGAATTCATTACTGTCATAGATTTATAAGAATTTTGGAATTGATAAACAGCATTAAATTCAAAACGCATATATAACGTAAAGCATAAGTTATAAATTAACTGCAAATAGTTTTTGTGATAATGGGCTGAATCAAAACTTCAATTTTAAGAGTGGTAAAAGGTAAACGCTTCAATGAACAATAGCAGATCCGAAATGTGAACCATTCTATGTAGTGTCACCTCAGGTGCCAAGAACAGAAAAACAGATCGGTGAAATATTCGCCAGTGTTTGCTCGGATTCGTCTCGGTTCCAGACGGTGTTACGAGTGACCCAGGTGAGTCAGGTAAGGGTGCATCGAGTGACCGAAGTGCTGTGCTGGCCCTATCACCGGGTAGGCCAGTGCGCTGGTCGCCGGTAGGTAGGGCAGTTGGTTCCCGAAGAGCAGTCCGGCTGCGTAAGAGGGAGAAGCAGCGTAGGAGTTGGGCAAGCTGGATGCCTGCGAGGGAGGCAACGTGGGGCTGTTCGCGTCCATGCCTGGATTCTGCTTCTTCCACTTAGTCCTGCGGTTTTGAAACCAGATCTTGACTTGCGTTTCGGTCAGTCTGAGAGAGAGGGCTAAGTTCAGTCGCTCACACACCGACAAGTAGCGCGTTGTCTTGAACTTGTTCTCCAACGCCACTAGCTGTTCGTAAGTGAACGCGGTCCGGGCACGGCGGGGCTTGCCGGCTTTGCTGTCCGAGCCTGATGACTTTTTCTTCTTGTAGGACGAGTTCCCGATGCCCTTGCTGGAGTCCTTGTCCGTGGACTCGTCGTCCGTCGCAGAGGACCGGAGTCCGTTGGATGACCTTGGCAGGTGGCCACTCCGGCTGGCAGAGGACCCGTCGCGGTTGCCGTTCTCCGCCTCGCCCACTTCGATGACGTCAGGTAGAGGGGACATCGAGTCTTCTGCAAAAAAAAAAAAAAACAATGGTCAGACAGTGAGTGGCGCAGCAGGAGTTGGGACTCAAGCCCCAGAAAGCGTTGCTTTCTTATTTTAAAGAGTTATATTATTCACATAACTCCTTAAAAACTAAATAGCATAAATACGAAAACACTTTTACGATATATATTCCTTAAATAAATTCAGTTCACAAAATATATCAATCTTTCACAAGAAAGACATGAAGAGAGGCTATGGATCCGTTTTATTCACTGATACAAACATTTCACATTTTCGCAGATCTACACATCGTCATAACGCTTCGATATAGTGACAAAAATAAAACATAAATCTCGGTAAATAAGAATTGGTTAGTTGTTTTGGGGTTTTATGGCGCATGGGCCATATTTGGACAAGCTCCGCCAAACACAACGTTAAGCAATGGACATACACACACAAAGAAAATTTTACGACTCAGATGAGAGAAATACACCCAGAGAGGAAAACAAAATTTGGATATTTAAATATTTAATAGTCATAAATATTTGTTAAGCACAACAATCTTTAAGTGATTTCTGTACTCGGATCAACCGAGATTTGTCCCACATATATGCTTACAGTAATTCCTTAAGTTAAACCAAATGCACAAAATAAAACTCAGCAAAACTTTTTAAAATGCTATTCCATCTAGTTCTTCATTTGGTACAAAAACTGAATTTCTAACTTTTATACCCCGGCCGAAATGAAACCCTACTTTACTACAGCTAAAAACATTCGTTTTGGGGAAAGTTTTAAAATAAATACAAATCGACAACAGTTGGAGAACATTAGCTAGTCGGATAAGAAATGAACTCCATCTTTGAAAACGAAGTTTAAGAATTTATTTGTTACTTACACTTAACAAATCAATATACCACTGAAATTCATCACAGAAATACTGATATGAATATCCATAAATGTGTGGAAAATGTGAACTAACTATTCCAAAAATAAAATTTTAAGATTGATTTAGGACTATTAAAGACTATTCCAAAAATGTATTCATAAACTTGGTACATTTTTTTGAAAATGAAACCAAAATAAGGTGAAAGAACATGTTTTCCAATGGAATTGGGCTAAAATTATTTTTCTAATATATGCTATAATAAAAACATTATTTAATAAGAGATCCGACAAAATCAAAGAAAATATTATGTGATAGATATTTTATGAAGATTATTAGATTATAATGCTTGAGAAACTGTTTTGTATTTTGATTAAGAAGAAAGTAATTTTAAGACAAAAATAATGCCTCGTCTACATTTTAAGAAATTGAAAAATAAAGCGATAACATGAAAGCAGAATTTTTTAATAAAATTGACTTTCTATAAGTATATTATTTTCTATTGAAGTACTATCGAAATTTGAAATTATCAAAAATTTCATTTTCTACGATGCACAATAATTTATTAAAATATGTGAAAGTTTAACCTCGAGTCTATACTCCTTTTTGTCAAATTTAAAAACTCTCTCTCAAAAGTATGCTTCTTCAGTTGAACTTTATTCTAATGCCTTAAACTCTTTTAAACGAGTATTTTTTTAAATATTCAAAATTTCATTACTTGAAGGACTCTATAACAGGATCTTTAAAAGAATTAACTTGTTTTGGGGTTGCTATTATTTTCCCAAATTCATTACTATCATTTTTTAAAGATACGACGATATTTTGGAGTGTTATTTTACATTTTAAGTTATTAGTTACTTTACATTTCTAATTACATTTTAAGAAAAGATATTAAACACTGTTACGATAAACACAAAATTAGGAGAAAAAGATTAACATGACATAGTGTCGATAACTACGTGAAGCTAAAATATTGCTTTTAAAAATTGTTCCATGCGTTTTATTATTCACATTATTGCATTCATATAACAATATTTTCTACTCTTCCTTTTAAAACAGATATCCTTTTTAAGTGCTAGACTCATACTGTATTCAACTTGTATAAGTCATAAATGGTTAATTTTGTTATTCTACTATACTAACCCTATTGAAAAGAAAGTTACGAGTTTCTAAGCAGATTTTAATAATTTGTTGAAACGTATTGAAAAGTTATAAGCATGTTTAAAAGTGTATTGCAAGTCTTCGCTAATAAGCGAACAAGGAATAAGAATTAAATGTATCTTGGGAATTTTTTTATGAAATAATTTATTCACTTTCTTCATTGAGAACATTTTTATTAAAATTTAGTACAAAATTAAATTCTACAATATATTTCCAAGGAAATAAACAATGTTTTTAAAAACAAGGGAAATTGTAATTGAAATTAACTTTTTCACAAGGGTGATGCATAAGCATTGGACATTGAAACAGCGCTTATGAAAATTAACTCTTAGCACTTATTATGAAAAAAGATTATAAAAAATGCTAAGGCTTCGATGGTAAATGACAACGAGGGTAAGAAAACACCGTAAAAAAGCGACCAGTTAAAAAAACTTTCAGTAATTTTTATATGATGTTATCGGTTTCGGACATGATAATAGACCTAATTATCAGTCTTTGAAGTTAAGTGAGCAATTTGGGTGTATTAACAACTTTATTAACAAAGGACATTCTACTCCACTTTCTGTGTGATTGATACTGAAATTAATACGGGTAATTATAGATATATCATGTATATAACAGTCTCATTATGAGCATTGAAACAAAGTATGCTTAGACTTATAGAATCGGGTATCTTTGGATTTTGTATAAAGGATTTCGGTACAGTATTTATGAACGAAATAAAAAGATGCAATCCAAATGATAATCAGAATAAATATTATGTACTATTGTTTGGAAATGCTTAAAATTTTTTTATTAGATTTTTTTTGAACAAAATATATAATTTTTCATGTTGCATAAACGAGTACTTTCGAATTAGTTTACTTAGTGATTATGAAGTATAATTTATACAGTTTTATGTTCTTCAAGCCTGAGATTTTGACATCAAATCATTAATTTTAATCAAAACTGGGAAATAAATGTGAATTGTTTTTTAAGTATACAGTTTATGTACTGAATACTATTATCTCTCAAATGAAATTTACTGATTTCAATAACACTCTCTAAAAGTACACTTTCTGTAATCGTAATGAATTCTATAAAAATGACTAAAAATGAATATTTTAAATGAAAAATTAGCAGCAATTCTCATGAATGAAAAGTATTTAAATAATATCAATAAAATATTTTTAATACCTATGACAATAACAAAAATAAATACATATTTCTAGTGAATAATAAAGGTCAGGTAAACTAAAAATACACGTATAAGGAAGAGATAATAGAATAACAAAGTGTAATTTAAAACATTATTTTGGCAGCAATTAAAAACGCACGAATATTTCAATGTCATCTTCAGTGCTCAAATTCAAATAATTAATCTCAACTTCCATTTACTTGCGTTTCTAGGAAATACTGCCTCGTTTTAATACAAAATAGTGAGCTTGCACCATTAGTAAAACATTCGCTCCAAACTTCGTCTCATCAAAATTCCTATTCCTATTGCGTTCCGTGATCAGCCTCTTATTACTACATTAGATTCAAATCGATTATATGTGAGGTTATGGCTCTGTCACCCATCAGTGTTAACAACAGTCAACTGACAAATAATTTATCATAGAAGTGCTGAAATGCTTTTGAAGGATGAAACTGAAGAGGACACTGAAATTAAGCATTTGATCATCAGGAAGCATCATTTCATGGATATAATAGGTTTAAACTGTTTACCATAAACGGGTTGTGCTTAAGCCCCTTTACTGCGGGAAACAAAGTTGAATAAAAATACACTGCTGGCCACCGTAAATGCAACACCCTGAAGGAAGCATGCAAATAATATGAAATTTACAACATGCATTAGCGGAGGGTTGCGAGTTCGAATCCAGCCAAACACCGTCGTGTACAAAGGGGGCTGGTGCACGTTAAATCTGTCGTGGCCTCAAATGCCCTCACGTTGGCGTGGTGTGGAAGTTTGGAGAGTGGGGTGCCAGCTCAGGTGTTGCCTCGTCATCTGACCGTGGTTCAAAATTACGTGGTGTTGTCCTCGGATCTTTCCCCTTGGGATTGATCCCGGACCGTCACCAATAGCCCATTGTGTTGCTCCAGTGTGACGTTAATTGAAATTCCCCCCTGATTCACGATTTCTGGTTTTTCTCTTTTTAAAATAATTGGTTATTTTTTTGCAAAATAAATCATACAAGTGAAATAAAGCCAATCTATTTAAAAAGTAAGAGGTTTTTTTGGAGTTTTAGGGCACAAGGTCCAAATGCGGACAAACTGCGCCAAACACAAGACTAAAAAGTAAGAAAGCATGTCCAAATTCATATCCTTTTATGTCATTACTGCAAATCATCGCTTTCTTAAATACTAGAGTTTGATTATAAACTGAAATCATAGAAGATTTTTCATATAATACAATATTATAAAACAAAATGTATTCCAGTCATATGAAATACGTATTAAAGTGTAAACAAATTACGCAAACGTCTTGATAATCAACGATTATTTAGGTACTGTTTAGTGGGACAATGATCTAAGTATTTTTATCTATGGTCAGTATAATCCAATCTTGTACTTGAAAAAATTCTTAACTGTCAAGTTGAGTTATATAAATAGGGTAGTGTATTAAATTGTGTTGCTTATAGCTTTAAGTATTCATTTTGTCCTAACACATGTCTCATGTGAAGAGTTAAAGGAACTCTTAATTTGAGAAATACATTCCTATAAATTGTTTAAATACATTTAAATTAACAGAAACTCATTTTCTATTAAATATCGATGCAACTCTGAAACTGATAATTACCATTTTTAAGTTCTAGAATTCTCCACAGGATACAAATACTGTTGTATTTCTAACAAATAGCATAAGTAAATGAACTGTATATAGCAAGAGATCTTTCTTCGTATACTTTCTATCCACTTGCTTTAAGAAGTTTTTGCCCAACTCTAAAACCATTAGGTGAAGTTAAGTTTTATAATTTACATAAATTTTTTTAACGTTAAGAATTTAATTTTCTTTAAAAGTAGATGAACAGCACAGAAACTTCTTCCATCCTATACTTTTCTATTCACGCGAGTAAGAAAACTTTCACGCAATACTGAAACCATTCAAAAGTTTAGTTTGGGAATTACTTAACAACGTTTTTAACGTTAAAAGTTGAATTTTTCTTGTTAGGATTCTAAACACAAGAGAAAGACTTAAGTGGAGCTAAACGAATTTGTCAAAGTAACAACGGTCGCACTGCCGTTTAATGTATCCCCAAATAAACTAAAGGGACATCAGTTGGTTTTACAAGCGCACACGCATTTCCTGAAAGCTCATTCTTCATGTTTGTTGTTCCGGGGAGCAGGATAGAGCGATCTGATCAATTATCGCCCACTAAAGAGCAAATGGCTAATTGCCTTATTCCCAATAGCGAAGCACGTCCACCTACCACCGAGTCCCTTGATTGCCTTTTGGGCTCGTTAGCTCATCAATTTCAAAGGCTATTCGATCCGCGGTCAGGGTGAACTTTTCAAAGAGCGCTCAAATTTTAATTGCTTTTAATTATTGGAATAAATATTAATCAGCTTCACACATCAAACCGAGTGAAAGTAAAAAAAACGTGAGTGTAAATTGAAATACGTGTGACGATTCATTGTACGCGGAGAGTATGCACATCAAATATTTCCAAAACCTTTCCCCTTCTCCAAACCAAAAGGGAGCTCTTTTTCACCTCTAATTATATATATATATATATATATATATATAGTACTCTACCTTAACTCTCGAACTCGAGAGGGCTTTAAAATCTACAAAGTGCATACTGCATACGTAGACATAAACGTCGTAAGAATTGCACTTCAGAGAAACTTATAAAGAAACTTATTGAAAAGAAGAAAGTCACTGTATATCAATAATAGACGTTAGAAAATTGTTAAACTATTTTATTCAATGATTCTGTTAATTCATTTTATTCAATGATTCTGTCACCATTCATTATTTGTAAATCGGTTTTAAGACGTTAATCTCAATTTTAGGAGAGCTACATTTTATAATTGGATACGAATTTAAGGATTTTTTTTAGCTGTAAATACAAATTCACGTATGTAGTTAATAATACCAATGCATGATATATTGCGTACACTTTTTAATCAGTGACATTTTATTTTCTTATAAAATTAACACAACACACTTCAGATACATTTTAAGTAATGTGTATAATTCTATTTTGTTCTTAGGTATAATATTGTCTGATTAACTCTACCAGTCACTTCTAATGTGAAAAAGGTCATCCAATTTGTAAAGTTAGTTGAATTACATGTTTACAATCTTGTATCGTAAAGCAAATACTCAATTTATCTATAATTACTTTTAAACAAACGCTGTAATAAAATGAATGCTTTGAAGATATGAATTATAAATAACGTTATTATTCGTATACAATCGTGTCTTCATTCACAAGATTAATTCGTAAGTATTTATTAAGTATTTATATTAAGTATTTACATTTAGCTCTTAAGTATTAGATGAATACTTAAGAACTAAATGTAAAAATGTCATGTTTTTGGTTCACAGCAATGAAAGATGTCTGTGTTACTTCTATTTAATGATGATAAATGAACTTAATTATTTAACGATTTTACTGCTTTTTTTACTGTATTCAGTATTGAGTTGTAATTGAAAAATTCAACTGCAAACGAAAGAACTGAAATTTGTTAAAAAATCATGTACAATCAATTTGTATGAAAAATAAAGCATTGGTCAAATTACATTAGTTTAAATTCATACTCTTTTTATGTTTGAAATATAATGAATCTACTAATTCAATATAGGATATTAACGATGAAGTATCAATTTATTAACTTCTTATTTTATCAAAATATGCCAATCGTCATTAAGTTAAAATTTATGCACACGGAATAATCTCCTCCCTCTTTTTAACAATTCGTATATAAAGTAAGAAATTATAAAATATAGCTTTGTTCTCGTGTCTTTCAATAACTCCATATTTATAAAAGAAGCGGAACACTTAATTGTACAATACCCTTGCAAATTGTGAAAGTGAAAACAAAACAATAAGTTAATAATGAATTTGTTAGCCTGTCAGCCGAGTGGTTAGCTATCTAACTCTTGATTTAATAGTCCGTCTGGATGGTAATAGATATTCTTAGTGGTTGAGAATCAACTTTAATCAGAAGGTCTCGTTAAACTTACACTAGTGTAGCAAAACATGATCGTAGTGACAAACTAGTGAAAATAATTGCTAATTCATTGTAGTACTATAGTATTCCAATTACTATAAGCATATTGAAAGTAAAGAATACATTTCACATTAATTTAAAAAATTGTAGTGCTTTTAAACTGAGAATGTGAAATTTTAATTTATGGTCTCCAAACTAAATTAATTCTCCAAACTAAACATTTCTGTATAATTTAAATTAAAAATATTTTATTGTTATATATAATTCCCCGGCGTAGAAGTATGTAATTACATACTCAATTAAGGATCTAATTAAAACTGTTTTACATATTATTTTCAAGAAATGTAAACAAAACAAAGATACGTTAAATAAACATAAATACTAAGACGCGAAATATGATATGAGCTTTATATAAAATTTTGTTAACATATTTATTCACTGTTTTAGTTGAGAATATGAAATACACCAACTTTTACTTAAAATAACACATTATTCACATACTTGCAGCTAATATTAAAAAACTTTCAGTCTGCCATTGAAGTTCTCAAGACAATACTGCTTTACTTTGAATTCGATTACTTATTACCAAGTAAAAGAGCAGTTTTGGCGATGCCAAATGTTTCATAATTATGTACATTTGATTTTAAAAATGTGCTTTATATAAGTTAGTATTCATTTAAAAAGAATATTAAGTTAGGTTTAATTTGAAAAAGTTGTTATATTAAACATGCATTTATTACTGAAATTTTTACTTACACTGCTGGCCACCGTAAATGCAACACCCTGAAGGAATATGAAATTTACAACATGCACATTAGCGGAGGTGAGATATGCAAATGATTAGAATTTCAGCGCAGACGCACATCACGCGCGCCTGTGGCGCCACTTCAAAGCGCTATTTAAGGCTTGGAGATTTCGACGATTTCAAGAACGGCAATTGTGTTTTTCTTGTGGTTTTTTCAAAAAAACGATCAATTATGCCTCGTAGAAAACAGCGATCATCTTTTGATCAAGTATCCGAGTTCGACAGAGGAAGGATAGTGGCCTACCGAGATTGTGGATTATCTTTCAGGGAAATCGGTAGTCGTGTTGGACGAAACCAAACAACTGTAATGCGGATATGTGATCGTTGGATGCAGGAGGGTACGACGGACCGACGTGTTCGATCGCATCCACCTCAGTGCACCACTTCACGTGATGACAGGCATATTGTGCGTATGGCAGTGACGGATCGCTCAGCCACATCACGAACCATAGCACAGCACATTCAGTCTGTACCGCATCATCCAGTGTCTGCGCGTACCATTCGACGCCGTTTACAGCAGAGTGGTCTGTTCGCAAGACGTCCATTGCTTCGTCTACCCTTGACGCAGAACCACAGACGTTTCCGCCGCCAATGTTGCGATGAAAGAAGGATGTGGACGGCAGAAAGGAATGAAATTGTCTTTACTGACGAGTCACGCTTCTGTCTGCAACACCACGATGGTCGGATTCGAGTCTGGAGACACCGTGGAGAGAGGATGCTGAACAGCTGCGTTATGCACCGCCACACTGGTCCTGCACCGGGTATTATGGTATGGGGCGGTATTGGATATAACTCTCGCACTCCTCTAGTACGCATTGCCGGTACTTTAAACAGCCAGCGCTACATCTCGGAGGTGTTGGAGCCAGTTGTCCTTCCTTACCTTCAGGGCTTGCCCACAGCCATATTTCAACAGGATAATGCGCGACCACACGTGGCACGCATTGTCCAAGGGTTCTTCGTCAATCGCCAGATTGAATTGCTTCCCTGGCCATCTCGCTCTCCGGATCTTTCGCCGATAGAAAACATGTGGTCCATGGTTGCTCAACGATTGACCCAGAATACATCCCCAGCTGCCACACCAGATCAACTTTGGCAACGTGTGGAAGCTGCTTGGTCTGCTGTACCCCAAGAACACATCCAAAGTCTCTTTGAATCAATGCCGAGGCGTGTGGCAGCGGTGATCTCCAACAATGGCGGCTACTCTGGCTACTGATTTTGGCAGGAACCACACTTCACAGAAGTCTATAAATTTAATCATTTGATACTTGGTCAACATGTTATCTACAAAATAAATTTTGTTGTGATATCTCTTGTCTTTCTTGGTGTTGCAATTTGGGTGGCCAGCAGTGTATAAGAGATGAATCATGTAAGATGTTATTAACGAAAAATAAGTAAAATATTTGTATAAAAGTATCCTCATATTAATAATAGTGATTAGAATCTTCAGATTAACAGTAATCCGGAATATTTTGAATTTTTTTAACATGTATGTTAAAAGGTATTTACTGGTGAAGACAATGCAATTTCTATTTCCAAACGTAAAAGCAAAAAATGAAAGAAAGTAGTCATTTTAGATGCAGTTTTCTATGTTTAACCTCCTAGGGATTGTCTCGACTAGGTATATCATCATTAGCAAAATTGACCAAATATTGATGGACGAGATATCTCGTCCTTAGAAAAATTGACCTGATCTTGATACCGTCATCATCGAAAACGGCAATATCTTCATCATTCGAATTTCAACTACATTCTTTATGACAAGATAAATCGTCATTAACAAAACTTGTCAGATCTTGATGGACGAGATATCTCGTCGAAACCACTTGGAGTGTTAAATCAATGATATCTCTTAATTTGTATGCTATAAAAAGGACAGCGTGTGTATGTCTAGTCCTTTTCTTTATATTTTAAATTAAAAAAATTATATACCAAACTTCAAAAGCCTTTAAGTTCATAAAGAAAAGAGTCACGTTTTCGTGTCTCGAAACCCTTTACAATGTAAACTCATTTTCACCAGCGATTCAAACAAGAGCTTTCATCATGAAACTAAACCTTCTCGGCCTCCAACAGGGCTTAAATAAATCTCCTCGTCTTTCCCTGTAAGAGGAAACTGATGACCACCGGTCAGTGGACAACTTAAGCAGTTTTGTTGCCCCAGATTTTTTTCCCTCCTGTGTACTCTTCCCCTCCCATAATCTGGAATCGCGTGGGAACTCGCCAGTAAACGAGCTCCTAAAAGTCAAAACAAAGACAGAGGGCGAAGAAAAGAATTTGATTCCTCGGATATTTCGCTTCGGCATCAGCAGGAAATGTCGATTCAAGTCCCTTAAGTTAAATGCTAACGATGATCCTTTCCCCCTATTGTCTTTTCCCTTTCTAATCTTTATCAAATTGTTTTTATCAGGGTTGCAAAGTGGTGCAGGAAGTGGAGTATACAGCGGGGCGATATAGAAAGATCGACACAAAACTATTGCAGCAATACCCCTTGGGGGTTGGGGCTCAGTATATCGGATGTTGGGGGAGGTTCAACTGGGTAAGGATAGCGAGGTGAAAAGAAAAGCAGGGAAGTTTAGATTACATTTCCGGTCAAAAGACAAGGAAATACTTTTCTGGAGCAAGATTTTTTACTCTTTTAAGAGCTCTAATCCGAATTAAAGTAAAGGAGATCAATATAGTGAAAGGATCAGGTTTCTCTACAGAAATAAACTCGAGCGTTTTTAGATTTAGAGGAGGGAAGTGAGGTTAGAATTCAATTTATTCAATTTTAAAAACGGTTTATTTTAAATCTCGAGCATTGAACTTTTTTGTATTTTAATTGCTTTGCTGTATGGAGGAGCCGATATGCATCGTATTCAAATATGTGGGGAAAAGAGCATGAATGTGAAATCCAAGTCCCTCATGCGATCTCGGGTTAATCAAAGATTTCGCCTGTCTCCACTCCATTGCAATTATTCTTAACACCGATTTGTGGTGTAAGTTTTAAAGAAGGATAGGTGATTATATTCATCATTCAATTTAAAAATAATACCGTATTTCCTTTCTTTTCATCATTCGAATACGAATTAAAATAATAGCTTATAATTCTTTTCAAGGACCTTATACACTGTTTCAATTACACGTTCACAATGTAAAACTGGAATCAAATATCAAATATAGATTTTTAAAGTATAAAATTAGAAATCTGTTTAAAGTTTTAAATTAAATTTGTAATTCGTGTGTTAAAGCGATATCACTTAGGGAAGCAATAGATTTTTCTTTGAGCTTCACATCCATCGTAAACTTGCACATATTGCTTTCATTCAGTGTTGACATTGAGGAAAGGTATATAGATTAATTCATATCTGTCAATTAACTGAAAATAATGAACTCGCAAAATCTGTACCTTTTAAATCTTAATGAAAACATTGTTTGAATACTTACACATTTTCTTTGTAACTAAGTGATTATAAAGTTGAAAAGTAAAAAAATAAAATTTCGTTTAGTGTTTATTAGTAAAAATGTTTCTGAGTGCAAATGTTATTAAAATGTGCATTTTTAGTGTTTTTAAAATATGTTAAATAGCCTTACGTGAGACAAAACTTTAAATGTATACTGTCACAGATAAATTAAAACGTTAAATGTAAATAATGAAATCTATCTTTAGTTGTACAAATTAAATTTTATGAATTATATGATAAAGTTGAGTTTGTATTTAATATTTTTATACAAAAACTATTAAGTACTTTAAATATTTACTTGTGAGAAAGAAAAGAGCTTGTGGTCCTCTTCCTTTTATTTATTATTATTTAGAAAATATTATAGATTTGATATAATGCTTTTATTTGATTTGAGAAAATTAAAACTATTACTAGAGAAACTAAGACTGGCTAATATCAAATCAAATACTTGAATTCAATTCTTGAACGATACTATATACTTGGAAAAATGTTACCATTAGTTCTTAACGAATAAAAAACAGTTCAGCACACTTTCAAGAAAATTTTCTTTGGTTAATTTTCTTATTCCCCCCTCAATTAAAACAATACAATACAAAATTTAGACTTAAACATGTTTATCTTTTATTCTCTATTCTAATTGTATAAGCAATGAATTTAATAAATTTTTATTCGGCTTTCCTGAACATGAAACACATAAATAAATGCTAGAATCTAAACAAAAAATAAATCTACTTACTTCCGTGTAGACGAACCAGAAGTCTGTTTTAGAGAAATTTTTTAAAACGTTATTGTACTTACTTCAAGCAGACGCTATTCCCATCTGATCTCAGATATTTGAGTGATTAAAATATTAATTTTTAATTATACTGAGAACTGGAAAAAGCACAAACTATTGCTTCAATGTAGATAAATGATGTATAATTGTTTAAAATGAGAACCATGTGCACATAGTATTTAAACATAATAGGAGTAAACAAATCACTCAGTGCCATAACATAATTATAAGTAGTTTCTTTTTCAAAGTTAATGCATTTTCATGGTAATTACAGCTCTTGACTCTAATCTTTAGCAGTTCGTAAAACCATTTTGCCAGGTATTATCTAAAGAACATGAGAAATAGTATATCGAGTATTGAAATCTTTTGATACTAATCTCGATTGCCTTTTTCTTAGAAGGAATTTAGTCTAATGAGATTTTCATGAGTCTAATTGTCTTTTATACATTGGATTTATAGCAAATAGTTGAGTAATATTTGTTCGATCAGAACAATAGTTTTTAAAATTCTTCTTAAAATAGAAAGTATGCGTTCCGAATTGAAAAATATATTTTGTGAGTATCTGTATTAAACTTTCTAAAAGATAAAAAGACAAAATGCAATATACAATTTCCTTTAGAGAATGATTGAAATAACAGTAATTATAAGAAAGGAGGGGTAAACTGCAAAGCTTTAAAATAGAGCATTTGATTTTTGTGGGTAAGTTGGAGCTATTGCAAATCTTAAAAGTTTGTTTTGTTGTAAGTACAAAATCCGGATATAAAAGAAAGGCATAAAACTTGTAAATCTTATTAGATACGATTATTCTATGCTAAATTTTTCTTTATGAATGGTCCCATCGAGGTTGCGTTTAATGAAAATATTTGTCCTGTAATTGTAGTGTAGATGAAGGATATTGTAAATACAAACAATTGCATTCCCAAGTTCTTATTTGTTCATTTATATTTTATAAACTGATATAAATATTTTTCACTTTAATAAGACATGGTATCAAATATTCTTATGCGTTACCATAATTTGATAGATCAACTGAAAAAATGGTGACAAAATAAATTACTATAGTATTTAAAGGATTTCAAGGAAAGCTGCGATTGAAATTGTGCAACATAAATACAATTTTTCGTTCATATCAATTAAATGCTATATTATGCATTTTTAAATACTCCATGAAATATTTATTTTAAAAACTTAAATATAAACAAAGCTGTTCATTGGGAAACAAGGAAGTATAAATTTGTCGTAAAATCGTATACAAAGTTAGCACACGAGTAATATGTGTGAGTTATTTTCTTCTAATTATGAAGATATATACTTTAAATCTGTTATTTCAATCAAGACATTTTCTAGATAATTTTTTATGTTGCGTTACATCTGAATTAAATCCATGTTTATAATAACATCTAAAGTATTATTATAGTATGATAAAAGAAGTGAAATTTTTTGAATAAAAACGAAGCTAAAATTAATACGATGTGGAAACTTAAATTTTATTTCATTGAAGCTTTCACTCACACTTCATAAGCTTATTTTACGAAAACAACAAACTTGAAACTATTTATTAAAAACACTCGATAATAAAACTTCTTAGAACTACTTTATTATCAAAAAGCCTGCGAAAGACGAAATGGCAAGTATGATATAAGTACACGGTAACTGAAAATACAGAAAATCCAATAACAACGTCTCACGTGGGGAAAATGCACATGTGACTGATTCTTTGGAACAAAAAAAAAAAATTTATAGATCTTATAAACTCATTTCTGAATAAAGTGATCCGCTGTGTAGAGCCCCAAAGTTTATTTACTCAAGTGCATCTATTCTTTCATGAAGCGCAAATACTCAATGATGATGCAGCTGAAATTAGGAGATCAGTGGTATTGTAGCTTTGTTATTTTGGAATTTGGAGAGGAATTATGCGAATTTTAAACAGATGACTGGGAATTTTATTGAGTGTAATCAAATGAAAGTTATATCGATCCATCCATCCTGGAAGAAAAGGATGACGGGAATATTTTTAAGAGAGCTGTTTGCTTAATAATTTAACTTCCGGTGAACGGATCAGCTTAGTTTTATTTCATTCGGCATTATTATTCCTTCGATCCTTATTTAACGATGTTCCGCGAAATATTTTATTTTAAAGAGCAATTAATGCATTGTTTATGACGAAAAACGAAATTTAGGGTGCTGTACATTTTCAGTAGGAATAACATCGAGATTGTGCATTTAAGATATTTATTATACGCTTTTATATATCTGTGAATAAAAGTTAATTGGAAAGCAAAAAAAACTGTAAACTTGTTTTTAATCTTCACGCTATCATTCGATTGTAAACTTCCTTTTGCTACTTTTCAGTCAACATTCCAATTAAAAATTTTAATTACATTGTGTTTGATACAAATACCAAATTTAATTTTAAGTATTTATAGATAAAGCAGGTAATGCATAAATTTGCCCGCATAAACTCCGTAAATAAAACATGTAAACTAAAAAGCGCACTTCTGATATCATATTTGTCCAAGTTGTGCCAAACAATGTCAAGTAAATGGTCATTCATACGCAAGGAAAGTTTTTGCTGGCACAGAAAAGAGAGAAATACACCCAGTGGGGAATCGAACCTGCGCAACCTTCTCTCTCAGGTTGCTAGAGCAGTGGACGAACTCACCGAACCATGGCGACCTCTGATATTGAAAGAATGAGGATATCATTTTAAAATTTAATTCATTCTTAAACCGAAATGAGCATTTTTTGTAGTATTTCAATGGATTCATTTAAAAAAATTCAAAACTTTCGCATTCTTTGCAAATTTTAAACTCTATGCAATGGAAGAGAAATTTCATAAACCCTCCAAGTGGATTCGGCGAGATATCTCGTCCATCAAGATCTAACCAATTTTGCTAATGACGAGATATCTCGTCATCAAGATATCGCCGATTTTTTTATGATGACCAGATCCAGATCTGGTCAGTTGTCTTCTAATGACGAGATATCTCGTCCTACAAGATCTGGCCAATTTTTCCAATGACGAGATACCTCGTCGAGACGACCGCCAGGAGGGTTAAGACAAACCTCAAAATGACACAGGACGAATTTCCAGCGATTGCTGCATCTTCTGATTGAGTTCCTATTGACATAGCAAATCATGTATTGACATCAAATTTTTCACTTTGTGAAGCATGAGAGTTACAAAATCACTATTTTTGGAATCAACATATTTCTTAAAGTTTGAGTCTCTTCTGATGAACTCATCGCTCCGCTGGTCCTTTTCTTCAACTCACATCATCAAAAATGAAGGGCCCTGCATTACGCAAAACGGGAAAGCTCCTGGTCGAGGAATTTCAAAACCACTCGTGCCCAAAGAGGAAATGCAAGACATCGAATTCTACCGATTTCTGAAACTCTTTTAATTGCATTTATCTGGAGTTGAAGCGTCGATAATTAGAGTCTCTATTGACAAATCAACAGACGCTCATAATGATAATCACGAAGCGGCTAATTAATTTCGAGGAGATTATTTAAATGAGCCCATGCTTCAACAACTGTCGGCTCTGGTTGCTTGGAAGAGAACTGCTCTTTTTATTCCGGAGAAAGCGATTGGCTGATCCCCGTTACCTTGTTATGGTGGTGGTTAAGATTTTTGAGTCAAATCTGGTACACTTGATCGACTTTTAATAGCTTCGCCGTTGATAATAAGCAAGTAAACAAAACTTTCAGACTTTATCCCTCCGCCGGCAATAGATGAGGTACTTTATGGAGCAATCTAATTATTGTTAATTTCAAGATTGAAATTTTAACGTGGTCAAAGGTTTTAAACTGAGATTTTGGTTTAGGAAAAAAGGACTAATTTGCTTAGTAATTATTCGCTATAGGAGAACTCTATTAGGGATTGATACGTAATTATTTTCTAGAATACTTAGTAGCTTAAAACGATTAAATTTTAAAGTTGTCCGTGGTTTTATGCTCGCCATAAACGCCTTAGCTACAAAGCAATAATCATCGAGAGATTCATTTTGATGCATTTATTGAACTATTAAGATTAAGTAATAAAAGTTGTAGATGAAACTCTTATACTATAAGGAAAATAAATGTTTCGAAAAAAGCTTGTTAAACTGGTCGATAGTTTGAGGTTGTGGTCAAAAACAAATGTTATAATTTACTGGATGGCTTAAACCTCAAGTATGAGGGAATACCAGCGAGTATTTTTAATGTGTAGCGATAGAATATAAAAGTAGTATATTATATGTTTTATATTAAAGTTAGTTTTTATATTAAAGTTCTTCAACGGCAAATAAATTTATTAAAGTAGAAAAGGAAAATTTAAATCTTTACACTAATTTTTACAATTCTACAATTGTTTGATTGAAAGAGGGAATAGAAATTTAGAAATATGGAGAACTGTTTAGAAAATAAATATTTTTTATTTAAATTTTAGAGGGGTAAATACTTTCTAGTTTAAGATAAACAAGACTTTATACTGAAATCTTAGAGCACTGATAATAAATACAGGATAAAGAAAAAAAGAACTTACTGAATAATAATTCCATTTGAATTCAGTTGTACTAATAATGAGCGAAAACCGTAATGTGTAAAATTTAAAGGGTATATAAGGAATATACAAAGATTATTTTCCAAAGTAAGTCATTTAAGACAGTTTCCTATTAACCTGCTTATTTGTCCAAATGGTGAGCGACTATTCTGTAAAACAAGAAATGAGGAACTTACTGGGTAATTGCTCCTTTACGTGAATTTTTCTATTGAGATTTCCATATAAATTTTATTTTACCGTATAGTGTGCATGTGAAGACGGATAGCCATCCATGCTCTAATTTGAAGTTGACCAAGCAACAAAAGCTGACTTCATTTATAATTTCGTCCTCATAGCAGTTAAAGATTAGTTGTTCTAACTTCAATTTTAAACTTGTTCTCCTAAATTGTAATCAAAACAATGCATTAAAGCTATAAACCAATTACAATAAATGAAATGGATTTTTCATAACAGTATCATTACTCAAAATTATCTACTAGCAAATTTCAGTAACAATTCTAAATTTATAATTGGGAGTTTCTTACAGAAGCGATACTTTTTGTGATAAGCGGATTAAATTATTAATAGGAAAGAAGCATTTTGGATTTTTATAGAATAAGTTAGCTTTCGTAAATAAAGATATTTAAATAAAGGTACATTGTGTTATTAGCACTGCTTTTGCTGCATTATTTTAAAATATTCTAAAGATTTCTTTCATTTTACAAATTATTTTTAGAGCTTTAGAATATTTTGGTTAAAGCAGTAGTTTATTAATAGTACTTCAATGATTTCAGCTGCATTATCACATTTTTTGTATGTAATAGCATGTATATTTCCTGTATTTTTTAAAGTGCCTTAAAATATAATTTCTTTAGTACCTGCACATGAATAAAATCTGAATTTGTACATCTTATCGTTGGCTTACAAGTAAAACACACTAAGTCTGAACAAATAGTTATGAGAAAACGAAAAGATACTACTCTCAAGCTAAACTCACTAAGTGTGTTTCTCAAGAAAAAATCCAACCTTCATGCAAATAAAAAATGACTCAATGGACACACTTCACTGATCTAAAGATTACCACATTCTGGCCTAGAAAAGCTAAAAACTCACATCTTGAAAATCTTGATTTAGTATGCTTCACTTTTAAGCCGACGTATATTTACTAAACAAAATCGAATTGAATGCGAGTTAAGTTAAAAACATTTAAAAGCTTCAACACGATATCAGAAAAGTTAATAAAACATCACGAAATAAATATATTCGATTAACAAAATGTATATTTATAAGATAAAATTGATTTTTATGCACTCTATTACTCTATGAACACACACAAGAAATGATGTTACGATTGTTTTACGAAACTAAAAACCATTTTATGAAATTGATTTAATGGGTTGCATTCAAATGCACATTTAATACTATCTAAAATATGTTTCTTCATTGTTCAAGATTTACATTTTTAGTCATGCATTGTAACTTAATCATTTAAATTATAAATATCAATTGGCTACTATAGATAATAATAACTTGACTGCTGTAAAAAATATATGCATTTAAAATAATCAAAACGGCAATATTATCACCAATGCCAAGCTTTTCTGAAGAGCTATCAATGACGGATTTAAATTTACTTTATATTGTCTTCTCTAAGAGTACAAAATAGAAGACAAGTGCTCCTAACTTGATGTTTGCGTGCAACTTACAGAAGTGCAACCCTTTTTCGTGAGTATGACTAAATATCGAGTTAAAATAGACAAACCACATAAGTTAAGTGTACAAACGTGCACATTTAAGAGCGTATAAATATAACTATCTAATACCTTTAAACTGTAACTTTTATTTAATTCACGGATAGATTAACTATCCGTGAACTTGAAATTTTAAAGCTTTTTTACAGGTAAAAAATCTATGCAGTGGATTTTATCTGTAGAAAAATAAAATCAAATTGAATGGCTATGTGTCTCTAATAAGACTTTATCTAAATACATTTAGATACTCTCTCTATTCATAAAGTAAAAAAGCAATACATTATATTTTCAACTTAAAACGAAAAATTTAAATATGTAGATTTAAAAAGTAGGACTTCGTCACAGTGAAATTTTATGTTTACTAAACTAAATGATTCCACTTCTGTGTGACTGATAAGAATGATAAAACGTTGAGAATTTATGGATCCAAGTTATGTTATCATTCCGACATATTTAGTTTAGAAATAAAGATGACCTGATAGCTGAATAATTTTTTAAACTGTTCCCTTTTAGAGCTTTATGGTTAAATATATATAAGAATGAGCCACGAATTAAAATTTAGAAATAACTTATGAATTCATATTTAAAATCACGTTTTACCAATTTGCGTATAATCTTTAAAAAAAATTCAATATGGATATTTTTAAAAGAATTCAATATGCATAATATTTAAAAGAATTCAATATGCATAACTTTTAAGGTGAAACTAACGTGGATAAACGGAATGTCTCAGAAAGGGGCATTTTCCCGTCGGATTCACGTGAAACAATGATAATGTGACAAGAAAGGGAACTATTCACCTACACTTGATTTTGGGGATTTGAACCTGTAAACAAAGTTGTTAAAATCCGCAGTGAGGTAGGCCCATCGTTGTAAATAGTCACTATATAGGAAGATTAATTTTATAAAGTGTATTACGCAAATAAGAATCATTCGAATCTGGTCGTATCGATTAATTTAATGGTGAATTTGGGTCAGTTTCGGAATATCTAATCAAATATTTTTTGTCGCCTTAATTTCAATGTCATTTGCTACGTCTTATATATACGGTTACATTTAAAGTTTTCGAGAGTTTGAGCTGATTACACTTTATGTAAATAGATTAGCATCCGAAGACTTGTTGGCTTTCATTTTTGAATTCTGAAAACTTTATTTTTTACGATAATGGCGCGATTGAAATTTGAGTTTTAACCCCATGACATATTTTTCATGCACTTGGAAGGCGAAACGAATTGGGTATATCCGATAACGACGACCGATTAATATCCCAATCTGGTATACCATAATTTTAAAATATATAATAAATAAAAGAGAAGCTAAATATAAATATATATCACACAATTAAATACACTTAAGTATCTGTGAACAAATACGTACGGATTCAAAAAATTGTCACAACCCTTGAAAAGCATTACTTATAATTTATAATACCAAACAATAAAATAATCTAATCATAAATAAAGAAATGATATTTTAATCTTGTAAGCCTTTGTCTTAAAATACAATGACGTTACTTGAATGTCTAAACAAAATACTAAAGTTTAAAAGGAGATTCTCGTAAAGAAATTACATATGCGTTGAAAACTGAAACCCACACAAGTGCAGAATGTATTCTTAGAATTTCGAAATGTAACAAAGAAAAACAATAAAACTATATAAAAAGTATGTACTGATATTATGTCTAAAAATTTGTTAAATGTCAAATATTTCACTAAAGTAGGGTCACGTAAAAAGTTTAGAACCATGCAAGTCTTCGTTTCAGTTAATCATACATTCGTTCTGCATATGTATATAATTAATCGTTTTGGGATTACTATGCGCTTTAGCAATCGATTTTCAAAAAATAAAACGGAAAATAAAAAATTTGTAAAAAAGTTAACTTAATGTTAATAATTAACTTTTGATAATTTAACATAAAAAAAGAAATACAAAATGCATCAAAGCTGCCTATTTTCAGTGGTTAAACAAGTTTATTTACAATGCTCGTATAAATAAATTCGGTAAAATAGAATAAATTTTATTATAAATATGGTATTTAATGTTATAGTATACTGTAAAATAGACTTTTTAAGTATTAAACATTGTTATGAATCTGATGTATGCTAAAATTTCGCAATGTCTTCAAACTTGTTGGTTGGAAGATTGAAATTAAAGTTTTAAGAATTAAAATATTTTTAAATTGAAAATTTGTGCTAATTTCGTAAATAGATTCTTTTTTTGCTACGACAGAGACATCAAAATTCCGAGTTGGAGTTAACAACTGCCTTTATTGTTCAGAGCTCAACACCTGTTTGTTCTTATGTTATCGTTTCTATAATTTTATATTTAAATCTCGAAAAATATGAGAAAGGCAACCTTTGAGTTCCTTAAAAATATCAACAGAGGTTTAAGTGTCAATTTTCAAACATGTCGTTAAATCTTCAATCTCGTCTTAACATTCAACATTGTCAAACCACTGTCAACTTTCTGGGCTGAAAATGAATTCAAGTCTAGATGAAGCGAACAATTTGAAGTGTCCAATTCACGCCTAATCATTTGATAGCATCGTGTGCTAAGAAATTATGGAATAAAATGCCACCCCTGTATTTAAGTTATAGACATAATTCTCCAAGTGCTAGATTTCTGTTTCTATTCTGTATATCATTTATAAAAATATATTTTAAATTAAAGGAATTCTAAGAAAAGTCAAAATCAATCTCTACTGTTAAAATTGTATTTTTGTGACAATAGACAGTTTCTGTGTTTCAAATCTGAACTGAAATTTTGAAACTGATAATTTTTGTAGACCTAAAAAGTCTATTAAGTGTTTCCTTTTTTATATTAGTTGGGGAATGACGACTAAAAGCCAATGAGAAAGAAAAACTAAACTTCAGACTCAGAAGATGCATGTCCCAAGTCCATCTATTTCATACATACCATCTATTTCATCATCCATCCATTTCCTAAATGCTCTCAACCGTAATGTATTGAATTTGGACTTAGGTATAGGAGAGCATTAAATTTTACAATGATATCAAGATCAATAAAAATGCCGTTAATGTTTATCATTATGTGGTACCAATATGCAAATTGTCTAGATGTATGATTAAAGTGCTCAATATTATAAATATTCTATATATAGTGTATATTATATATAGTGTGTATAGTAGAATATGTTCGGTAATAAATACTGCTAAAATTTATCATCTTATGTTCATCAGAAATTGTTTATATATAAAAGTGTATTAAAGTGATTTATGTTTGGTTTAAGTGCCTAGATGATGAAGTGTCAGACTTTTAGAAAGAAATTGTTTAGATATATGATTAGAGTGCTCAATTAGTATGAATAAAGTGTTAGTAAGTAAAGAATGAATAAAGTAACAAATGCTGTTAAAATTTATCATCTTGTGGTACCGGCAAGGCACAAATTGTTTAAATACAAATGTGTATTAAAGTGATTTATGTACGATTAAAGTGCCTAGACAAAGTGTCAAACCTTTTAGAAACAATCAAACATCATTAGTGAATATTTGCGATCGAGAACAAGTAGTGTAGCAAAGTTCTCACCTCGCAGTCTTGGTCGTTTTCTGATATCGTTGATCGTTTTGATATATTCTGATTTCGATTACAAACGCAGTTAATATTTATCATTATGTGATACCAATGTGCGCAAATTGCCTAGATATGTTTAAAGTGCTCAATATAGTATGAATAAAGTTTTCAGTAACGAAAGCTGTTAAAATTTATTATCTTGGGATGCCAACAAGCACAAATTGTTTAGATCAAAGTGATTTGTGTATGATTAAAGTGCCTAGACGAAGTGTCGGACTTTCTAGAGCCAATCAAACAAGACATGAGTGAATATTTGCGATTGAGAACAAGTAGTGTAGCAAAGTTCTCACCTCGCAAAGAGTCTTGGTCGTTTTCTGATTCACTCCCGGAAAGCGTCCCCTTCTGCCACGGGTGCCACGTGCTCTCTCGCATTCTGCTGGGCCTGGAACCGGTAAACTTTGAGGGATCCAGGATATCATCCACGGAGAACGGGGTATGGGACATCGGAGTCTGTGCTTGTAGAGCTGGCAACATCCCACTTTTTCCCTTCCCAAGAGCATCGAAACTACCTAAGCTCACTTCTGGATTTGATCTCTCCGGTGGGGAACTACCATCCATGACCACAGGGTCCGAAGACGAGCCACCTGAGGAGTCACCTCAGAAAGGTCTTTGGAGAGTGTCCATCACCTCAAAGTTCCTCGGTGGGTGTCCGAACTGGAGGCTCGTGCGAAGTGCTTTGTCGACAATCTGGCTAAACCAACAACCTCGTTTCTTTTGACATGTGAACGCTGGGGACTTTCCTGCGCTTGTACTCCATGTGGACTAGGCGCGTGTGGGTTTTCCAAACAGAGGCTATGGGAGACTGGGGTACGCCTCCTCTCGCAATTGGTCGGGAGCGCAGATTCCCCTCGCTGTGAGTGGCAGGTGTGACGTCAGAGCGGGCGGAGCTACGAAAGTCGACTGTGGGCCGCAAATCTTTTATCTGTTAAGCTGGTAATCTTCGAGTCTTTGCAGTGGAAGGGGAAAAAGAGAGAGAACGGGTCAACCTTATATGGCCACTCATTTGGTCCATTATCGAGCGTTTGGAGACTCGGTAGAAAATTGGTAGGTGATGGTAAGGCGGATGGGGATGGTCTAGACAACGTCTTTCATGTTCCGTCTCTCTTTCCATTGGGTAATCATCCTCATCTGGATCTATGTTTGATCTGAAAACAGGGGCTCCGCCGGCCATCTGCTGCTTTATTAGCTCTCCCATTCACAAAGCACTCGCTCCCGTTTTCAATTTTTTCAGACACGGGAGAATTAATTAGCTTCAAAATAGGAGTCATAGGGTCGAGTTGACTCGAAAACCGGCTTTGGGGATCGGTCGCGTGTAGGTCAACTGATAGAGTGGATGCTAGGGATTAAACAGGGAACGCATTCTTCTTTTTAATCTTGCAAGACCGCTAGGAGGGGGATGTTTAAATACAGATTTTTCAACCGAGGTATGGTTTTGACAGATAGCATATGCTTTTCATTTTCTGTGATTGGGCTTTGCATGCATCTTGCGCCGGGGATTTCGGAAAGCTGCATTGATAGGGTTTTGAATTTGAACGATTTGTAGCATTACTAGTCAAAGCGGAACTAGCGAAAATACCTATTTTGCAACTTGATTTTCGGGGAATATTTGTATTGACTCTTTGTGTATATCTCTATCTATATTTATTTCCGTATTTGTGTGTATTTACGCTTTGAAAGAGATTCAAGTCCTCGCTCAAAAAGTATGCAACAATTCAAATGTTTCTGACACAGTATAAGAGATTCCTACACGTTTGCTATCTTGTTTTAAGTGTACTTTTAGTTCCCATAAAAAGATTTTGAATCGCTTTCAAAAATTTAATTTTTTTAAGTACTGAGTTTCCTCTGCAGAATTACTTGCAAAATAAGCTTTGCTCATGGAGCCGATAATTTATAGCCAACTTTAATAGGATAGGTGTTATTATTTCTTATTAGAGCATTACGCACATTTCAATGTTATGAAACTTGATGGTCTGCTTTGTCTTTTAAATAACTTAAATGCATACATGTAAGAGTCATGCATATACATGTGTATATATATATATACTGTACGATAAAAACTTTCCTTGAGAAATTCTTTTCTTAAACAAAAAACGAGAAATATGCAGCAATAAAAATTGACTTATTGGGATAAAAAGAATTATAACTCTTTACAGTTAAAAATTTCTCCATTAGATCCTTTTCGTATGAAAAAAATTCAAACTTTCTATCCAATACAAATACCCAATTATGATTATTTTCTGTTTATCAATTAATTCTATCTATAAAAACCAACCTATGAGTATCATTCTATATTTTTTGATTAATCTTATCATTTTGATTAGAAAACAGAACATTTAATATAAAAATTGTGTAGCTAATAAGGAATATATATGCACACAAATATTTATTAAAAACATAACAATGATCCTTTTAAATGAATTACAAGGTGAAATTTTACGATTTAGGCTCATTATGTCACAGAAAATTTGTTCTGGAAATCGAAGACATTTGACCAACAGATCAAACACTAGGGCATTTCCATAGCTATATTGAAACAATAACCCACAAATTTCATTTCTAAACCGCTACAAAATAACATTGCAGAAGAGTACGCAAAATTTCAATATGAAATCTTAATTATACGTTTATGTCTGGACCTTCTCACTTTTATTCAATTTACAAGAAATTGATTTCAGCGTGATCTGAATAATAGTATTCCTCTACAAAACTGTAACTTTATAAGTATTTTGGATAGATTTCGCGTTGATTTTCTAAAAATGCAGAAAATATTTAATGACATCACTGCAGTATCTCGGAAAAGGATGGAAAAATAATTAATGGAAATATTTTTGAAATAACTTCAATAGTTTTAGCATTTCTTTATTACGTTAGCATAAGCATAAAATGTACGGTAATGCTAATTAATTAACGTCCACTGGAGCAACACAACGAACTATTTGCGAGGTTACGGGATCAATCCCCAAGGGAAAGATCAGGACAACACCACGTAATTTTGAATCACGGTCAGATGACGAGGTTAATATATTAGCTGGACACCCCACTCTCCAAACTTCCACACCACTCCAAAGTGAGGGCATTTGAAGCCACGACAGATTTAACGTGCACCCTCCCCCGTGTACAAGACGGTCTCTGGTTGGACATAGAATAAAATTTACGGAAAAATAATCATGTATATAGGTTAGCTGACACTACAAAATGCAGTGATCGTTGAAGTAGATTAGAAATGGAATTTTTCTGAGACCGATTTTCGCACATAAAAAAAGATATTTTAGTACTTAACAAGGTAGGTTATTGAATTAACGTCGCACAGAAGCAACACAACGGGCTAGTGGCGTCGGGATCAATCCCGAAGTCACAACTTAACAAAGTTAAGCGGTTTTGCCTCCTATTATCTCAAAACTGAAGCAAAAAAACCTGGAAAAGTCGGCCGGAAACGGAACACATTATAGATAAAAGAGAACAAATGCATGGCAGGAAAAGGAGGTAAGGAAAAAGTAGAGCAAAAATTGACACGACAATCATTTGGCTGCCAGTGTTGCAGAAGCAGATCTGTCTCTCCTCCGTAATGAACATCTCCATCAACCTTCCGCAGGGTCCCGGCAGACTGGAAATACAGACACGAACGACTAATAGCATAGTTTGAAAGCAAAGCGTCCCTAACTTTAGAAATCCGACTGGATCGTTAGACTAATGTCAAGCCGAAAATTACGCTGTCAAGATCATCTAAGTGAAACCGAATTCCACAATCTCATGGCTTTCACTTCCCCTCCCATGACTGTCACATTTAGGTATCCGTGACTTCTCTTTTCACCTTTAACTGAGCTCCCACACTGCGACTTCGGCTCTGGCCTGACTCCAGATGAGCTTGTACAAGCACGCTTTTCTTTTTATTTGTCTTGTAGTTTTTTTCGGTGGATGAGCTTCTTAGCGAGGGAAAATTCTCCTTTTTTTCAAGGGAAATTCCCGGACTAATTTGAGTCTACCATTAATATACTGTGACGTTGATGGCTGGTTAGAACACCCCGAGAATCGTTGGGTGAGCTTATGGGAAATTCAGAGATTGGATTCTGAGTAATTTCTTGCTAATTGGACTCTTCTGCCTTTGATTAAGTAGGTTGAAAGATTGAAATTTGGGAATTACTCATAGCATTACGTTCTGATATTGCTAGGCATTTTGTTCTATCAAAGTACTGTGTTATGTCAAAGCGAGTCCTGGAATTTCAAGCAATTAGCAGGATGATTTCGCGTGTGACAAAGGCTTATTGATCAAATTTATTTATTTTGATGTGCTAACGGACACTCTTGAAATTTACTAAAAGCTGGTTTGTACTTGAAGGGCTTCGGGTCAAATCTCATTTCGGTCTTCAAATTTTTCGGGAGCGATTTTTAAGTCTAAAAAAATTCAAAATTTATAATGGTTTATACGCTATTCAAGACATCGTGTTATCTTAAACTTCCAAGTATTGAGAGCTCATTCAAACAATCAGAAATTCTTTTGATCCTCTTGAATATTTCGTTTTTTATTTTTTTTTCGTTACGAAAATTGTGACTGTGTCCCGGTAATTAAATAACGTCGCACTAGAGCAACACAACGGGCTATTGGTGACGATCCGGGATCAATACCGAAGAGAAATATCCAAGGACAACGCTTCGTAATTTTGAACCACGGTCAGATGATGAGGTCAGCACCTGAGCAGGCACTCCATTCTCCAAACTTCCACACCACGCCAACGTGAGGACATTTGATGACACGTCAGATTTAACGTGCACCAACCCCCGCGTACACGACGGTCTTTGGCTGGGCCAAGTTTCGAACTCATAACCCTCCGGTAGATAATCCGTTGCTCTTCCAACTGGGCTACCGCGGTTCCTATGTGTCCCGGAGCCCTTCAGTTGATGAAAGGCATTTAAGAAATAGGATGGCATTTCGCTCATGTTTAAAACTGATCTTTAATTTCCTATTCACAAATACAGAAACATACCCCGTAAAATTTTCAAGAAGGGGGAAATTGTCAATCAATCAATTGTATTCATTTACTCAATTGAGTTAATACAAGATCTAAAGTTTAGAAAGCATTTAAGAGTATATGAAGGGTTATTTTCTTAACAGAAAGTAAATCTCACTGAGAACTGATTAAAGACAACTCAGTTTTTTAAATCTAAGATGCTACTTTGAGAAGAGAAAATATAAATTTGAAAAACTGTAATTCTAATAAAACAATTTATTGCGCAGTAGTGTTATTTTGTTAAGAAAGAGTATAGAATTTCCTAATCCCCGTTTCACTTCATATAATTTTAAAGTCATATAGTTTCTGAACACGGATACAATACATCAGATTTAATATGTAGTCCGTCTAAGATATTTTTTTTCATGAGGCACTTCATACGTATTTGTTTATTTTTAAATGAAACTGATTTTTAAAGACATTTTTAAAATGTGAAAGAGCAAATTGCACTAAAAATTGAATTTGAAAGTAAGGTAAGCCAATCTAAAAAGATATTAAAAGTCAAATTAAAATTTAGTTACTGACAGAAATTTTTGTACATAATGAACCACGTAAGAATTTGTATTTTTCATTAAAAGAAATTCTTTGATAAACGATTATGTTCAAATGGTTTTCATGTAAAATTTAGGTGAAAGAATTGTGGTCATACGAATGTGATATTGAAAGGTTGAACTTAATTGTAATAGTTCAAAACTTTTTGTAGTCAGATTGAAAGCCAAAGATGAAATTTTCCTTTCTGAAAATCAAACCTTTTTCTCAAGCGTCTAAGGTTACAAATTGATTTAGACATTATTTCACACTTCAAACGCCCAGTTTAATAAATTTAGATTAAAATCAATGCAATAAAAATACTTTGGTGAATTAAAATTATTTTTAATTCGAAGCTGCAGTAAGATTTTTTACATCAAGTTTTTGAAGTTTAAAACAATGTACTCACACTTTATTAAGTGTTTTTAAGTGTTTTTTTATTTTACTGTATATTTTAAGATAAAAAAAACAAGATCTATAAAGCTAAATTGTGATCTTACATTAAAAATATGAAAAATAATAGAGAAAATAGAATTCTTAAAAGATATTTTACCAGACTATAATTATTTTTAAAATGCGGATATTTCACGGCAATGATTTATCTGAGCTGATATTTCGAGTCTAGAACTGGTGAAAAACCTTCTTGCATATGATAAAAATATTTTTCAAGATCAATATTAACTGCATTTTCTATATAGCCAAATATATTAAAATTAAACCGATACCGATTATAATATCTACAAGATTTTTACTATCACTCTCGATAGAAGGCCAAAATTTGGTAATTATGAGCCCAGAACAATGAGAAATAAAATATATCTCGACACACGCATGGAAGCCTTCTATGTCATTAAAGATAACATTTTATGGGAATATTCTTATAAAAATCATAATCATTGTCAGTACTATTAAAGCTAGTATTATAATCAGTATTATTATCATTAATTCTGTATCCCAGAGCGAGCTCAAATACTGAGATAGCAGCAATATTTTTTTCGTATTTATAGCATTTCAAATTCACTTTAAGTATTAGGTCTCTTAGGTATCAGCCCGCATAGCAGAAACTGACCTTAGAATGACATATCAAAGATTAAATATTAAGTTTTTCTTGTACTTCTAATAAAATAGCCAAATTTCAGTTAATAAACCATTAAAAAAGCTATAGCAAATATTCAAAATTAACCCTCCTGGTGGTTGTTCGGACGAGGTATCTCGTCATTAGCAAAAGTGATCAGATCTCTATGGACGAGATATCTCGTCATTAGAAAATTGGTCAGATCTTGGTGGACGAGATATCTTGTCAAACCACTTGGGGGTTAAATAACATACGAATGAAAAAGTTTTGTTCCTTCACTCGATGTTTGTCTTCGAAATTCCCACACTTTCGGAAGTCCATGATTTAAGTTTTACTTCTCTGAACCCCTAATAGAAAACCATTTTTTTCCATTCAAGGAGAAACGTCTTATAAAAATAATTTGATTCTTAGGATTGGATATAGTTTTGATCGAAATTGGTATTTTACAGTTGCCTACATTTAGTTTTTCATATTCGATTTACTCGTGATTTTTAATTGATGCAGTGGCATAATTCTAAACGTTCAGTTCTGTACCTTCGAGGCATAGAACAGTTATTTCAAAAATAAAAATATTTTCAGTAATTTCAAGTATTTTTCTACTTCTTTCTCATTTACTCGGCTAGGCTACACTATTGGTAACAACGTCATAGTTATTATTATTTATTGAAATAACATTGATTTTAGTCTGAATTGCGACAGTTATTTAAAACATTTTAAAAACAATTCTTGTGAGTTCGCGGAATATATCGGACATAGTGTTATTTTAAAGAGACAGATCTTTATGTGTATTGAGACTGGATGGGGTTGTGTATCATCAAGAAGAACAAAAAAGTTGTAAAGTCTATTTAAAAAAGTGGACAGAGTTGTATACCTACAACCTACAAAATTATAAACCACAATTGAGAATGATGCTTATGGCACAACTCAAATTCGGTACTGAAGAAAGGCTGTGCAGTCGAAAGGATGGTTTGAGCTGCTCTTATGTCCCAGAAACTGTTGAAAATATATTTGGTTAACCCTCCTGGTGGTTGGTTGTCTTGACTAAGTGTCTCGTTTCTCTCATTAGCAAAACTGACCAGATCTCTATGGATAAGATATCTCGTCATTAGAAAAACCCTAAACAGATATTGATCTCGTCATCACCAAGAAACGGATTATCTTGACGAGATATCTCGTCATTAGCAAAAATGGCCAGATCTTGATGGATGAGATATCTCATCGAAATCAGTTGGAGGGTTAAATACAATAGCATAAATCTAAAGTTTTAAAAAGAAAAATATACGAAGCTCCAGAAAACGTTACATGGAACCCCGAGGTTCCGAGGAAACCAATTTGAATATCATTTCTCCCTGAAGAGCTTGCATTCCTCCATCCAGATGAGAGTTAAATAAATCCCTATTTCCCGACGGAAGAGGGGAAAATTGGACGAGTTGGCAGCTCACCCGCTCCGCTGTTTATTTTCGGTTCTACGCTGCTCTCATAACATGTGTTTTTCAGAACTTACTATTTGTCACGTTTGGTGATTTATTGCTCTTCGAAAGCAGGGTCTCGCCTGTTAACAAATTGAAGACGAGTTAAAAACCCCTTATGCCAAACAATGAGGAGTTCTACGGGAAGCATCCCACTCTGTTTTTTCTCTGCCTTTGAACGTCGCCCTCCTTTTTTCGCTCTTTCAATTCGTAAAGAGTGTCAAAGCACTCGCTACAGTATTTAATGGGCTGGAGTAATTAATATAATAGAGAAACGCTAATGGTGAAAGAAGTTAGAAAATGCATGACACTTTAGAATGATTTACGGATGATAAGGCGAATATATCATTATCCTATCATTATTTTTGGACTTAACGCTTACTTCGAAATGCACATTCGACTAGGGAGAGAAGCAAATATTAAAAAGAAAGCATATTATAAATAAATTATTTTAGGAATTATCTTCGTTAAGCTGTATACGTAAAAAGTAGATTACTGCAGTTTTCAAAATTTGTTTAAAATTCATCTTAAAGTAATCTATGTTCGGATTCCTTTTTTGAAAAAATGTTCAAATTATACTGCCTCTCTCTTTAGGATAAAATAACTTATAAAACACATAAAACAAAAATCACTAAAAAATATTGTAATTTATTAAACAAATTGGGTCACGAAAACGTTAACGAAAAATATTACAACTGAAAAACTAGGGCCTACTATAAGCTAAGGCCTGAGCTAAAAGAAATTCTATGCTCTACTCCTTTCCACTCATGAGATAATGAGAGTAATGTAAAAGAAAACATAAATATTTGAAATTTTTCCTTACGCCCTCCCACCAACACCTGAAGTCTCTAAAATTTTCCTTTCAAGATAACTGTCTTATTCAGACCCTTCAAAATAAATATAAAATCAGTACGCCAAATTTCATTCAAAAATGTACAGAGCATTTTTAGTTATCGCGTTTCTCGAGCAAACATTTTGCTCAAAATCACAATCAGAGAATAATGCATTTAAGGATTTGAAAACGAATTAAAAAACAGCTATAAAGATCTGTTCAAATTGCTATATATCCGCTTCTATTCACCGTACAAACGAAATAAAACAGTTTTGAAAAGAAAAAGTCCAAATATTAAGAATATGGAATAAAAATGAAATATGAAAATTTATTCAAAAAATCGATTTTTCAACGTGGATATCTTAAGTTTATAAAGAACGAAAATAGCAATATAGGTAAGTGATTTCAGGAATGTAAAAGTAATACCTTCATATCTGGAGTTCTTAAAATACTACTATGCAAAACTTAGTCACACACAGATATTGATCCTGCTCACATCGAATTTATTTAAATATTCCTTTAATTCAAAGATTCATCTTAGTTTTGTTTATCGTTCAGAGTAAAAAGGGTGAAATTTATTTCATACATACATTTAGAGAAATTGGTATTTGAAAAGAAGCTTTTGTCTTATTTGGGAAATCTGCGGTGCACGTACCACAGAAAATTTTCGAACAAAAGCTGATGCTCTAAGTCATTTTAGTTTTAGGTATGTAATTTCTCAGTATTTAATTTCAAAATTTTTTCTGTAAGTCCATTCAAATTATTTTTCCTAAAAAATATTAAAATCTTAAAAATAAAAACTTAAAATTTTCATAATTTTTTATTCTCGTTAAACGTAAACATGAAAAAAAATGAAATTTCAGTTCCTATTGATAAACAATACACAGAGAGAAATTAATATATTCATCATCGCTATAAAATCCTTATTAAAATTATCCTCATTAAAGTTTAAAAAATACAGCTTAGATTGAGTCGTGTTCACTCTTTTGTTAGCAGGTAGAAGGCATTTTTATATCTCAAAGTAAATGCACTTTCGAATACGAAATATTATTTTATGCAATTGATGAGCCTTCAAATGTATTCGCTTTCCTTAAAAGCAGAATGTCAAACATAGAACGAAATTTATCAAACATGAATTTACAACGAAATCAACCACTAACACAAACTTACAAAACCTACATTAAATTAAAACAGTTAAAAAGGGATTTAACTGAAACCTTTTTTTTACAGCTTCTAACCTTCTCAATCAACCCCGATTGATTATTATATTCTTGTTTTAAAGGGGAAAATTTCAATTAGATCTAGGAAATGTTTTTGGTAATAAATTTCGAGTGATTTATGACCAGAAAATCTACTGGAAATAATTGTTATTGTCCGATACGGTAGAGCAACCGTCAACATCCCAAAAAAGTGCCCAGTTTTGAAAATGAAACATTATTCCTCCACAGCATCTAGCAAAAAGCCAGTGCGAGCATATCGGTGGAATTAATAGGAAGGGGAGCCTGGAAAAAACGCCTCGCTTTCTACAGCCCTAAACACACACGCGTTCACAATACCCGATCATCTCCCCTTTAACTTTTCGGTGATACGTAATTATCGGCTTTTAAGTGAAGCAAATTTTCCGGTTGCCGCGGCTGATTCCTAACAGATGAAAAGTTAGTGACAAAAGTACCCTAAAAAGGAAAGGAACCGGGGCAAAGTATTATATTATCTTCCCCTGTGCCTGGAGATAAATCCCGTTGAGCGCTGGGCGCTACAAGCTCCATTGTTTCATGGATAATAAGGATGAGAGCTTGCCTGCCACTCTACTGGTCGGGCGCTTTAACGCTTCGCTGAATTTAATGGCGTAATTTTCCTTAGAACAACACACCCCCGGCGGCCGCCAAAGACCGAGGGTTTGGCGTTTATCTAAAGAGAGGACTTAAAAGCTTACTTGTTGACAGCTGCTGTTCCTAAATGTGCACTCTAATGTGTCTGAAGCATCAAAATGATTGCAATCGCTATACCTGATGGAATCGATCAAGACTTTTCAATTCGTCCCTGCGAAGCTCTGTTGTTGTCGAGGAGGCGACGTTTATAGATCGTCATTATTGTCGACACTCTTTCACGAGCACTTGTTTGACGTCCTGTGTGGCAAAAATTTAAATCGATTACTGTAATCATCGAGATAGAAAGGTCACGGCTTACATTTCGATGAGTTCGGAGAGAATTTATAGCTCGACTTGAATCAACACATTCGAAATTCGGTCACTATGTCTAATAGTATTCAAAATCGCTATTATAAGCATGCAATGTATACTTTGAATGTTTGGTTCACAGATGCGTGTGATTAGTTTGGGTTCGAGGTTTTGGTGTCAGTTATTATTTTACAATTTATTATTTAAATTCTAGCATTCGTTATGCAGTTATATATATTTTGTAATATGTGTAGTACTATTCTCTTTCTCTATTCGGTTATCTTTACATGCAAAACTTTTCAAAGGATAGGTTCAATTTTAGTTTAACTTATACATATTTCTATTTTTCATATAAAGATATTCATTTATAGTTAGGAATTATATCAAAATTACTTTAGACAGCAAACTTTGGGTTTAGCTTGTCTGATTATTTTCATTGAACTTTGCTGGATCTTTTGCATGACTTTCAGTATGAAGTATATTTTACAGGTTTAGTGAAAAAATTTATGAAATATCTCAGGACAAGAAAAATTGTGTTTTTGTTACAGTGTTTTTCTTAAATGATTTTCTTTTAAAACTGCTCCCCAAGGATTCTTACCAATGACACGCTCTCTCGTTTCTTATCATCGGTAATTATTTTTGTCAAGTGTTGAATCTCGCACCTCTCATATAATTACTTTCAGTACAACTTTAAGCATTTTCTTCGGATTGAATAACACATAAAAATATAGAAAATGTTGTCATTGATCAAGGAACATCAGCTATCGTTACTACTTCCGAACTTTAGTCGCATTTTCTGTGCAGTTATCAAGTTGAACCTTGCTAGATTTGCTCTCTTGTGACGCATTAAACGATGTGTGAAATTAAACGTATCTTTAAAATATGAAATTATTAGTGACTAAGAACAAGTATTCATTTCTCTATCGTGTGTGATTAAAGTTTGTTGATTTTTGTTTAAGAACAACGTTAAATGAATTGGTAAATTTATTTCCCCTTCATTTTTTACTCCAGGAAAATGGATTAGAAACGCATCCTGTTATAATTACATTTCTCTTTTCTCCATAATCTATTTCAAGTTTCTTAGTTCGAGTCTCGGCATGAACATAGATATTCGTAGTGGTTCGGAATCCACTTTCAGTCATAGGTCCCGATCTTTTAGCCCTCGTGAAAACAAAAACAATGACGGTAGAGTGAAAAACGTAACCCAAACCTATTATTTTTTGCAGCAAATTTCACAGGTGCCAATTTTCTCGAAAGCGCGCCATCTGTACCACACTTATCTATATATCAGCATCAATTTCAGTTGAAACAAGAATTTTAATTGGGGCTGCTTATTTAGATTACTCGCAGAATCTTCTTCCTTGCAATTCCGAAACACCGGTAGCTAACGAACTTTATATTGGTTTATTTGAAAGCTTGTCTTTTTTAAGAGTTCGTTTTGATGAAGTACAGCCGTAAATTGAAGTGAATTACGACAGTGAAAAAGCTACTTTTCTCTCTGCAAGTGCGCATGTTTCATTCATACACGAGGTGCCACTATTCTTGGTGCAAGTCTCCCTTATTTTTATGTTTTGGTAGACGTGGATAAATTTATCTCTAAACTTGCAGGATGAGACACACACAGAAAACTACGTTGACATTAGGTTTAATGCACAGATATAACACACATCCACTAATATTTTCCACTTCCTTTATATTATGCAGTTTTAATGATGGAGTCATTAGACTGATTTCCCATAAAGTAAGAATAGCTCGTTGTGTTACTCCAATGCGACGTTAATTAAAATACCTACCTACCCATAAAAGTAGGTAGGTATTTTAATTAACGTCGCACTGGAGCAATACACGGGCTATTGGTGACAGTCCGGGATCAAACCCAAAGGGAAAGATTCCAGGACAACACCATGTAATTTTGAAACATGGTCAGATGACGAGGTCACACCCGAGCTGGCACCCCACTCTCCAAACTTTTCCCTTAAAGAAAATATCACATGTTATTCTTATGATAAAAATTGTTAAGGATGAATTTATCAACATCACGATAAAACTTTATTCCTTCTGATATGAAATAGTACATTATGTTTTAATAAAAGTACATGAATATTATATTATTCTTGTACTAAACAAATGCAATGCATAAAGGTTTTGCATTGTAGCTTTCTAACGTTCTTTGCTAGCATTTAAAATATTAAAGATATAGACAATAAATAGTTTTAAGCTCTTAGGGTTACTTAGTTTTAGGTTTTAAGGCACAAGGGGTCATATTTGACCAAACTGCGCCACAAACAGGACAACAAAGAGGGAGGGGGAAAGCATAAGGGTAGAAGAGGGTAAAACAGAAGGGAGGACAGATCACTCGGGTACTTCGGGGGTGCGATGCCCGTACACACCTAAAGAAGATGTGCCCCTAATTGGTAAGCTCCCATGGAAAAGGGCTGTAATACGTAAAATCTTGTATAGCAATCGTCATAGGTAATTATTTGTTTCATCAATTCGTAATAACTTTTATGATTTTCGTCATTTAACGATGAACTCCGAGACAAAACCACTCCAGAGACGTCAATTGTAGGAACACATTGTTTACGTTTAACCTGCCCCCTATTTTAACGAATAGACTCGTTCAAAACCCTGTGACTCAAATGCCAATTCGCTGGAACCGGACTATACCGAAAGTAATAGCAGTGATAACGAGTTGTCTGAGGAAAAATATCCGCTGTGATCACCATGAATATTTTTGAGTACTGGGAATCTTTTCTCCTGACAAGCTTAGGATCTTTCTACGAATGGAATCCTCCAAGGTCGTCTTCCTTCTCATCAGAACCACTCTATGCTGCGGGGCGAAAGCAGAATACGAAGAGTAAACAAATATAAACCCAGTTAGCTTATTTGAGATTATACTTTTTCTCTTTAGTTAAAGCTATAGCAGGTTGGCAGCTAAATTTGCATTGGAGCAACACAATGGGCTATTGGCGACGGTCCGGGATCAATCCCGAAGGGAAAGATTCGATGACAACACCTCGTCATTTAGAAACAGGTGAGAGGACGAGGTCGACACCTGACCTTCACCCTGCTCACCAAACTTCAACACCACTCCAACGGGAAGACATTTCAGACCACGACAGATTTAACGGGCACCAGCCCCACATACACGACGGTCTTTGATTGGATCGAGCTCTAACTGATATGCGTAGACAAACAAATCTGTAAAAATGTAATAGAAATTACGAACAAGTTGCATGTCATGAAAACAGCAAAAAAATCACACTATTTCCTAACTTTTCATTATTCTACTTTTTGTTTTGCTGATTGATTCGTCTCAAAAATTTCTTTCAATATTCAGATTCGTCCGACTTTTACCTTCGGTGAAATGAGTCGCTTTACTACTCGCACAATTCATTTCCTCCTCCGTTCTCATAAAAAAATGAACATAAAATAAACTCGAAGCAAACGCTGGAGACTGGATTAGATAAGAAAGAAAACAACAAATTTCTTCTCCGAAAAAGATTGAAATCCAATTTCCAGATTTAATCGCAAAATACATAAATAAGTTCTCTTCATCCGAGACTTTTCGACAAACTATTTGGAATGGTAGACATTAGTGACATCCATCCTTCTCGACGAATGAAGAAGCGTCATTATCCATCATTATCCAGCAGCAGGTAAGATCTCGCACATTCCCCCAGTCCTAATTTATCCGAAGTAACATTATACACTGACTCGAATGAATTAGCCGGGAGATGCCCATAGATCTAATTGACCTAACTCTTTAACTCCCCTCTTTCCAAAACTGCACCTCGCTTGTGTCGAACTCTTCCGTGCAGACTATTTAATTCGCGCGGGCATTCATCATAGGCAGTGCAAAAGCCGGAGGGACACAGTCACTTGACATTGATTTTATCATTAGGCATGAATTAGGCGAATCTGGAATCCCAGCCCTCCCCGGGTCTCTGTGCCATTTGATGATGACGCGCTACATCTGAAACGCGGGCCAATCCCTTTGACTGGCGATGTAATTTGCTCAATTAAAGTCTATGAGGACCATTCGATTTGACAGGCCGGTCGTTTTCTACGCGCTCTTAACTCGCTGCTGATTGAATCATTCCGAAGAACTATTTATTAAGTTCTCAAATGTGAATTAGCTATTGAATTGGGAATGACGCGGCGGGGGCCTCGCGTCGCTTCGATTGTAGGGCGGCGTTTGAGTCCCGGATTGCGCCCAGTGCCGCTCGCGTTTCCCATTCTGGGGCAGGAGCTGAATCAAATAGCGATAAGCGGGGACTTTTCGACGAAGTTCCGCAAGGGCCGGTGAAGTTCATGAAAAGAGAGTGGTCGCGATTCGCAAACACCTTCGCCCGTCTCAGAGCTTGTGATTTGAGTGCTTTTCGATCTTGATAGGTAGTTAGTTAACGTCGCACTGGAGCAACACAACGGGCAATGTCCAGGATCAATTCAGAAGGGAAAAGATCCGTGGAGAACGCCTCGTGATTTCGGACCACGGTCAGCTGACGAGAACAACACCCTACTCTCCAAACTTCCACACTACGCCAAAGTGAAGACATTTGAGGCCACGTCAGGTTTAACGTGCACCATCTCCCGTGTACGCGACGGTCTTCGGCTGGACCGAGTTTCGAACTCGCAACCTTCCGATTGCTAATCCGTTGCTCTTCCAACTGGGCTACCCCATCCCCTTTCGATCTTGAATAGTTAAAAACAAATAAACCCTTTGAGCATTACGAATTTTCCAAGTATTGCTTTTTTCCCCAGATGACACGATTGATAGCTAGGTTTATTGATTCAACCCTTCGAGTGGTTTCGATGAGATATCTCGTCCATTGTGATCTGACTAATTTTGCTGATCACGAGATATCTCGTGAAATTCTCGAGTGAAATATTTAATTTTTATAAGGAATCAGGCTGCTTTAATTCTATATTCCCACAAGTTAAATTGAATATGCAGTCTCTCAGTGAAGGTAAACATCTTATTTGTGATGTTAGTTCGTAATAGAAAGTATATTAGACATTTTTGGCTGGTTTGGTTTTCATTGAGCAAGGGCCATATTTGGCCATGCTGCGCCAGACCCAAGACAGACAATATCGAGTAATAGACATACACACAAGGGAAGTTACACTGGCACAGAAGAGAGAAATATATCCAGGGGAAATCGAACCTGCGCCGCCTACAACTCAGATTGCTAACGTAGTGGGTAAACACACTGATCCACGGCGGCTCCTCTGTGAAGGGAAAACGGCGAATCAAGTACGATCTCCGCACAATTCACGGGACTGGCTAAGTTCAGGATGCGGAAAATTCCACATGGGCTGGTATATTTAAGGGCCGATTGAGACGGCATATTTGAGAAAAATATGTATATAAATATCAGAAAATTTATAAAATACATTTTTCAAATAATAGCATATCGGGAAAACAGGCTTATGGGTTCTATTTATCATTTTCATCCGGCATAACATTGCTTCGTCAAATACAAAAATGTGCATATTTCAGGTAATAATTTAACTTTTATCACTAGTTCAGATAAGGAAAGGCGCAGCTTGTCCGCTTTTGGACCATGCGCCATAAAACCAAAACCAACCGACCAGATAAACAGAATTTACATAAAATATCCCTAAAAAATAGCCGATCTGGCCCATCTATCGATTCTATTTGACCTGCGACAGCTTAAATATAAATACAAAACAATTACACTTTTAATGAAAAAACCTTTTACTAAAATATAAAAATAATCGATTGAGTGATAAAATCAGAGGAATGTAGGTAGCTAATTAACGTCGCACTGGGGCAACACGCTATTGGTGACGGTCCGGGATCAATCCCCAAGGGAAAGATCGAGGACAACACCTCGTAATTTTGAACCACGTTCAGATGACATTTCCATTAGAAACGTGTCAAACGGGTGCTAATGAGATTTGAATAAGCCAGAAACATCGTCTTAAATTTTCAACAATACATGTTTCTAAACTGGCTAAAATCACAACTAAAAATGAAATTACATTTAAATGCAGGATAAAAATCACGAAACGGCAAGACAAAATTTAATTCAGAATTGTATGGAATGTAAGGGTGTGATGGTTATTTCTTCGGATTCGGATTGGAATACATTATATATCAAGGTCTATAATAAGAAATTGATATCAGTGATGAATTCCTTTTAACTTAAGTTCGTTGAAATGAGCTCGTTAGAAGAAATTGAAACATGTGCAAAACCACTACCTATTGGATCTAAGAATTTGAAAGTATTTTTTAATTATATCAATGGTAAGTTCGAAAAAATAAGTAATATGTTTAATTCAATAATTTGCGATAGATGGCATATGCGACTAAAATTTACACACGGCGTTTAATTAAGTAGAGCACACTTAGATGATAAAGTAAAAATAATCAATCAAAATGTAAATGAGAGAAATTATAAGTTTCTATCAATGACTTGTAAAGATTTACTTATTTATTAATCATATTAAAATATGAAGGGAAAATTTAAGAAAAAATTTAAAAATTAATGGTCAAATCAGTTTTGTAATTAAATTATTTTTTAAATTTTGTAATTAATTGAGTGGTTTGGTTTGTTGGTTGGTATTTCTCGTGCTGTTTTCTCTTTGGACATATTGTGCCAAGCACAAGATATTTAAAAAGTTGGGACCCAAAAAATATTTGGGGTATATATACAATTATATTATACAATTTATAACAATGAAAAAAACGTTAATTTAAAACCTCATTCAAAATTAATTCTCTTTGTAAACTAATTCTCATTCAATTGTAAGATTTGACTAAATTGTCGTATATTCCGCTTTCATTTTTGTAATCAATAGCCAATTGAATGGTGAAAATATCATGGACATAGTACAGTCAAGAATTTCCTGTGTTATTTTATTTTATAATCGTATTTTGTGATCATTATTTTTTATTAGAATGAGGTGTACAAGTGCTTCTACTGAATATAAAAAGTGTCTGTGATTAAAATAGGTGCTACCACCTCCTGGAAGTACTTGAACGTGTCCTATAGATTAGTTCACAGTTAGAGCGCTTCAAATTTCAAAAGGAGACGTTGCAGACCAAAAAGGGCACGAATGAAATTATATTCTATTGCCCCACTCACAATACTATCACATTACAACTAAGAAAAAGTCATTGGTATGCACTTACCTCATCATGTGGGGCAAGCGCTACCTTATGAAATAGAATCGGAAGGAATTTTTTTAAATTATCAATGGTAAGTTTAAACACATTAGTAAAGGATCTGTGTGCGTGGAAAAATATGACTTTTTAAAAATTACCGGAACAGTTAGCAATCGTTTCAATATGAGTTTTCAAGATTTGGGTTTGCACTTGTCTTACCTCACCCTATTTAAAAAGCATTTTATTCTGAAAACCCATTCAAAACATGTGGTTCGTATGTCATTTATACAAAAAATGCTATAGCATTCATCATAAAAATATAATTCCATTTGTTAAAAAATGTAAAAGTCGCATGAGTTATTTTCACTGGAATCGATGGTCTCATTTCAATGCTCATCTGGTTACATACGAGGAGGGAATTGTGGTTAGATAGCTACTCGCAGAAGACCATGGTTACTTGTATATATATATATAAAATTCACATTAGGGAATAATATAGAGATATATGATAGATGTATTATAACTGACCCAAGAAAGAACTATGTCTTCCAATACTCAACGTTTCAGTTTGCTTCGACTGCGCACAGCTGAAGGCGACTATGCTGGATACTGTATTGCTAGATAACAGTGACAGAAGAAAGTGCATCGTTGAAGGATGACATCTTAATGAAAACTGCTGGAGTTGGTTTACAAACCGAGTTGCCGCCTGCCCGTGCTATAATACCCCGCACTGTGATTTGAGGTACAGGGTAAACCTAGCCAATTACAATTCGCCATAGGACAACGATCATGATCGGTCGTGGATCATAATCTGCCACTTTTCTCAGCGTGAGCTGGTGCCTATCTGAACATATTGCTACCACATTCTCTGAATGATGATAGGATTCCCATGAACACGACTTTAAGCAATCAAGATAAACTTAGTCACACAAGTTTAAATAATTATACCTCCCTGAATATCCGTAGATTGTCTAGATTGTCAGTCCTGCTGTCTAGGCCTAAATACAAGCATTTTAGCTGACTACACTCAATTGAATTGAGAAAGACTGATTGGGTAGATATAGATAGTCACAATTTTCAACTGTTGCGTCACCTTGTATCCTATTGGATGGATTCTTTAGCAAATCAAATTTTTTGCACATATTAGCATCTATAGTGCCAGTTGCTAATATCAATGACTAGTAACACTTATTTAATTGAACCTGTCATTTCAATAATTATTAACCTTTCTGGTGTTTGTCTCGACGAGATATCTCGTCATTAATAAAAGTGACCAGATCTTGACGGAAGAGATATTTCGTCATTAGAAGAAAATTGACCAGATCTGGATTTCGTCATCATAAAAAAATCGGCAATATCTTGACGACGAGATATCCCAAAAAGTAGAGCAAAATTGGTCAGATCTTTATGGACGAGATATATCGTCGAAACTACTTGGAGGGTTAGCGCATGAATTTTTGTTTCTGAAATGACCGATTCAATTGCTCTGCGATTCTTTTTACATTAGTGTACAACACAATCTTTTTCAATAAAAGAATTAATAATTTCCCTTATTTTTTAAGTTTTCAACATGATATAAAAATGGGCAGAATGATAAACGAGAACTTCTTGAAAACAATAACGGCATAAAACTGCAGGAAAATTCTAATATTTCATTTTTCGTCGCAATCACATAAATAGGAAAATCCGCTCCAGTTACTGTATCTGAAAGAGCGAAATCATTCCAGATTTTCCCTCGAAGTTCTGAATACACATCCTCTTCCTATCATGCGTTTTAAATGCATGTTTTTTACTCGGATTTGAATACACGGCGAAGTATTCACCGCTATGAACAAAAATCCCTCCCAATCATAAACAACTAAAAATACTATCGAACACAGAATCCACGCTTTATTATCAATACCCATGGAGACCGCCCCTAAGTCCCAGAAAATGCAATCCTTGTTGTAAGCAGCTATCGTGGAGAGAGATTAGGCACCAACATAAAAAGATTCACTGTTTGTTACCCTTGTCTAAAAACAAGTTATTTGCCAGCGACGAGTTTCTCGCTTCGTGGATCACTATTCACATTTGACGCGGCTCCATTCATTCGAGACCATTTTGAGGCCATTTTGGTAAAAGCTACTAGTTGTTGACTACTAGATCGTACAGCTCCCCTTTTTTCTAACGTCCCTATCCTCTTCCCAACACGATCTGGGAAAGAAAAACTGTTGTTCACGAGTTGGGGTGTGGGGTTATTTCTGGAGGGCTTGGTGTAACTCACAGAATCTTTTTGGCATCCATTAAAACAAGCTTAAGTGTATAACTAGTGTGGCCTATCTCTTGATTCTGGAAATCCTATATTTAGTTTCCCTCAACGAAGTGATTGACATGAGGCCGGACTCTTCGAGGAATGCTCAATCTTTTTTCTGCCCCTTTTTTCTTTGGAGTGGAGGATTACAGATGTTGATACATGGATGCGTGTTCACGATGACGAATGAATGAAGACTGTTCTTTGTTGGAGTCGCTGGTTTAAATGGGATGGTAATAGGACAGTCTTTTGACACAACACACGAGATAACTGAACTAAAATATTATTCGATGCAATCGATATCAGAGCGGATACAGCATTTTTTGCTCGTTCTGAAAGGGAAACGACTGGGTTCCTCATATTTTAGGTACACGTATCAAAATTGTTTTATCCCATTGTTTGCATTTCAAACTAAAGTGGCTTAACCCTCCAAGTGGTTTCGACGAGATGTCTGTCTATCAAGATCTAATCAAGTTCGCCAGTGATGAGATATCTCGTCATCAAGATATTGCGGATTTTTGATGATGAAAATATCAAGATCTGGTCAGCTTTCTTCTAATGACAAGCTATCTCATCCATCAAGATCTGGTCAATTTTACTAACGAAGATATTTCTCGCCAAGACAAACACCAGGAGGGTTAATACGAATACAATGACGTTAAAAATTAATATCTTCGTTAGTTACTCTAAAAAACTAACAAACATTTTTGTTTTACTAATTTTGCATTAATTGATTTAGAAAGTCTCATGGTAATCAATCAGCTATCGTCCAAAATTGTTTATTCCAAAGAAAAAAATGAGAAATTTTAAATACGGGTAAACCGTTTCTCATTAACACGTATAGAGTTTCGAAGAGCGTACACGAATCACAGTTTTTAGAGAGAGTACACGAATCAAAATATAGTTCAAATTGAATAAGGACTTTATTGGTATTGTTTTATATTTTATTTTACTGGTTGACATTTTTTTCGTTTCCCAAAATTTGCAGTGTGACACAAAAAATTATAGAAACGGTAAGCCTGTAAAGAAAAACAGACTATTAATTCATAACTAGATTAGATTATTTTAAATGCTGGTATATATTGAAATACATATTTTAAAATAACATTTCGTTATTTTAACTCATAACATTAAAACTAAAGTATAACTAAAACTCAAAGATCTTCAGAAATGGTTTCTTTTATAAATTATTTGATCATGTTGATAGGATTTGAATTTTTTAGAAAAAAATTTCATCTCCAGACACGAGAAAATGAATTTAAATTGTAGTATTCATAGATGCCATGCTGGTAATAGAGGTAACAGAAATATCCACAATCTGTTATCACCATTTATGTGATAACAGAGATATGAATATAATGAGACTAACAGTGATTATAAATCTTCCAACAGCAACTAATGAGTGTTTTTCCATCTTCAGATTCACCAATTTTTGAAGGTGGATTATTTGAAATTCAAAATAGGATATTTATGTTTTTTCGATAGGATTTAAAGGGAATTTCGTATGTAGCTACAGCTAATCTTCATGTCTTAGAGACATTATTATTACGAATATTTTCTGATTAATTTTATAGCAATCAACATTACACAATGCCGAAAGAAAAATTTGCTACGATAGATAAAGGCAATAAATATTATCAAGATATATGTCTGAATGTATTTAGGAAAATAAGAACATATTTCTGTTTCTTTATCATTCACAAAATGGGATGTTTATTAAAAACCACCTATAAGCCATTCAAGTAAAAGCAATTCGTTTTTCGCAACATATCTAACACTAAGAGACTTATATCTAACCTTGTAAAACTAATTTTAATTTTTATTCCTGAATAATTTTGTATGCTTTCCAGTACTAGTTTAAATCACGAAAAATCCGTTTTAAGTATCATCTGGATATATTTTTCGATTGTATCTAACTCATTTTATAAGAAACTAAAGCTCTTCTATTAAGACTAATAGACTTTCAACCTGCAAAGAGATGTCTACAAGAACTGGAAGGTTTTATTGAAGAATGAAGCTCGAACCCAGGTTCCCTGCTCAGAACTGTAGGAGTCGCATGCTTTTGACTTTTCACCTGACATGACTCCCTACAAACACACCGTATTAAGTAACAACTATTTGCCCCCTTTTCGATCTAGATGAAATGACTGGAGACCACCTCAAAGACGTCCCCAAAATTCCTGACAATACAATATCAAATTATACAGGAGACAGGCGTAGGATAAAAACATCATAAGAAACTATTTTAAGAATTCTGTAGACGGACATCGAATGTCCTTTTTACGTAGCATTCTACATTTTGCATAGCATTCATAACTTTACTCTATTTTATTTGAGTGAAAAAGGAATGAAAGTATGTTCAGTTTCATTTCTCTATCAGAGTTTATATATACGTTGAAATAATTAAACTTTTAAGAAAACGATTGACTTTACAACTGTTTATTAGGTAGGTAGATATTTAATTAACGTTGCACTGAAGGGGTCAACGCAATGCTCTATTGGCGACGCTCCGAGATCAAAGCCGAAGGGAATGGAATTACGTGATAAACTAGTTATACGAATAAACATCGATCGTGCTGTTCTACATTCACAGGAAGTTAAAAACGGGAGAATTTGAAGGCAAATAAATCATACTTCTTGTCTTAATCTTATCACCGAAGTACAACATTCATCTTCTAAACAGTAGTAGAGATTGTGCCTTCCTTTTTTGCAACTAAACAATTAATTTTCAAAACTAACAGTACAACTTAACGCACCCAAAATGTAATAAATTAGTTTAGTAAATGTACTTGAACGGAATCAGCTTCAATAGTTATAAGATTTAGAGCTTTACAGCTACTTAAAAACTAAAACAATTCAGAACTATAATATTAATATATTTATTTACTTATTCATGTTATACAAAAATTTATTTACATGACAGAGAAAAAATACAAACTAGAAATAACCGAAAGACAAGCACTATACCATAAAAAGATATCAAAAACTAAAAATATATAAAAAATTTAAGAAGCGAAATTTTAGTTTTTAGGTAGGTAGGTATTTTAATTAACGTCACACTGGAGCAACACAACGGGCTATTTTTTAGTTTTTAGTAAAAAAATTTTAAGCGTTGAGTGGGTTGGTTTGTTGGTTGGTATTTCTTGTACTGGATCCTCTCTGGACATATTGTGCAAAGCACAAGATATTTAAAACGCAAGGACACAAAAAAATTTGGGGTAAATATGTAATTATATTATACAATTTATAACAATGAAAAAAACTTTAACTAAATCTCATTCACAAAGTGAAACTGACTGCTTTTTATGTTTTCCAATTTCAATTCATCTTGTTCGAATGCTTACTATGCGTTAACTTTATAAGCAATATTTATTTTTTAAAATTCAAACTATACGAAATAAATTCAAAAAAGCGGAACTGACTGTTTTTAAGTTTTCCAATTTCAATTCATCTTGCTCGAATGCTTACGATGCGTTAACTTTATAGGTGATATTTATTTTAAAAAATTAAAATTATAAGAAATATATTCATAAAGCGGAACTGATTTTTGTTTTCCAATTTCAATTCATCTGGCTCGAATGCTTACGATGCGTTAACTTTATAGGTGATATTTATTTAAAAAAATTCAAATTACACGTAATAAATTTAAAAACCTCGCATATTTATCCATTGGAGTAAATTTTATTCCGAAAAATATTGTGTTCCCGATACCTGAGCGATAGGATTTTGTGAGTAATGGCCACCGAAAGTAGTTTTGGGTCCTTAATCATGGAGGCACGGAGCTGCTCCACTTATTTTACTGGAGAGACCTAAACGGAGCCTACAATTCTGGTCGATCAAACATTGATGGGAGCGAACAATTGAGCCATCCTATTCCACAGCCCGTCAATCCCCTAACTTCACGCTTCAGTTTGCCCCGGTCCCCTTTCCATCTTATTCCAATTTGCCCGGAGCACCGCTAATCGCACAGTTTGTGGTGATGGTCCCGGAGTTACGGGAGTGGGGAATCAAAGGGATTAGACGAGGAGGTGTGCACAGTTCTCGTCTAACTGCTAAATATGCTTCCGACCTGCTTAATTGTTAAAGGGCTCCACTGTCGGCCGGTAATTAAATGAGATCTCGAAAGGGAGAGCTGCACAGGAGACAGGGAAAAAAGATTCTCCTCAAAACGATATCTCGCCTATGTCTCTCACCACTCTCAGAGAAAACCGCATCCCGAAAGAATCAAGTGTGTCACACCCCTTCGAGAAAAGCGACACAATGCAAAATGAGGGCTGTGTTTTACTATTTAGGGAATGATTTTCTTAACGCGATTCAATCAGAAATCAAATATGAAAATATGCTGCTCATTTCTAATAAAGTATATAAAGTGACAGTTCAAAATAAAGATTTCTATTTTCATTTAATGGAAGATTCTATTAAACTCTAATCAAATTATGGAAGTCAAATATACACACATTTAAATTCGTATAAAAAGTGACATAATTCAAAATGAGCATTGTATTTTTCCTTTTATGGAATTATTTTCTTAACGCGATTCAATCATAGAAATCAAATATGAAAATATGCTGCTCATTTCTAATAAAGTTTATAAAGTGACACATTTCAAAATAGATTCCCATTTTCATTTAATGGACGATTCTATTAAACTCTATCAAATTATAGAAGTCAAATAGACACCTTAATCATTGACAAAGGTAATGGTGCCTACGTCTCACCACTCAGAAAACCGCGTCTAGAAATAATCAAATATATAACACTCGAGAAGTGACAACTCAAAATGAGGATTTTATTTTCCCATTTAATGAATGATTTTTTTAGCGCGATCCAATCATAAAAATAAAATCAGAAAATATAATGCGTGTCTAATAAAGTATATAAAGTGACAGTTAAAAATAAAATTTTCCTTTTTCATTGACAAAGGTAATGGTGCCTACGTCTCACCACTCAGAAAACCGCGTCTAGAAATAATCAAATATATAACACTCGAGAAGTGACAACTCAAAATGAGGATTTTATTTTCCCATTTAATGAATGATTTTTTTAGCGCGATCCAATCATAAAAATAAAATCAGAAAATATAATGCGTGTCTAATAAAGTATATAAAGTGACAGTTAAAAATAAAATTTTCCTTTTTCATTTCATGGACGATTCTGTTAAATTATCAAATTATGGAAGTCAAATATACACATTTATAATTGGCATAAAAAGTAACACAATTCAAAAAGAAAATTTTATTTTTCATTTAACGAATGATCCTATTAATACTCCACCAAACAATGGAAAATAAAATAATTAAATATGCTACACGTAATACATACTAAAGAGAGACACAACTAAAAATGGAGATTTCGTTTTCACATTTAGGGTAGTCTTGTATTAAACATGATTAAATTACGGGAATATAATGAGGCAATATGCGCGCATTTCTAAAAAAGATATGAAATAATAAGTAACACAGAAATAAAAATCATGGTTTAGTTTTTCATTTAATGAATGATTCTATTAAACACGACCGTATCATGGAAATAATATCAGGAAATATGATAATGCTTCTAATAAATATACGGAAAATAAAATAAGGAAATATGCTACACGTAATATATACTAAAAAGAAACACAACTTAAAACGAAGATTTTATTTTTCGTTTAACAAATGATTCTATTTAACTATTAAACAATGGAAAACGGACCCAGGAAATATGCTATTTGCTTGTAATAAATATGTTACCGCTAAAGTACGGGAACCAGGTAATCTGCAGATTATCTAGGTAATGTGCAGATTAACTAAGCCGTTCCGTTAAGTGCGGAAAATTGTTTCATTTCTCAAATTACCTAGGTAATCTGCAAATCACCTAGATAATCTGCACATTACCTACTAGGCACTTGTTAAAGTGAAAATAAGATCTTTGCTCGAACAGCAACGTTTTTGTACGCTTAATGAATACTCAAACAAACAACTCAGTAATACTAGGTATTACTAATTGAAAATACGCTATACTTTTATCCCATAAAGTTTTAAGTAATTTCATATAATAATCAGCAGATGTAAATAAAATATACTGACAATTGTTGAAACATTATTTTTTTTCGATATCTAAAGAATCAAGTCGATAAAATCAATCAATAGAATAGTTGGAGCGTAAGGAAAAAGGGAAGGAGGAGGGAAAGGAAATTAGAGAAACAAACTTTTGCACTTTAACGATTCGAAAGCCGTTAATGTGCACATTACCTAGGTAAACTGAGGAAAACTCTTATTTTGTAGATGATTCCGCACTTTAACGGAACAATTCAGCTAATCTGCAGAGTACCTAGGTAATATGCACATTAACAGCTTTTCAGCTTTAACGGTAATAGATATAGAAAATGCTCCGACTCAAATGCAGATTTTGTTTCTTCCTTTGGAGTACTAATCTATTGAACTTAATCAAATTATGGAATTCATATTAGGAAATATATATGCACATATTTCTAATAAAGATATGGCAAGTAACAACTCAAAATGAGGATTTATTTTGCCATTAATCAATAATTTATTAAATACGATCAAAATAAAGATATCTAACAAGAAAGTATGCATACATTTATAATGAAAACATGAAAAGTGACACAATTCAAAATGAGGATTTTGTTTTTATTTAACGAATGAGTTTATTAAACTCAATCAAGTAATAGAAATAAAATCAGGTAGGTATTTTAATTAACGTCACACTGGAGCAACACAACCGGCTATTGGTGACGGTCCGGGATCAATCCCAAAGGGAAAGATCCCGGACAACACCACATAATTTTGAACCACGGTCAGATGACGAGGCAACACTGGAGCTGGCACCCCACTCTCCAAACTTCCACACCACGCCAACGTGAGGAAATTTGAGGCCACGACAGATTTAACTTGCAGCATCCCCCTTGATAAAAGACGGTCTTTGGTTGAATTCGAACTCGGAACCCTCTAGTTGCTAATCCGTTGTTCTTCCAACCGTGCTACCACGGCCAGCATAAAATCAGGAACCATGAACACATTTTTAATAAAGATGCAAAATAAATCTACAAGTTTCAAATTGAGAAGCAAAATAAGCTAAAATACTTTCGATTTTCTTTTGGCTCTCCTGTAAAATTTTAGGGCCGCGGTGGCCCCGTTGGAAGAGTAACGGATTAGCAACCGTAGCGAGTTCGAATCCAGTCAAACACCGTCGCGTACAAAGGAGGCCGGTGTATGTTAAATCTGTCGTGGCCTCAAATGTCCTCATGTTGGCGTGGTGTGGAAGTTTGGAGAGTGGGGTGCCAGTTCAGGTGTTGCATCGTCATCTGCCCGTGGTTCAAAATTACGGGCAGTGGTGCCCTCGGATCTTTCCCTTTGGGATTGATCCCGGACCGTCACCAATAGCCCGTTGTGTTGCTCCAGTATGATGTTAATTAAAAATACCATACCTGTAAAATTTTTAATTTTTGAGTTGTGTCCTGGAATTTCCTTGTAAAGTTTTATATTTAAAAAACCTGACAACGTTTTAATCACAGATGCCTTCCGTAATACACAGTTTATGGAAGTTCTTTAAAACTGATTTTATTCCTGTTTTAATGCCGTGCAGGTAAGTAAAGCGAAATGAGTTTTTAATGTTTGATCGGCATTCCAATTTATGATACAATAGTGAGTAGTTGTTTTTAAAACAATATTTAAGTTTCAATAAAAGCTTTATAAAAGCTGAAATGTAGCAGCTTTGATGCTTTTAACATACTATTTTTAAAATGTTTTTCTCAAGTAATAAAAATGTTCATCAACCATCAGATAGTATTCATAAAAGTTACAAAATGTGTGTGTATAATCATTTTATTATTTTCGAAAAAAATAATTTCTCTCAAACTAAATGATAATTCGAGTACATTTCTATAAGTGTATGGGAGTTTCATTTTGTACAGTTTAAATCCATTACTCAGTAGAGTAATAAAGTCATTATTCTGTACAGTATTAAATTTATTATTTTGTACTGTACTAAATTCATTAATTCTGTACAATTCTATATTCCTTAATTTTATACAGTACTAAATTCATTCTTTTTGTGCAGCATAAAGATGGTGGAATCTCAGTAAAAATAATTTAAGTACTAACCTTGCACGTATGTTTTTGTGTCTTAAGCTCATCGAATATCAAATGTCTAATATTGAAAACGGGAATTTAATGATAAAAAGTATTAAAAATTCAGTTTGTATAAATACCTTTTTAGTAGAAAGCCAAATATACGAGTCTCGATTATATAGGAAAATGAAAGAAATAGTGTACATAATCTAAATATTAAATCTAGTGTATAATCTAAAATACTGAAAATACTTATTTGATTTTGATGATAGAATTTAAACGATTTTGTAAGTGAAAAATAGCTTTTCTAAAACGCTTGTGCCCCGTATACATCCAAACGTTAAGTTATAATGAAACTTGCATTTATTTTTGACTTCTAAGACAGCTAAAAAATGAAGAAAGCTCCAACTTTGAAAGCCAGTATTAAATGCTTAAGACAATTTCATACGTTCCATAACACTGGTTTCAAAAATTCAGATTCCCTCGAAATAAACTCCAAGCATCTCGGACATTTAAGATCTGACAATTTTGCTAATGACGAGATATCTCGTCATCAAGATCTAATGAGATATTTTGCCGAAGCAATCACCAGAGGGCATAATAAACAAGATTTTTTACTTATTAATCATTAAACCCGTGACTGCTTCGTTCTAATACGACATATATGAGCATCATGTGCATATTTTAATGACTCGAGCAAGTGTGTGCCTTTTACATTGATAGGTAGGTATTTAATTAACGTCACACTGGACCAACCCAACGGGCTATTGGCGACGGTCCGTGATCAATCCCAAAGGGAAAGATCGAGGACAACACCACGGTCAGATGACGAGGTCACATCTGAGCTGGCACCCCACTCTCCAAACTTCCACACCACGCCAACGTGAGGACATTTGAGGCCACGACAGATTTAACGAGTACCAGCTCCTTTGTACACGACGGTCTTTTGGTTGGATTCAAACTCAAATAAAGCACTGAAGAGAGGTGGTATATACTATATAACAAGTCGCAGTTCAAAGTCAAGTATAAATATTTAATCGCTTACGAGAGCTAAGTTTTCTGATTTAAATAAACATAATCTATTCAAAAATTCTGATCAATAAGCCTCTGATCTATTCAATAGAGAAATAATTGGCTTTTCTAAGTCAGGTAAGCGTGGAATGCCGGCAACATTTTGATGTTTTCTCTTTCACAGATGCTGGTTGACGTCACAATTCAGTAGTTTTTCACTGCAATTGAAAAATGTCAGCTAAATGTAATTTAAGGTTCTCATTTTCTATTCGGTTGAAAGCAATCAAACTGTAAGTATGCAGACACGAATTTCAGACAAACATATTCGCCTTCAATTTTACTTAAATAACTTTTACTTTGATATTCGGAAGGATCAATAAAATATTTGATGATTGGTAGTTGCATTAACGTCGCACTGGAGCAACACAATGAGCTATTGGGATACACAACGGGATTAATCCTAGGGTTGGCTGGGGTTTTATGGCGCAAGATCAAAGATGGATAAGCTGCGACAAACGCAAAATAAGTTAAGAATTCGAAATATAATTATCATGAGACCAACATTAAAAACATGATTAATGAGTAATTAATTTGTATTAAACATGCATTCAATGAGATGATAGTTTAAAACATGTTACCCAGCAGAGCGATGTATAATATATAAATGATGAAGTGAATATTTACACGATGTATTTTATGATACAGTATATATGATAAAGTAATATATATGTAGTATAAAAAGTCAATAGTATGTAAAAATTTAAAAATATTTGAATGGGATTTTTCCCCAATCAAATCCCGCAATGTGAAATTAGAAGCACTAAAAACGTTTCTGCGATGATGATTAAAACACAACATTCTATTAAAACATGATGGATGCTATAAGGAAACCCACACGAGCCATACACAGGGTCCAATCCTAGAGGAAAAGATCCAAAACAACACCTCGTCATTTTGAACCATGATTAAGAGGTCAACACCTGAGGTTGCACCCCACTCTCCAAATTACCACGCCAACGTGAGGACATTTGAGGTCACGACAGATTTAACATACACCATCCCCCACGTACACGATTGTCTTTGGTTGGATAGAGTTTCGAAAGCGCAACCCTGCGATTACTAATCCGTTACTCTTCCAACCGGGCTATCATGGCCCCTTGAAATATTTGATTGCGTTGAAGAAAGTTGCAATGCACATGGGTTAGTCTGGAAAGCATGCATCCAGTTATTTTCTTCAGTTACTACCCAAGTATCCGTTTTGGAATATTCTGTACGATTGTTGAAGGTTAAGGGTTCCTAAAATTAGGGAATTGAGTTAAATTGAGGGAAAGGCCACATTACGACATTGAAAATGCTACGTGCATTAAATTGAAAAATGAGACTCACATCTACATATACTATAACTAGTGTAGAATAACATCTGCAAAGCATTGGCTGTGGACAATGTTTACTATTCCAGTTTTACAATGCTACAAAACTATTCCAGTTTCAATTTACAAAACTGAGTTATTGTTGGTTGGTTGGTTTTTTCTTGAGACTTTTAGCTGCAGAGTCAGGCTTTTGTCTCCAATCTTCCTAAATGATCTAAATTTAAGAGAAAAGTATAAAGAGATTAAAATTTTTCGATTGATATGAGAAATCTAGTTATTACTCTAGCTTGTTGTGGTTTATTTATGATGTTTTTTATGAGATTTTTAAAGGTGAAGTTTTGAGATTGGAATTTTATTTTTTCGATGAGTTTTTTTCTATGGCGTGAATACTTTTTGCAGACGAAGATGATGTGTTGAAATGAGTCGATAACTTTACAGCTGTCACAGAGATTTGTGTCTGCCAGTTGGAATCTAAAGAGGAGATCTGGAGTGATTAACATTCGGGATAAAAATCTTGAAAAATAAACATCTTCTTTTCTTGACATCAGAGTGTTTTTTACATCATATATGTTTGGAAGGTTGCCTGAGATTTGGTAGTATTTGCTATGATTGAATATTGATCGATCAGTGAGGTCCAACTTGTTTCCTATGTATTTTGTCGTATCTTCCGGTGATAACCATTCAAGAAAGATGTCTTCTCTCACTGATTTGGCGAGTTGATCTGCTTTTTCGTTTATTTCAATGTCTCTATGTGCTGGAACCCAGATTAATTTTAAATTTGTAACGAGTTTTGCGGTGTTGATTAGTTTGTTTTTAAGTCGTAGGATTACTTTCGATGATTTGATGGAACAGTTTTGTAGAGCCAGTAAGACAGATTTGCTATCGGTGAAGATACAGTTATTAGAGTCAATAAGCTCATCTAATGCTTGGCATAGGGCTAAGGCTTCCGCAGTAAAGATAGAGTTGATGTTGCTGATTCTATATTTGATTATTAATTTGTTTGAATATCCTGCAATTGCTGTAATATTGTTTGTTTTAGATGCATCTGTTGCTATTAGGTGATAGCTATAGAGTAGTTGATCAGTCACATTTTTAAAGAGAGCCTGGATGCAATTATTTGGTAGAGATTTTGTTTGGAAATCTAAGATGTCAATAAAAATCGAGATGTTAGGTGGGAATGATTCCACTGGAAAGATGAACGTGATGAGATGATCTGTCTTGAAGTCTTCTTCAAGTAAATCAAAACAAGAGATAATTGACGAACTATTTTGTTCGAGTAAATTAATATTATCTTGAATAATGGAATGCAAGGGGGAGAAGGTTCCCAAAGAAATGTGCTTTATCCAGAATTTATTATTTATTTTTTTATTTGGGTTTTAATTTGAATTGTGTCTGTAATTTTGTGGAGAATAATATTTGGAGTCCAGTTGGGGAGTCCGTATGCAGTTCTCAATGCCATGTTTTGACATATTTCTAAATGATTTATGTTTGTTTTTTTGCATGAGTTTAAAATTGTACTGCTATAATGGAAGAGATTACAAATAGATGTTTTTGCTAGGTGTATTAAGTGGTGTGTGCGAGCACCGTAATTTTTATTTGCTAGGGCTTTAAGGATATTTATGCGTTTATATGCTTTTATTTTTAATTGTTTGATGAAGTAATTAAGATTACCATATTTGGAGATTGTGATGCCGAGGAACTTTAGTTTATCTGTCCATTCGATCACGTTGCCATTCATAGAAAAGCACCAGTCAAAAGTAGTTCTTTTTTTTTGATAGGTTTATAATTGAACATTTATTATGGGATATTTTGAGATTCCAATAGTTGCACCATCTACTGATATTTTCTATTGTGTTTTGTAATTTCTTTTTTATGTAATCTGGATTGTCGTGGGTGCAATAAAAAAGGATATCGTCCGCATAGATTATGTAGTTAATACCTATTGGTATAGTTTCATGAAAATCTGCCATGAATATTGTGAAAAGAATTGGGGAGAGAACACTACCCTGAGGAACTCCTCTTCTCATTTCAATTGGGTTTGATATAGTGTTTTCCCATTTTACCCTTATTGTCCGATCTTGAAGGAAGTTATGAAGCCATTTGGAGATATTTCCTGAGAGTCCTATATTGAGACATTTCATTATTAGTCCATCTATATAAATTGAGTCATATGCAGATTTTATGTCAAGAGATATTGTAATTAAGAATTTTTTTGAGAATGGGCGTTTTTTATTGTCGAAAACAGTGTTTGAATTGCAGTTTGACTATCTCTAAAAGGTAAGAAGCCAAGATGAGTAGGTTCAATTTTATTATGTTTGATTAAGAAAGAGGAGATTCTTCGGGATAAAATTCTTTCGAAGATTTTTGCAGGTACTGAAGTAAGAGATATGGGACGATAAGAAGTGACATTATTCTTTGGTTTCTGTGGTTTATGAATAGGAATTATTAGTGCTGTTTTCCAGCTATTTGGTATTTTGAAGTTAAGCCAGATATCATTAAAAATAGATTTTATTATTGTAGTTGATTCTTGGTTTAATCCTTTGAAAAGTTGTGCTGAGATGCCATCTTCTCCTGGTGTTGAAATGCGAGTATTTTTTATTGCATTATTTAGTTCTGTTGATGTTATTGGCTTGTTTAAATCAAAATTTTCTATATTATTATAGTCGATAGGAATAGGGTTGTGATTGTCGTTTGTAGCAAAGAATTTGGCGAAGGTATTACTTTGGTCTTTTATTGACAAGATTTCTTTGCCGTTGAGTTGTAGAATGATGTTAGATTTCTGATTTTCATTCTTTCTTCGATTTAATATGTTGAAGATACGAAAGAGAAAGTAAGGGTTTTGCTGCATTCTGCAGACGTCATCCCAGTATTTTTTTTGCTGTCTCGAATAGCTTGTTTGAGTTTTGCAGAGAACTTTTTATATTTGATCCAATGGTCATCCTTGAGAGAGATTCTAGCCTTTTTTAGATAATGCTTTTTTAAGAAAAGTAATTGATTGCATTTAGTGTTCCCCCATGGTGTTGTTATCTTTTCGCAATTTAGTTTCGTGAATCTATTTCTTGATTTGGCCTCTTCTATCAGATTTTGTAGTTGATCATAGTTGTTACAGTTTTCTTTGGTAATGCTAGTATTAAGTTGTTCTATGACTCTGTTCCATCTGTGGAAAATTTTTTTAAATGGTGAATAAGTTTCATTTTCGATGTTTATTATGATTGGGAAGTGATCACTTTCATAATTGTCATCTTCGATATGTAAATTGCAGATATGAAATATTTCAGAAGAACAAAAAGATAGATCGATAAGAGTAAAGGTTCCGTTTGGGGCAATGTGGGTTGGTTTATTGTGACTGATAAGGCAAAGGTTTTTTTCCAATGCCCAATTGAACAAGGTTTGGCCTGCAGTGGAGTGTGAATTGCCTCCCCAGAGGTCATGTTTTATGTTAAAGTCTCCGAGGAGGAAACTATTATTTTTTATGTTATTTGAAATATTGTTTAAAGTTTTATATTCAATTTTGCCATTAGAGGAGTAGAAATTACTGATCATAAAAGGTCTATTTTTTGCATGTATTGGACAGCCATTATTTCATTTTCATTGTTATCAGTTGAATTGTCAATGTCAATTATTTTTGATTGAATGTTCTCAGATATTGCAATTATTAGGCCTCCTCCAATTTTGTGTGGTCTATCTCTTCTGTAAATTATTTTATGTGGAATATGGAAATTTTGATGAGGTTTTAGAAAGGTTTCCTGAATTACTATTATTTGAGCTGTCTTAAAGATTTCTGTGTCCAGGACCCATTTTTTATTTTGAACTCCCCTTGCATTCCATTGTATGATGTGCATGCTTTTTTTTTTTAGCTTTTTCTTTTTGATTTATCTATTCGACCTTCCTTGTTGCTAAAGTTCAGGGAATTATCATTGTTAAGTATCGTTGGGGGTGTAATTGTTTTATTTTTTGTTCCATTATCCGTTTTCTTTTTTTTCTCCCTTGGTGGGTTTGTATCTGTTTTATCATTGGTTTGAGATTTCAAGTTGCTAATGTTCATTTCTGCCATTGACATGAACATATCAGACATTTTTTCTAGCATTTGGTCTAATTTATCTGAGAAAGTTTCATAAAGCTTTCTTGTCAGCTGATCAAGGGATTTTTCAATTTGGCTTATTTCATTGTTTTGATTTGATGATGTTACTTTTGTTGAGTATGTGTTTTTTTTTTGGTGAAATATTTTCTTCTGGCTTCGCTGTAAGTTAACCTGTTTGATGATTTATATTGAAGGAAATCTGCTTCTCTTAGTTTGTAAGGGCAGTTGTTATAGTCAGCTCTGTGGTTTTGGCCACAGTTTACGCATTTTATTGGTTTTTGACATGGGTCCGTATGTCTTGTTTCTCCACAGGTTACGCATATATTTTCGGTTTTACAATGGGTAGAATTGTGGGAGAATTTGAAGCAGGTAGTGCATTGTCTTGGTTTGTCTATGAATTGATTTATTTTTTGATTTGTTAGAAATAGTTTAATTGATTTGGGAATAATTGTTCCCAAGCAAGTTATTAGTATTGGATATACTCCTTCTTTGGAGCCTTTTTGAAATCTTCTTAGTTCCAAAATGCTAATGTCATTTTCTGTAGTGAGTTCTTCTGCAATTTCTTCTAATGTGGTTGAGGTGTGTATATCAAATATTAAGAATTTCGTAGTTAGGCTTTCCCAAATAACTTGGGGGACTACTGGTACTCCTTGTATTTCTGTTATGTTAACAAGGTTACTTGCTACTGTGGGATCATTGGTTGAAATGAATAATTTTCCGGATCTTGTGAAATTTAAGTCTGTTATTTTTTATAATTTGAAGTTTTGTAAATAATCTCTTTGATTTTTTTTGGATTGTTTCTTGGGATAGTATTGGTGTTAGATGGGTTGAGAAATAGTTTGCAGGAGGTGGCTCCTTTTTGAAATGCATAATTTATTGAGTTTTCAATTTTATCGTTGGTTTTGAGGAATTTAGGGTTGAACGATATTGTCGGATCTACGTCGGGTTCCTCCATAAGGTTACTCATTTCTTCGGTAACCCTAAATATTGAAGACGTCATCTTGCTACATCTGTTTAATGTTGTATTCGGGTCCAGACCCCTTTTTTTTTTTCGAAATTAGGTAATGTAAAGTCACTTACCTTCTCTTCAGGAAAGTGAGAAATGAGGAAAAGTTGTATATGAAAAATGAACGAGACTTTCGTTGCTTAAAGGAGAAAAAAAAATGTCGTCCGTACTATGCTGCTAAGTCCGACAGCAAAAGTAAAGAAATTCGTGAAGATGTTCTATAAGTTCATTCTTCAATATTGTAATAGGATATCTTCTAGCGGTGTAATTCCAATTTCAAATATCTGGTTCGTAAAGTGTTTGCACTTCAAGAAAACTCGAGTTTCAGCACCCACTCCTAGTTTCTTGTTATCTGTTTTTTCTACATTTTGTTATCTTGATCACATTTCACATTGCAGAAGGTAAAAGGTCACAAAGTTTTTCACAACTTTTCGTTGAGATTTATGTTCGTCAAGCGCTTGTTGACAGTTGTGCCTCCGCAAAACAATCAGCTGATCAACCTCTGAGTTATTTGTAAGTCCTGAGTCTGATAGTAAACACTGTCCACAATGCTCTGTGATACGTTTAGCTTTTTAAAAGATTTTATAGATAACTTTATACATTTATAAACAGTCGGATATATTTGCTTAAAGTATAATTTGAAATAATTTTTATTTCTCATAAATTATGATTGACTATCCGGGTAGAGTATGGTATTGGTATTTTCAATTAACGTCACACTGGAGCAACACAACGGGCTATTGGTGACGGTCCGGGATCAATCCCAAAGAGAAAGGTCCGAGGACAACACCACGTAATTTTGAACCACGGTCAGATGACGAGCCGGGTAGAGTATGTGTACTAAATTAAACTTTAAACACATTTATGTTCAAAGATTTTAAAGAGCAATTTTACCAGATATTTTTAAAGTTATTTAAATTTGCCCATATAGAATGTCATGATAGACTTTCTTGAAAGAGACCTTTTGACTCAAAGAACAATAAGCAGTGTCTTGATCCCTAGTAGCCCTCTCCCTTTTCATTGCGGACCGTCGCAAATAGCCCGTTGTATTGCTCCAGTGCGACATTAATTAAATACCTACCTACAGTACCTACCTCCATTTTCATTGCCCTGCGGCCTCCAAAGTGAACATGATGGTAAGTGGTATTTCGTGTAACAGCATACACAAACGCCCCATTCTATGTTCATCATTGAAAATTTGATACTGATTCAAATTTTTCAAAGCATCCGTGGGTTGTAGTTTGGAGACTTTTGTAAAATTGACACACCTCTGCACTACATCAAAGTTTGCCCCTTAACCCTCCAAGTAGTTTTGACGAGATATCTCGTCCATCAAGACCTGATAAACTTTGCTAATGACGAGATATCTCATCAAGTTTTTTTATGATGAGATCAAGATATGGTCAGCTTTCTTCTAGTGACGAAATATCTCGTCCATCAAAGCCTGATAAATTTTGCTAATGACGAGATCTCAAGTTATTGCCGATATTTTTTTATGACGAGATCAAGACCTGGTCAGTTTTCTTTTAGTGACTAAATATCTGGTCCATCAAGACCTGATAAATTTTTCTAATGACGAGATATCTCATCAAGTTATTGTCGATTTTTTGATGATGACGAGATCAAGACATGGTCAGTTTTCTTCTAGTTTTTCCATCAAGATTTGGTCAGTTTTGCTAATGACGAGATACCTCGTCGCGACAACCACCGAGAGGGTTAACAGCATAATGGCATATGAAAACTTGATCCACGTCTAAAGCGAGTTAGCGATGTTCCTGAGCCATGTGATTTTAAGCCATGGTTCAAGAACATCGCTATTAACAAGGGCTTGAGGGTCAAAATTATTGGCATGATGATATTCATAGATTCGTCGAGATTTGATAATCCGAATTGATTGACTTTTAATGGGCTTGTTGTAAATGTAATATAAGATATTAATTTATAATATATATGATGTAATATGCTCAACATATTCCGGATGGACATGCTTCCTTGGTGTCATGTTCTGTTCATCCCTGTCACACTTATTTAAACTGATATAGTGTCTCAACACTATGCACGGGAGTGTGTGATGGTGTTAATTATAGATCTTAACGTATCTCAACATCAACGGCAAACCAAAATCCCAATAACTATTATTCTTGTTCAAGAATGTTGGTTGGTTTTGGGTTTGATGGCACAAGGGCCATACTTGGCCAAGCTGCGCCAAACACAAGACAATGTTAAGTAATTATTTTTTAAAAAGAATGGAGAGGAGAAAGTAGAGATGGTGGCTTGGGCATCCTGGGGTCGCGACCCCCATGTTTACCAGAGGCAGTACACCCCATGGGAAAAGAATAGATCACTAGGGTACCTTGGGATCGTGAAGCCAGTACACAACTAAAAGAGATGTGTCCCTGAGGGGTCTAGAAGAACGAAGAGAGCTACCGGCAGAAGGAAAAATCTACATAACCCGTGTTCGTGTCGTTAAAAGTTCTCAGATTCCGGAGAGCAGTGAATGGGCTACGGAAAAAAGCAGTTGTTCCCTTAACACAGCGGTTCTAAAAATTGTAGGGAGCGATGTTTTCGGTTAACTTTGAAAATGTCTATTTTCATCGACATGCAAAAATTTTTTAAAAATTATAAAATTCGTCTAAGGTATGAACACATAAGATGTTAAAAACAAGGAAATTGACAAGTCGGCCCTTAACTTTTATTACTTTGAAATATCCTAATTGAAATTTTTGAAGGGGTCGTCGTTATGGGTTGTAACCGGCGCAGGTTCTATTCCTCCCTGGGTGTATTTCCCTCTTGTGTCATTAAAACTTTCCTTGTGTGTGTCCATTACTTTGTTATCTGTCTTGTGTTTGGCGCAGTATGGACAAGCCCTTGACCAATAAAATCCAACCAACAGTCAAATTTTTTTAAATCTAATATTCTATTCTCCTACACCTTAGTAACCACCGAAAACTGATACGCGATGAAGTCAAATCATCAAAACCTCATACGAATGAAACAAATTCCATTGCATTGTGCAATGGAGATTACTCCGGACAGTTAGATAATTTCTATTCTTTTCTTTCTTCAAATGTTTGAAATCTGATATTTCTGTTCGAATTATTTCAACACCTAAGCAACTAAACAAGTGTCGCCATCTGGATTTTAGGAGTCTTCAAATCTTTAAAAATTTCCCTTTTCCGTTTCCTTTCAAAAAGTCATGAAATAAACAAAATCCTTTAGGTAAGCTAACTAGATTTGACTATATATAACGACAAGTTGCACCTGGAGGTCATATGATACTTTGTCTTTCTCCAAATACAATTTTCGAAAATTCATCTTTCACTTCCCAAATTCTTTGAATAGTTCAGAAACTCAAGTTCTTTGAATTCTTTAACTATAAGCGAACGATCGTCAAGAGCTGAATTTCAGCAGTCGTTAAAATTTTCCGTTAAAACATACGAAATTCAATACTAGAAAGTATCGTGTAACGGAAAGTTGCTCCAGATGGTACGTGATGTAGTGTATGCCTTCATTACTTTGAATTCAAATTTTTGAAATCTGATAGTTCAATTCGAATTACTCTAACGCCTAAGCAACCAAAAATTGTCACTGTCACTGTTTAGAAGTGCTGTATGCCTTTCTTTGAAGTAAAATTTTTGAAATATGATCTTTAAGTTCCGAATTCTCAGACACCTAAGCAACCAAACAAATGACTCGAGCTGATTTTTAACAGTAAATTAAAATTTTATCGTTAAAAACTCAAACGAGAACGGAATCCAATAGTTGGGCTAACTAGATTTAGCTGTACATATGACAACATGAGTTGTTGCTCTCCTAGTGGTTATGTGATAATGTAAGGCTATCTTTGAATTCAAATTTCAGAAATTTGCTGTCACCTAAGCAACCCAAAAAGGGACACGAGTTGTTTTTAAACAGTGAATTAAAATTTCATTGTTAAAAATTCAAACGAACGAAATCAAGCGAAATCCAATAGTTAGGCTAACTACTAGATTTGGTTTATCACATCAAGAGTTGCTCCTAGTGGTTATATGACAATGCAAGACTGCCTTTAAATTCCAATTTTTGAAAGTCACCAAAACCTAAGCAACCAAAAAAGCCACAAGAGTTGTTTTTACCATTCAAATAATTACGATTTCACCATTAAAAACTCAAATGAACGGAATCCAATAGTTGGGTTTACTATATTTGGTTGTACATATCACAGCAATAGAGTTGCTCCTAGTGTTTATGTGATAATGTAAAGCTGTCTTTGAATTCAAATTTCTGAAATTCGCTGTCACCTAAGCAACCCCAAAAGTGACACGAGCTGATTTTTAACAGTGAATTAAAATTTCACCGTTAAAAACTCAAATGAAATCCAATCGTTGGGCTAACTACGTAGATTTGGCTGCACATATCACAGCAAGAGTTGATCCTAGTGGTTATATGATGGCTCAAGGCTGTCTTTGAATTCAAATTTTCGAAATGTGAGCTCGGTTCTGGAGCAGGAGTGAACAATTGACCCGAGTTGATTCTCAGAGGTCGTCATATCCCTGAAATTTCACGCACCAGTCTCCCTCTGCTCCAGCCCTATTCCCAAATGCTTCACAGTCGCGTAATCGCACTATTTGTGGTGGGCTATAGTTACACTGAATGAATCAAAGGGATTAGGGGGTGTGCTCCCATCGGCCTCCCGGGGGACTTCACCCCTGCTCAAATGTTTTTCAGGAGGGGGATTGGAAATTAATGTTGTTCTTTGACTAAAGCAGCCGAGATCGGCTATTAACTAGAGAGTTATCGTCATTCGCTTTGCTTTATCAACTGGAAGCATCATCGCTTGGACCTTTGGTCCTTCGTTACGAGATGACAGGGATGAGCCTATCTGACGTCACCACTAGGCCGCCTCTAGTTCCGGGGGTGGGCCGCGAAAATGTCCAGCTGTCGTGCGCTAGGCCGCCGGCGATGATACGGGGTTGAGGTTTTGTTACTCCGGCGCAAGTTAGTGCATTTTTAATTCACCGCACCATTAATACAAAACGGTTTTTTCACGCGTTTCAACTTTAGGGACTGCACAGAGGGGGACCTAGGGGAGAGGGCTGCAGAACTAATGGAGGTAAATTGATCAAAGGCCCTTGTTGAGAATGATCCTGGACTGTTTCTGAGGGCCTGTTTTGGATTGGGGATTGCTGCGAGATGGGTTTACCACTGGAGACTCGTTGAGATTTGGGCGTAAGTGGATTTTTTGGGATGGAATTACGGGAGTGAATAATGTGAAATGTGTTAGAATGGTTTGAGAAGCCGAAATGTAGAGGGAAAGGATCTTGAAATTGTAGGATTGAGTTGTCTAATCAAATTTCCCTTTTTATTCTGTTTCTCTCCTGTATGATAAAAATGTACAGAGTTCTTTTGAAAGCATTGCATTTTAATTTTTAAAATGCGTTTTTGTGAATATTTATTACCTTATGGAAAAATGAAAAATTTCGCGAGTTTAATAAATTAAGCAGAACTGATCGTTATAAAACTATTACGAAAGGAATAATTGAAGATTAACGCATGCTGATAATGCACTTTCTTGTAGATATTTTAAAATATTATTTGAAACTGTAATGTGTTTTTATAATGCTGCTTTTCGTTAGTAGGATTGAAAAAATATATATATTAAAATAGCATGTTGGGACTATTTTCTTGTTTTTTAATTATTGTATGTGGTATAAAAATAATGTTTTTATAACATATAATGAAATGTTTCAGAGGACGCTTTTTTTAATATTTAAAATTTACTATCGCATTTGGAGAACGGTTTTTATATTTTACTTTGTTCAAAATTCTATCAGAATATAATTTTCTTATTTAGATCTAAAATTGGGAAGTAAGTCATAAGAAAGTTAGTGCTGAAACTTGGAGTTATTTTAAATCTTGCAGAAAAAAATGTCTCGATCTTGACAGTCTATAGGATATATTAACTGTTTGGGTTTTGTTAAATAAGCTATTATGAGAGGATGCTATTGACGAATATGCTTACCGGATATATTAGTGCTTTAAAAATTAAAAAGATCTGTTGAAGGTAGTTTAATATCAGAGTATATTGAAGAATAGCAGTTTTGCTGAACAAAAACAATTGAAAGAAATTAATAAACGAATCTTTATGATTTGATCAAGGTAGGATCTCGAAATATTTTGTGAATGCATGCTTGTACGATATGCTAATGATTAAAATGTAGTTATAAAAATAAGAATAATAAATTGGTTTAAACTTATAAAAAATTATAAAATTATAAAAAAACGTTCTGACAGTTTTTTCTAAAACTGCATGAAATTTTTGTACTCGAAAATTGTCATTAAAATTTGTAAATTTTTGGAAATTCCGTTAGACAGATTTTATTTAACCACTTAACGCATTTACCCTTGTTTGACACGGGCGAAATTTACCGGAAAATTTGCACATACCCGTGTCTTACACGAATGCTCTTCCGTTCTAGTGAAAATAGATAGGCTAGATTAAACTTATACCAAAGATGGCATAAACTTATTTATCATAGATGATTTACTACTTATTTATAGATGGATATTAAACTTATTTACCGTAGATGGCACCACTATTCACCATTTTTCTTGTGTAAACAAAGTGGTGCATTTTGATGTGATTAGCTATAAGTTTGTTAGGAATTCTTTGTTATAAAGCAGTTGTTAGGTGTCTAAAAGGTAATATATCCATTTTTATTACGTTAAATATCATAAAAGTAAACAGTTAACCATAAATTAATTTTTACTAAGTGTTTTTGTAACTTGTTTAGAAAAAGTTATCTGATAATGAGCGACTCTGACGATTTTGAATATGCCAATTTATCAGAAAGTTTCAGCGATGAAAGTGATGATCTCTTGAGTGATGGAAGTGAATCTGAAGTTAATATTTTATTATTATTAATATTTTGAAATTCAAAATAAACATGTAATCAAATCGTTTACACTTTGTTTGTATAATTTTTTTAATAACTTTTACCCCACCCTCCGCAACTGAAATCGCAAAAAATAACTTACACTATACCTATATATACATTCATTTTCTGTCAAAAAAAAAACTCGATCATTTTTTGCCAGTTTTTCCGAAAAAAACTCGTGCTTTAAGTGGTTAAGGGAACCAGTGCAGTCCTATCTCCGTAATGTTAAAATGGTCATATTTTAAGGAACATTTTCTCAGAATCTTTTATGTGTATTGACTTGAATTTTTTTATACAGGTTATGAAGACACTTTTAAACACTTTAACACAGGGATTTTTAAAAAACTTGAAATTTGAAATTTTGAGAATTTTTTTTCTTTGACTCCAATTTTTTTTTTGAAAAATGACCAATTTTCATCCTTTTTAACACTCAAAATGAACTTTTCTGAGCAGATAGAAAAAAATGCCTGTGTTAAAATATGTTATAGGGTATGATACACTTGTAAACCAATTTTTTTTACATTTGCTTGAATAGACTTTGAAAAAATGTTCCTTTTATGGAAAAAATACACATTTTGAGATATTGAAGTTTAAAGCATAAAATTGACCCTACCTCAAAATTTTACAGCTCCATAATCTGGATCATAACATATATTATTTATAGAACTCTTATGAGCACTTTTGCATCTTTTTGCAATTGTACTTAAGGTACGAAAGCTTCTTTCGGCATACATAAGTCGTTCATTGTCACCTTGCTTCATTGCACGATGCATGTTCACTCCAGGTTCAATACCCAGTTTTTCTAAAACTTTACACCGACTGATGTTCCCTTCATTAAACGTACACACAGCATCATATACACCAAATTTTAAGGCATGTAATTCCAACAAAAATATTTTTTGGCACTCTTGACCAAACAGCGTAAAACTCTCATTACAATTTTGTGTCTTGCTATGAAGACAGTGTTCCAAAAGTTGAGGATCAGATAGATAGCAAAATAGATACAAAATAAAATAGATAAATTAAATAGTGTGGCTTGGTAAATAAGGTTTTCTAATGGGCTTCTCGTTTTGGGCGTTTGTTCAAGACATGTAAACAAAGATGGAAGCCCTTTAAATGACAAAAACTGACGTACAAGTATTTTTCAAAAAATTATTTAAAATACTTCTACTCAACGTATTTCCATAAATAATGTATCATTTTAAGCAGAATTCTATAAACATTTATTTAAATTCATAAAAAAATAATCGAAATTTTGGAAGATTTTTGTGCACTGGTCCTTAAGAGATTAAAAGATAAAACATCATCGGCTAAGAGCGGAGACTCATCAACTGATGATTTTTCGGAGACACTAAATGCTTATTTTCATACTGATGAGAAATAGTTATATTGTAATCTGTTTAACCCTCTGAGGGGTTCACACGCATATAGTATATCATTTCTACAACATGCCGTCTTCCTAGTATAACTTCTATATATAACCAGTTTTGATCTCTGTCCAATAGCATCTTTCCTGATTCTTTCAACAAGTAGAAAATGCTTATTTTCATACTAATGAGAAATAGTTATATTGTAATCTGTTTAACCCTCTGAGGGGTTCACACGCATATAGTATATCATTTCTACAACATGCAGTCTTCCTAGTATAACTTCTAACCAGTTTTGATCTCTGTCCAATAGCATCTTTCCTGATTCTTTCAACAAGTAGATGTATTATTTTGACATTAAGTGTGCTGGTTAAGAAATCAATAGTACACCATCCGGAAATCTCGTGACACTTAGATGGTTAACACTCCTGGTGGTTTATCTTGGAGCCGAAAACTGCCTTATAGTGGGAACTCTGATACAAAAACAGTTCCAAACTGTTACCAGTTCTGGGCAAGAGGTAATTTGAATTTCCGACTTGGATCTCCATTCCCCTTGGAGTAGTAGGGCAGTCTTGTCTCGAAGAGATATATAGTCCTTAGCAAAATTGACCAGATCTTGAACTAAACACTTGGAGGGTTAAAAGATATCTAATACTATGAAAATGCTTGCAATTTTGATTTTTTTACCTAAAATCTACTAACTAGTGTTTTAAAACTGTACAGTAAAAAAATTGTTTCTGACGAAACAATGTGTTTCTGCTCTAAGCCGGCGACATTCCTACAAGAAAAATGCAAAATACACTTTTGATGTTGAAATACTCCTAAATGTGTTTGAGACTGATTCAGGTCCTACGTTCGTATGGCTCTTAAGTCCGATCGTTGAAGTGTTAAAACTTCATTTTCTTGATTCCGTTAAACGAGTCAATCCGACATCAATGAAACTTATGAATAAAAGGCTTCAAACTTCTAAGAAACTACACGCATGCTCCTAGAGCATGTATATGGCCTAAAAACCGCATGCAAAGCGATGTCACAAGTGAATTGTATCCAGCAACATTGGTCAGATCTGCATAGACGAGATATCTCGTCATTAGGATGACAAGATATTTCGTCTTTATAAAAACTGCCCAGATCTTGATCTCATCATCAAAATCGGCAGTTTCTTGTTGACGAGATACCTCGTCATTAGCAAAATTGGTCAGACCTTGATGCACGAGATATCTCGTCATTAGCAAAATTGATCAGATCTCGATGCCCGAGATATCTCGTCGAAAACACTTGGAGGGTTAAGCGTGGGAGAGGGGAGAAATCTCAAGCAGTTTATATTTTTGCATAACATAACCAATATGAAAACTTGAAATGAGAACTCAACTTGACTGTTTTACACTGGTTTAAAATTTAAACACCCAAAGCACAAGGTCTTCAGCTGCTAAGAAACTCTAATCAAACCTCCTCCCATGTGTCAAGGCACATTCGAAGTGTCATAAAGGAATTAAAAAAATTCCATTACCAATGTGGAGACGAGAAACAATCTCTCTATTATTATGAATCCTCCGATAGTTTTTGCTCAGGGAAACCGTGACTTCCTTTTGTAGATTTCCTACTTATCCCGAAATCATAGCTTCCCTATGAGACGCTTTCATTCAGGGAAAAGGGAAACACAATCCAATTACCATTAAACAGGAAAATAGAAAAACGCGGAAATGTTGAGCGAACGTGAGACGGTGTCATATTGTTCAGATTGGGTATCATCCCCGTGTGGCTGATACAATTATAGCAAAGGGATCGTATTCAAATCTCTCAATTGAATCGGGGGAGATTCTTATCGCGGAGGAGAGGGAGAATAATTGGGCAATTGGTTTTGAATTTCTTCGATAATATGAGACGCGATTGATAGAATCAGCATTTTTGGAGGCGCGGTATTAGAAATAGCTTCCAATTAGAAAGATCGGACTGTGGATCGAATGGAAAATATCGGATCTTTTTTACGATTTCTATCAGTGAATCGATGGGGCCTTTATATTCTCGTCACGCGGAAGTAAAAGATGTGACTTGTTTTACGTTTTTTGTCGTATATTTCGTCATATGTCGTGTATACTTTGTTTTTGCGCATTTGGTCACAACTTTTTTAAGATTTAGAGAATGAAACTTATAGAACTTGAATTTTCATGACCTTAAAATTTCTAGAAATCGATCAATAAAATGCAGTTATAACCCAAAAGTGACCTAAATTATTGGATGTTTTTCTGTTGTGGCCCTATTTTGTGTATTTTTATGTTTGTCTCTATATAAACTGAAAGCAAAAATGACCTACAAAATACATTTCTTGCATAACTTTTTTTATAAAAATATACACATGAAACAACAAAAAGAATCTAAACATCCCCTTTATTTAAGGTAAAGGGGATGCTTAGATCTTTTTTGTTCCATCATCTCCTTTATCAATGTTATATATTACTTAAAGGTATCTATGAAATTATGTTGAGCATGTGAATATTCAATAACTAATTTACATGTAGACTCAAAATTTTGAGTTAAGTTTGCGATTTCAATTTTCTCTCAGATAATAATTATAATTGAAGCAAAGTTATCCTAAAAGCTCTTTAGAAATATGGATTAAAAATTGAGAGTTCAGGGTAATTATATGCTGTTCTTGCATATAGCATACTGTCACGAAACCAATTTATCGAATATTCCTCTTCTCCACTTGTATAATTTCTCGAAAACATATTTTTTCAAAAGAAATTTTACTATTCATATTTGAAGTAGGGTTATATCTTTTGTAGATTTTAATACAACCAGTCCATATTTCTAAAAGCTCTTTAGAAATATGGATTAAAAATTGAGAGTTCAGGGTAGTTCAGAGAGTCAATTTTAATACAACCAGTCCATATTTCTAAAAGCTCTTTAGAAATATGGATTAAAAATTGAGAGTCAGGGTAGTTCAGAGAGTCAATTTTAATACAACCAGTCCATATTTCTAAAAGCTCTTTAGAAATATGGATTAAAAATTGAGAGTTCAGGGTAATTATATGCTGTTCTTGCATATAGCATACTGTCACGAAATCAATTTATCGAATATTCCTCTTCTCCACTTGTATAATTTCTCGAAAACATATTTTTTCAAAAGAAATTTTACTATTCATATTTGAAGTAGGGTTATATCTTTTGTAGATTTTAATACAACCAGTCCATATTTCTAAAAGCTCTTTAGAAATATGGATTAAAAATTGAGAGTTCAGGGTAGTTCAGAGAGTCAATTTTAATACAACCAGTCCATATTTCTAAAAGCTCTTTAGAAATATGGATTAAAAATTGAGAGTCAGGGTAGTTCAGAGAGTCAATTTTAATACAACCAGTCCATATTTCTAAAAGCTCTTTAGAAATATGGATTAAAAATTGAGAGTTCAGGGTAATTATATGCTGTTCTTGCATATAGCATACTGTCACGAAATCAATTTATCGAATATTCCTCTTCTCCACTTGTATAATTTCTCGAAAACATATTTTTTCAAAAGAAATTTTACTATTCATATTTGAAGTAGGGTTATATCTTTTGTAGATTTTAATACAACCAGTGCTTTTAATTACAGGATTGCATATTTATAATCGTTTTAGGTCAGGAATATGGTTTATTTTAATCCAAACAATAATAAGTAATAAACATAGAAAGGTATGCTAATTTTAAATTTTTTTACATTCTATCAACTTCGAAACACACCTTGGGCCGCGTTAGCCCAGTTGGAAGAGTAACGGACTAGCAACCGGAGGGTTACGAGTTCGAATCCAACCAAAGACCGTCGTGTTCAAAGGGGGCTGGTGCATGTTAAATTTGTCGTGGCTTCAAATGTCCTCACGTTGACGTGGTGTGGAAGTTGGAGAGTAGGGTGCCAGTTCAGGTGTGACCTCGTCATCTGACCGTGGTTCAAAATTACGTGGTGTTGTCCTCGATCTTTCCCTTCGGGTTTGATCCCAGACCGTCGCCAATAGCCCGTTATGTTGATCCAGAGGGAAGTTAATTAAATACCTACCTATTGAAACACACCTTAAATATTTTGTTAACCCTATATGTGGTAGATCAATTTAGCCAGTCGCCTAAATAAAACTTCCACTACATTTATAAAGAATATCATTAATGTGTTCTCCTCTATGGCTCACTTACAAAGTTCTGTTGCTTTGATTGGGTTGGAAACTACTGAGCGCAACACTACGTGTGGAACTTAATGACGAACGAGGGCTTCTTAATTCTCGGAAGTTAAACAAACCCAGGCGTCATGAATCAAAATTAAGGGAGCATATATCCTGTCTAAAAAACCATTTTTTATTGTTTAACAACTCTTGGAATCTTACGAGTACATAAAGCCTTCAGACTTGCAAATCTCTTACTCGTCTTGCCATTGATAACAGGTTCTTAGAAAGATATATATCCCTTTCATTTGAACTATAAATCTTCAACTCTTTCTGGGGAAGAAATAGAATACGGAAGAATAACAGGATGATGGAATAATGTTCCGTTAAATACCACCCATTGGATATGAGCTAATGAACATGAGGTAGATAGAATCTGAAGTGTAGATAGAATCTAGTGTAACGCTAGATAACAGAAATTCGATAAAGTAGAAAATTATATCCTTTTAACCTTTATTTTTAGAAAGGTTACTAATTTCCTGTCTTTTATGCCACACCTACCGAGTGAATCACTTGAAGCAATCTGATTATTTGAACTGTAACTGATGTAAAAATGTTGTAGTTGACTTACAGATGCAATGATGGATTTGGAAATGTTTCGAGGTTAGTTGCTTTCAGACAACTAGAAATAACAAACTGGTTGACTTGTTTCGTGTCATTAAGTGAAATTTATTAAGATATAACCATCATGTCTCGTTTGAAAGAAATAGGCGTAGGATTTGAATCTTTTTAAACAATTGAACTATCTTAATCATATTCCACATAGATTAAACACTTCCCCTCGTATAAAATATTACTCTAAATAATTCTTCCCTTTGCTTTTTTTAGCCAATTATTCATCTTGATTATAAACTGTACGTTTTAAAATTTACTCTTGCCCTTTCCATACAACGTTTTTATTGATTGGAAGTTCTCAAATAGGATAGTTTTCTGATATTTTGCTGTCCAAATGTGATCTTGATACCTTCTGCCGATGTTATTTCTGTTTACAAACCTAAAAGTAAAATGTTTATTTCAGAAAATCAGCATTAGCTTTCGTCCTCTCTTCTACCTCTTTTATATACACTGCGCTTGTTCTGCGTAAAAGTTAACACACCGATGTGCTGCATTTATGCCTTCAAGTATGTCATCCTGTAGGTGATTTCTGTAAAACATAAATGAGCTTAAATTTGGTCTTTCCCATTTCGTAGAGAGAGCCGGTTAACTATACAATAATTCTCTATTAATTTTTAAATTAAATTACACAAGATTCTATTTAAGGATAATTTATAAATAACTCAATAGCCAATTGCTAAATAATAAACAAAATTAACAAACGACATAGAATAAGTTATAGATGCAAAATTAAAAAACATAGTGCTTTTACATATGAAATTTCACGAATTCTTAAAATCGTAATTAAAGACATATTGGTTCTAAAAACAAAATATGCAACAATCGAGACTACCAATCACTTACATTGTTTTCTAATGCATTAATGTGATATTTAATTGATATTCAAAATACTTTAATTTAAAAGGCATGTTTAAATTTCATTAAAGGCATAATTTAAATTTCATTAAAATCCTGTAAATTTAACCCTTTTTCAGCGTGTTTTTTCATTAATATAAAAATAATTGTTATAATAATATTAAGAATTTTAAAACGGTATTTCTAAAAATTGAAGCCATATCGTGAAACATTTTGTGATTTTACATCCATTGAACAATATATTTATGTGAAATGTGCATCGCATTGATTTTATTTGATAAACACATACTTGTGTGAATTATTTTAAATTGTATAAAATAATGAATGAGAACATTAAATTCCCAATTCTTATCAGTTTATTTAACATCCATTTAGTATACAAATAGAATTTCGGCTTTTAAACAGTTTTTATCGGATTATGATAAATCCAATATGTTTATTACTCACTACTGTCATATTTTGATAACTCTGCTTCGAAACTCTCGGTTTATTTTTACTATCGTAATTCTCGAAATAAAATCTAAACGCTGCTATTTTCATTGACAATATTACTTTAAAACCTAAACATAAATAAGAATATTAGTCTTATTGATAATTCGGGATAGTCTATTTTTATATCGTCGGATTAGAGCAAAAAATCATTAACTGACATTTTTATGCTTATTTCCATGATGAGAAATCTAGTCATATAATCTGTTAAAAAGGAAATATAACGCTACCAAAATGGTTATAATCTTTATTTTTAGACCTAAAAAGAAATACTTAATCCTTAAATAGTTGCATAACAGAAAAATTATTCTCGACAGTTAATGAGTTTCTGCTCTAAGCCGACGATGTTTATTGAAAATTAAAATTGAGATAAAATTGCTCTTGTGATAAGATAATATGTGAAAATTATTTTGCTCTCACCAATTCCAACTTGTCTTAAATTCTATATTTAAAGTTTAAATAATAAATACATAAAAACACAATATAAATAAAACTAAAGCGAGAGTACAAAATTATTGAACGAGTCAATAATAAAGAAAATGAAATTTCAATACAATGAATTTTCTTAAAATAACAAACACTTGTAATTTTGTCAAACTAACTTTTGTGCGTTACTGAAGAACAAACTGTTGTCGAATAATATAACATCAACGCGCGCGGCAGAAAAGCACAAAAAAAAAATCCCAATTCTTTCCGTGGGATTATTTAAAATTTTTCTGTTCAATTATCGCTGAAGGATTTTCCACAAATCTCCCTCAGCATTCCTTTCCTCGTAATGAACCCGACTTGTGGGCACACATCCAATTCCACACTTCTCATTTAAAGCAAAAAAGATTTTAAAGCCTATAATCCTCCATCAAGGAGCAATAACCGATGCGAAAACCAACCAAGCCTGCCTCCAACTAAATATTTATGCGCATTACAAATGTGGGTGAATTAAAAGAGCGGATTTTTCCGGAAAAGAGGCGCTATCGTTTAGAAACAGCTCTGCGGGTGTAAATTGCAATTAGTCTTAATTATCATAACGAGCGCAAAACACAACTTTAAAGCCTTCAGCGATGCTAGTCAGCTTGGAGTTTGAGTTGGTTGCAGGCAGGAATAATATAAATAAAAATGAAAATTAAAGCAGGCGGCAGAGTGGGAAATGGCTATTATTCTAATGGCAGCAAAGAGCTTTTCCGCTGTCTATCCATTTCTTCGTATTCTTTCGTTCCAGGATCCCCATTTGCTTCTCATTCTCTCACTTCTGCTAAGAAACGCTCTTCGCTCCATCCCGTGCAAAAACTAATCTACCATCTGAACGGATCCGCTGCAGACCTTCGCTGCAAGAGCAACTAATTAAGACTGGAAACGGGAAAGATTAAAGAAAAGTAAACATTTTTCCTGGAGAACGGGAGCGCTCATGTCTCCCTGAAAAGGGATAATTAGCGTTTGCTTATGTAACTGAAAAGGGAGGGTGGGGGAGAGAGCTGTTCTCTTGGAGATGTATTCATACCATGGGATGTGACTGTCTCATTACACCAGTCGCCTTTCCGGACTCGAGATCGAAAACGAATTTTTAAAGGGAACCGCTTACCGTAAATCAACTATAATTTTCGCCATTTTTTATTTAATTCCTCTTGTGTAGGACGGGTTTCATTACCAACAGTCGGAAAGCGAGATGTCAAATGGCTGCCTCAATTTTTATTAATATTTTAGAGCATGAAATGGGTTGAGTGACGGTGGAATCTTGATTTTAATGGCCTACAATTATCGGGATTCTTTATGTCTGTATTCGAGTCCTCGGGAATTCTTTAGATTGGAAGATGTGTGCTGGTCTTAGGTAAGAAATGAAGTACCACATGATATAGTGGGAGGAACTTTGTCGTGTATGTTAAATTTTTCATTGACGGTTCGAATGTCACCGGCCATGATTTTTTTGCTCAAAATACTCTAATATATCTAAGCATGTTCCCATTTATATTATCTCAGTAACTATAGAAGCATGTAAATATATTTTTTCATGAAGGCAAGTTATTTCATATTCGCTTTTAGGTCAACTCTAATAAGAAGGAATGTTATTTACCATGAAAATGACAGATTGGATATCTTAAGATATGCTGTCTTACGGGGGCACGTCTCCTTTAGATGTGTACGGGCTTCACGTACTCGAGGTACTCTAGTGATCTTTTCTTTTCTCATGGGGTTTACTTCCTCTAGTAAACATGGGAGGTCGCGACCCTTGTATCTCTACAATAAACTGCGTGGCCATTAATTGACGTTGTCTGTCTTGTATTTTGCACAGTTTGGATCAATATAGCCATTGCGCCATAAAACCCAACCTCGTGCAACGATCTTTGCTATAACTCTGAGGTCACGAGATTTTCGAATAGTGTAGTTTTTATTGCTGAATAATTCTATGCATTACACGACGGATTAAAACATATTTCCACTCTCAGAACCCTCGGGGGCATATCTTAATGTGTGTACAGGCTTCACGAACCCGAGGTGATCTATTCTTTTCCCATGAGGTTTACTGCCTCCGGTAAACATGGGGGTCGCGACCCCGGATGCCCAAGCGATCTATCCATTTTCTCCTCTCCATCCTTTCTTTTCACAATTACTTGGCAATGTCTGTCTTGTGTCTGGCACAGCTTGGCCAAGTATGTCCCTTACGCCATAAAACTCACAACTAATCAACCAACTTAAGATACGCTGAGAAGGTAACTTAAGGTACATTCTGAAGTAGTTTTCAAATTCTAAATTCCTGAAACCTACTAAGAAATACTGGAAAGGGGTTTTGTACATGGATCTCAGAAGGGAGATTCAGTAGTCAATAAATTTAATAGTTTTAGAAAAAATTTAAAGTATGCTTATTTAAGTATTACAGAAAGTATGGTTATTTACAGAAAGTATGGTTATTTACAGAAAGTATGGTTATTTACAGAAAGTATGCTTATTTACAGGCTGATGGCCTTTCATTTAAGAATCTCAAATATTCCAAACTTGTCTGTCCCCAAAATAACGTATAAATATGTACTTATAATAAATTATTAAAAAAGATATCTCAAAGTCACTCCCTTCGTTCGTCCATTTTCATGTTCAAATTCCGTGCTCACTTCTCTCATCTCGTTACATTGTGTTTGGATTCACCAAACAAATGAATCACTAGCTTAACAGTACCTTCGTGTCTATAATCCCTTCTTTTCTTACCTAAGTACACATGTGAGTTACTAATCCCTTACATTATTTCTTGAAGGACATAAAGTAATTATGACTTATATTACCTCATTCAGAATTTGTGATAAAAAATAAACGTTAGTACACACAGTATATACATCTTTCTGTATTTATTAGATTACCAATCAAATATTACGTTAAATCATAGCAGGAAAATTTCATAACATATTTTAAGTACCTCAACCTTTTGATGTATCCAATAAAAAATCCGATTATAGCTACATCCACGCATGATTTCACTGAGCATAGAAAACATGGCTTTGTTTTGAGCTTATTTATTACAACATGCATGCATTGCCTGCGTGTCCTTGAAATTATTGATTACGCAGAAAGTCCAGCAACTGGTATTAACATCTTGATGGACGCTATATCTCGTAATTAGCACAATTGACCAGATCTTGAAGGATGAGATATCTCGTCATTAGAAGAAAACTGACCAGATCTTGGTCACATAAAAATCGGGAATATATTGATAATGAGGTATCTCGTCATTTTCAAAATTAGTTGGATCTTGATGGACGAGATATCTCGTCAAAAAAACTTAGAGGGTTAAAATAAATTTCAGCTAATCGAAGAATCAGATTCAAGTACACAAGTGTAAGAAATCCATCTTCTCAATTTGATTGTATGCAATACGGAAAAATTAAGTAGCATAGTTCTTTTGTTTTTACGCATCTACACGTTCGTCGAAAGGCAAGAACAGTCAGAACTCAAGTAGAATAAACAATTAACGTTTCTATGGACTAACAGAAGACTGGTTGTTGAACTCAAGGGTAAAAATGTCAGATTCAGTCTTTCCACTAAAAACAATAAACCATGGCATGTTAATAAAAATCTCTAAAATTTTAAAAAATTACGGAGTAATGTAAATAGGAAAATACACTCTATAACATAAAAGTCGGCGCACCAAGAAGGAGTTATCCGAATGGGACGAAATTGCGTATGCACATACCTTACGATAGAATATGCAAATAATTAACTTTTGGCTGCCAATGGCTGAATAGGTGGAGCTCCAGCGCATTGCAACGGAGCATCCGAATCGTGTATAAAACAGAGGACATTCCAATGCTTGGGCATAACTTCCACGCGAATGTGGTTCCGTCGACTTACGTGGACTGTACCAATGCCTCTCAGACGTGTTCGCGAACAGTATGAGCAGATGTCACCATTTGAGAGAGGATGTGCAATTAGACTAAAGGAAGCAGGATGGTCAAATCGCAGGATCGCTCGACATTTGGGTCGGAGCGATGCTACCATTCGACGATGTTGGCAGGAATGGGTGAACCATGGCCGTACAGAGCGTCAAGAAGTTAGCGGTCGACCAAGAGCGACGAAAGAGCGCGAGGACAGAGTGATCGTCCGATCGGCGATCACAGCACCTGACGCATCCTTATCAACGATCCCACATGTAACCGGGACACCAATGAGTGCAATGACCATTGATAGGCGAATCAGCGAACGGGGACTGAGGTCACGGAAGTCATTGTTCCGACTGCCCCTCACCGTTGCACACCGCCAGGCGCGTTTGCAGTGGTGCCGGGTGCATTCGACCTGGAATCTCACGGACTGGAGCAGAATTGTTTTCAGCGATGAGTCCCGATTTGAATTGAGCCCCGATGACCAGCGAAGACGGGTCTGGAGACGTCCAGGACAGCGGTGGGATACTCACCTGACTGTCGTCCGCCACACAGCCCGACAACCAGGGGTTATGGTATGGGGTGCCATTTCATTTGATAGCCAGACCCCTTTGGTTGTCACTCGTGACACCCTTACAACAAGGCGGTGCGTCGACGAGATTCTACGCCCCGTTGTGTTGCCCTTCCTTTCACGGACCCCTGGATTTACATTCCAACAGGATAATGCCCGGCCACACACGGCACGCCTTTCTACATATTGTCTTCGTGCTTCTCCAACACTTCCCTGGCTGGAGCGATCGCCAGATCTCTTCCCAATAGAGCACGTTTCGGCTCTGATGAGCAGACGTTTACGACCGTCCCTGGATCGCGCCGATCTAACTCGCCAATTGGAACGTGTATGGCAAGCAATCCCGCAGGAGGACATCCGCCAACTCTACGAGTCAATGCCCAGCCGGATAACAGCTTGCATCAGGGCCAGAGGTGGGCCAACGCATTATTGATTTTATTTGCTCTTGTAGCTGTATTTCCTGAATAAATCATTCAATTCCTATGATACTGTTATCGTTTCGTTTTCAATACATGTACATCACATCTACCGATTTTCAACCCATTTGGATAACTCCTTTTTATATCTTGGAAATTTGTAGCTATCTGATCGTGCGTAAGAATGAGACGTGATCAGAGCTAAAACAAACCCGATTTATTGATGATGGTTCACGTTTATATATGAACCCAAATATAAACACAGTTACAGTGTGTATGCTGATTTGCATACACTACACTCCCTTCCCCTACAATTAAGAGGATATCAATATTAAATTAACAAATATTGATATCCTCTTAATTGTAGTATATCCTCTTAATTGTAATCACGCGCGCCTGTGGCGCCAGTTCAAAGCGCTATTTAAGGCTTGGAGATTTCGACGATTTCAAGTACGGCAATTGTGGTTTTTTCCAAAAAACGATCAATTATGCCTCGTAGAAAACAGCGATCATCTTTTGATCAAGTATCCGACAGAGGAAGGATAGTGGCCTACCGAGATTGTGGATTATCTTTCAGGGAAATCGGTAGTCGTGTTGGACGAAACCAAACAACTGTAATGCGGATATGTGATCGTTGGATGCAGGAGGGTACGACGGACCGACGTGTTCGATCGCATCCACCTCAGTGCACCACTTCACGTGATGACAGGCATATTGTGCGTATGGCAGTGACGGATCGCTCAGTCACATCACGAACCATAGCACAGCACATTCAGTCTGTACCGCATCATCCAGTGTCTGCGCGTACCATTCGACGCCGTTTACAGCAGAGTGGTCTGTCCGCAAGACGTCCATTGCTTCGTCTACCCTTGACGCAGAACCACGGACGTTTCCGCCGCCAATGGTGCGATGAAAGAAGGATGTGGACGGCAGAATGGAATGAAATTGTCTTTACTGACGAGTCACGCTTCTGTCTGCAACACCACGATGGTCGGATTCGAGTCTGGAGACACCGTGGAGAGAGGATGCTGAACAGCTGCGTTATGCTCCGCCACACTGGTCCTGCACCGGGTGTTATGGTATGGGGCGGTATTGGATATCACTCTCGCACTCCTCTAGTACGCATTGCCGGTACTTTAAACAGCCAGCGCTACATCTCCGAGGTGTTGGAGCCAGTTGTCCTTCCTTACCTTCAGGGCTTGCCCACAGCCATATTTCAACAGGATAATGCACGACCACACGTGGCACGCATTGTCCAAAAGGGTTCTTCGTCAATCGCCAGATTGAATTGCTTCCCTGGCCAGCTCGCTCTCCGGATCTTTCGCCGATAGAAAACATGTGGTCCATGGTTGCTCAACGATTGACCCAGAATACATCCCCAGCTGCCACACCAGATCAACTTTGGCAACGTGTGGAAGCTGCTTGGTCTGCTGTACCCCAAGAACACATCCAAAATCTCTTTGAATCAATGCCGAGGCGTGTGGCAGCGGTGATCTCCAACAATGGCGGCTACTCTGGCTACTGATTTTGGCAGGAACCACACTTCACAGAAATCTATAAATTTAATCATTTGATACTTGGTCAACATGTTATCTACAAAATAAATTTTGTTGTGATATCTCTTGTCTTTCTTGGTGTTGCAATTTGGGTGGCCAGCAGTGTATATACAGGTCTATGTATAGGTAAGTCTATCTGATGGTCGGCGAATCCTCTGCGATCTCCTTAACACGGGAACCTCCGGACGCGATTCTTCATCTGGAGGGTTAGGTGGAGACTCTTCACCCCACTTAGGCAGGATCTCGCTATTAGTGGACTCTGTGGGGCCACTTGGCGATGATGGTGGTTGAGTCTTGGTGTTACTCGATTCCACGATGCTTGGTTGAACTGGTTCATACTGCTTTTGAGGGCTCGTTTCCTTACGAGACCTTTCCCAGGAGTTGTCCGCCGTTAACTTCGGGGTCGATTCCATTCCCAATGGGTCATCTTCCGTCATCACAGTTGATCTCGGATCGATTCTGGGTCTGGTATCTCCAATTCTCAGTCGGAGATGGCCAGCGTGGCAAAATCTTGTCTGCCCTTCTACGACGACATCAAAAGTAACGTAGCTCCTGCGGGTCTTGATGATGCCTGGAAACCATCGTAGTTTCTCTCCTCTAACGCTTCTAACCCAAACTTCATCTCCAGGTTGAAATGGATGTTTGGAACCCGTTCTTTCCTTCGTCACCTTCAGTTTCATTTCGGATCGTTTATTTTCTAAGGTCCTTTGCCGGTCGGGTAGCAGTAAGGTTACTGACGTTCTTGTCTCCACTGTAATAACAACTCTGCTGGACTCTTTCCCGTTCCGGTCTGTGGAGTTGTTCTGTAAACAAATAGAAGATTATTCAATTTTTCCTGTACCGTTCGTTTAGAACCCGATCTCAAATCTGTTAAAACTTGTTTCAGAAGGATTTTCTTAACTATTTGTACGCTCCTCTCAGCCGCACCATTAGATTGAGCGTGATAGGGTGGTGTCAAAATATGTTTAATTTCGCATTGGTTCATAAATAATTTAAACTCTTGACTAGTGAATTGTGGTCCGTTATCAGAAACGATAACTTCTGGAAAACCATAAGATGAAAATAATTGTTGTAACCTTTGGATTGTATGAAAAGATGTAGTTTTATGCATGAGAAAACTTCAATCCATTTTGAAAATGAGTCGATTACTATTAACAAATAATTTCCATTTCCAGTTCTTATTAAATTATCACTGTTATCCATAGCGTAATCAATATGAAGTCTTTGCCAACGTCTTGTTGGTACAGGCCATGGCTGTAAAGGCATTTTTGCCGAAGAATTTTGCACACTTTGGCAAATGGTACATGATCTAATAAAGTTTTCGATATCCTGATCGATTCCTGGCCACCAAAGATAATTCCTTGCTAACATTTTGGTTCTTACTATACCGTTATGTTCCTGATGTAGTAACTCTAAAATTTGACTTCTTAGACCTTCCGAAATTAAAACTCTAAACCCCCACATTATGCAATCGTCATCTAATGAAATTTCACTTTGTTTACTAGAATAAGGTTGCAATTCCTTACCAGTCTGCGAAGGCCAACCATGTAATGTGTACCGCATTACCTGTGCCAGGATCTTGTCTTCGCCTCTGAAATATCTTTCGATGTCAACGGAGCCTGGGTACTAAAAGAAAAATAACCAAGTATTTCATCAAAATGTTTTTTGCCTGAAAAGAAATTGCACGAAAGTTCTAGATGGTAATTGTCTCGAATCGGAAGTCTCGATAAAGCATCAGCATTTCGTAATCGTATGCTGATAACATTAGAGCCCATCTTTGTAATCTGGCTGCAGCTAAAGTTGGAATACCCTTCTTTTCTCCAAAAATGGTGGTAAGAGGTTTGTGATCTGTCACCAATATGAACTTTCTTCCGCAAAGATACTTATGAAATTTGTTTACTGCGAATACTATCGCAAGTGCCTCTTTTTCTACCTGTGCGTAATTTTTCTCTGCCGCACTAAGCGTTTTGGATGCGAATAGTATCGGACGCTCTTCACCCTCGTCCGTGATATGCGATAAGACGGTTCCGATCCCCTTGTTCGACGCATCGCATGTTAGTAATAGAGGTTTCTGTGAATCATGATGTACAAGTAAAGAGTTAGTGGTCAGCCAGGTTTTACTTTCTTGAAAAATTTGTTTATGCTTTTCAGTCCACTCACAAGACGAATTTAGTATTTTATATAAATCCGCTACTCTCTAGACGATAAATTTTTTATAAATTTCTCATAAAAGTTTAATAAACCTAGATACGAACGTAATTCTTCACAACATGTAGGTTCCGAGGCTTCTATAATTGCGTTAAGCAAATCCAGATTTGGTGAAATTCCGTTAGCATTGATATTATATCCCAAGTATTTTACTTGCGTTTGTAGGAGTTGACACTTGGGATAATTTGCACTTATTCCCGTTTCATGGAATTTTCCAATGACTTTTTCTAACAGTTTTACCGCCTTTGAATACGAATCACTGACTAAAAGTACGTCATCTAAATAACAAAACGCTCCCGATATATTTTTCAGAATGTCATCCATAACTTCTTGGAATTGAAACGGTGCCGATTTAGTCCCGAAAGGAAGTCTACGATAAGTAAACAGTCGTCGATGGGTGGTTATCGTTAGGAATTTTTGCGAATCTTTCGCTACGGGAAGTTGTTGGTAAGCAGATGCCAAATCAATAACACTAAACACTTTTCCTCCCGCTAGATGGCTAAACAACTCTTCGGTAGTTGGTAAAGCATAGTGCGTTGTTTCTAAAACAGGGTTTAGGGTTACCTTGTAATCTGCACAAATTCTAATTTTGTTATTAGCCTTGGGAACAACTACAAGTGGAGTAGCCCATTCTGAATGCTCAACTTTGTAAAGAATTCCCTCCTTAACTAGTTTGTTCAATTCTTGATCCACTAAAACTTTTATAGCAAATGGTAACGGTCGAGCTTTGCAAAATTTTGGTTGTGCACCTTCCTTAATGTGGATAGACACTTGTTTTCCCTTTATTTCTCCAATTTTGGAGTTAAAAACTTTTTCGTACCTTATTTTTAATTTATTTACAATTTCCGTACTAGACTGTTCCTCCACTTTTAATATTTCATTCCAATTTATCTTAATTACTGAAAGCCAATCTCTACCTAATAAGACAGGTACCGTCTTCCTGGAATTATTTACGACTATTAAAGGCAAAAGATACGTCTTACCTTCATACTTGACGTTCACGTTGATTTTTCCTTGTACGTCTAATTTCTCACCTAGATACGTATTCAAAACTATATACGCCTTTTCCATTTTCAGTTTTGCCAATGCTGGGGTACCTCTGTAAACATGATCCGGGATTATTGAGACACATGCTCCAGTATCCAGCTGCATCTTCATTTTCACCCCTTCCAGTTCCATGTCACACAGTATTGCAGGATTGATCGGTTTACATTTGAAACTTTGATCCTTCTTTGAATCCTTCTGTCGGCTAACTTGCATCATTTCGCCGGACATTTGGTTGTTCGATATTTCCCTATAATGCGCTTCTTCTATATCATAGTTGTCGTCAACTTGAAGAATTTTCTTCTTCCTGTATGCCCGTGCTAAATGTCCAGTTTTGTGACATATCCGGCAGTCATAGCTTCTGTAACGACAATCTTGCGGTCGATGATTGCATCCGTTGCAGCGATAACAGGAATCCTTCCTTCGCGTTTCTTCTCGTCGGGCTCCTGTGCGATCGTTTGTTATTGCTCTGTTCCTGGGGTTTCTTCCTGAAGAATTTTGTCCTCTCTCATGACGTGTGTTCTGACGTACCTTCACCTTCAAGATCTCAGCACAGTTACATTGTGTATGCTGATTTGCATACACTACACTCCTTCATGGTGCTTCGATTTTCGCGTGTACAAACTTTGACAATGGCTCCACTTGAACTCACCCAGTCAACGGATTTGTACTATATTGCGGATTGCCTTTTGAATAAAGTACTGCACAAGTGTAATTTTTATAAAATAAATTGCGGCATTTGCATCATCATTCCTATGTAAAAGCATCAGTGGAACATGAAACATTTGGAGCTGCATGTGCATTTATGACCTTTACCTGGATCGCATTTTCCGTAGCTGCTTCCGGATGAAAGCTTTTAATGTATGCGGTATCATTACGGTCCAACAAAAGTTGCGGCGTTTTTCGAACTGCTTTCCAGCTCTGCGTAATTAGACGCGAGCATTTGTTAATACATAATGAAGTCGCTTCCTCATATTCCAATTCATTAGGCGACAACCCTCTGCATCCAGTCCTACCGTCAGACAATTAGAGAGCTTTAATTAAGGAATCGGGCCTGACAGCCTGACGAAAAAGTAGCTGTGCGTGACAACCTCAATTTACTCTGTTATCCTTTTGATGAAACGGAAGAGTTGCAGAGGCTCCGAAAAGAAAACAAGTCCCTCAACACTCGCCAACGTTTAAGACATCCATTAAACCCGTTAATTTGTAATGGACTTCTTTTCGATGCAACGTGAGAGTTTTGAGACTGGAGCAAGCAGACGTTGCATGTTAATTGGTGACTTCAGCGCACACATAGCGAGCATAACGGAAGTGCGAAACATATTAAATTGCTAATTAAAGAAAAGCTCGTTTTTTAAGCGCGCATGTGTGGTACGTAATCCCAGGGAAATTCTGTGTGATTGCGCGCCTTTGGAAAAGACAATTTTCACCATCCCTTAATTATTGTAATTTCTTCTCCAGAATCCTGTCATAAGGAAAACAAATTAGCCGTCCCTTTTTTCCCAAGACACCAGTCCCAATGATAAATTAGCATTCTGTCAGTTTCTGACTCACCTAACAAGCTCGGGGCTTGCGCACTTTTCTTTTCTTAATCCAATTAAAATGTCGCCAAACACGCACTCAGGGAAGATGAATAGTTTCTTCGTTAAACTGAACAAGGGGAGAAAGTTTTTGAGGAATGGGATTAAAAAGCTCTTTCAGCTAAAATTATCGTCTTTTGGAAATAATTAGGAATTTTTTCCCCCTCCCCTGCCGTATGAGGTGATTACTGGAAAAGCGTTATTTGAGCAACGCACTCTGTAACGCGATTTAGCCTTCTTTCTGTCTGACTTTGTTTTACTCGAAAGAATATGCATTGTTAACAATTAATGACGGCACATGCAAACCGGTGTGGTTCGCTCTCCTCGGAAGAGGAATTCCAAATCAATTGTTTCTTCATATGCTTCAGACCCCGACCGTAAAATTCCCTTTTTCTGATGAAATGTGAAATCCATATTTTCTCCGCCCGGTTGCTTTATAATCCACTAAACTCAGTCGCTAGCCTCGGCAGACTTTTTATCCCTATTGTTATTAAAACAGATATATATATGTTGATTGAATGTCTGATTCCGAATAAGAACGGGAGTTTTTGAGGAGGAAAACATGCTCCACTTTTTTAGAAAGTGGTAATTTATTCCCAAATGCGTCATCGCTTGTTTTTGTTGAAAAGTTGCAGTGTCGGGGGAAAAGAGGGTGCTGCAAAGTTTAGGTGATTCGGAAAATGATTTAAGTAAAAAATATTTCCATTAGGTTGATGCAAAAGTTCGTCCCCTTTTTTCGACAAAAAATGAAGAAAAAATTTATTTACGAAAAATTCCATTTATCTATGTAGTATGTGCCGTTCCGTTCGATGACCTTTCTCCATCTCTCTGGTTGCTGCATAATCCCGCGCTCATAGCAGTTCTGAGGTTTCTGGCTAAAGAACTGATCCAGAAGACGAAACTTGCTGAACCACTTACTGCCCGTGGAATCGTCAACGTTACCCTCACCCTACATAACAGATATCTTCTTTTGCGTCTGCGAAGCATTCTTGCCTTTTCGGAAATAAAAAAGCATATGTCGAAAATGCTCCTTACTTTCTGCCATTTTTAATGCTTAACAAAATTTAAAAAACACAGCCAAATAACACAATTTTTTCCCAAGAGTACTCGCTGAAACTCCTTCCAAACACAACATCAATACTTTACACGTGTGAAGTAGATAACACTTCGGTTTTGCGATCCAATGCCATCTAGGGCCAAAAGGACGAACTTTTGCATTAACCCAATATTAAGAATACTTTTCGGTAGGTAGCTGAATTTACGTCGCACTGCAGCAACGCAATGGGGCTATTGGCGGCGGTCGGGAACCAACCCCGAAGGGAAAGATACGAGAACACACACACACAATACCTCGTGACTTTAAACCACGGTCAGATGACGAGGTCAACACCTTGGCTGGTACCCCACCCTCCAAAACGAACTCTTCAAATTTTGGGTACTAGCACTTCTAGATCACACAATCACAGCACGAACACGCTATAGTTTTTGAAAAATCAATACTTACGCATCAGTGTCCGTTTTGAATAACCCGTTCTCATTCCGAATCCGACATTCAATCAACATATTTATCTGTTTTAATAACAATAGGGATAAAAAAGTCTGCCGAGGCGAGCGACTGAGTTTAACAGATTATAAAGGGCGGAGAAAATATGGATTTCTCATTTCATCAGAAAAGGGGAATTTTACGGTCGGGGTCTGAAGCATATAACTTAAAGAATGCAACTTCTCGTCAATAGCAAAATGTAAAAAAGAGCAGTAATACTAGCATGTGAGCCCCCCCCCCCCATCAAAATCTTTAAAAAGAAATGCTCTGAAAATAAATTTCGAAAATTAGAATGGATTTGAGAAATGCTAAATCCGTATTTTCGGAAGCCAATTTTCGTATCAGTTTTCTTTAAATAAGTATTTGAAGGTTAAAAATACACTAGTCTACTTTTTATTTTTGTGCAGTGCATTTGTTTTGTAAATGGTTTGCAACGTATGTAGGTAGGTATTTAATTAACATCACATTGGAGCAACACAACGGGCTAGTGGTGACGGTCCGGGGATAAAACCCGAAGGGAAAGATCCGAGGACAACACCAAGTAATTTTGAACCACGGTCAGATGACGAGGGTACACCTGAACTGGCACTCCACTCTCCAAACTTCCACAACACGCCAACGTGAGCACATTTGAGGCCACGACAAATTTAACTTGCTCCAGCCCCCTTTGCACACAACAGTCTTTAGTTGGATTCGAACTCTCAATGCTCCAGTTGCTAATCCGGTACTCTTCAAACTGGGCTACCACGGCCCTTGTGTTTAGCACCACGTACAGTTGTCTCCTAGACCCTCCCGTAAGCTCGCCTCTACTTTTCATGAAGAAATTGGCCATTCAACGATTTTTAGTTATCCGCCTAGTATTAGTGAATATTTAATTCCAAGTCTTTTTCAGAAGTTTGATACATTTTAGTTCATAGTTCAGTGAAACGAAGAACTGAATCAATCTGGAGAACAGATTTCATTTCGATCTTTGCTTCTTTCAGTCCGCCTTTGTTTTACTCGAAAGAATATGCATTGTTAACAATTAATGACGCCACATGCAAACCGGTGTGGTTCGCTCTCCTCGGAAGAGGAATTCCTAATCAATTATTTCTTCATGTGCTTCAGACCCCGACCGTAAAATTCCCTTTTTCTGATGAAATGTGAAATCCATATTTTCTCCGCTTTATAATCCACTAAACTCAGTCGCTCGCTTCGGCAGACTTTTTATCCCTATTGTTATTAAAACAGATAAATATGTTGATTGAATGCCTGATTCGGAATGAGAACGGGAGTTTTTGAGGAGGAAAACATGCTCCACTTTTTTAGAAAGTGGTAATTTATTCCCAAATGCGTTATCGCTTGTTTTTGTTGATAAGTTACAGTGTCGGGGGAAAAGAGGGTGCTGCAAAGTTTAGGTGATTCGGAAAATGATTTACCTAAAAAATATTTCCATTAGGTTGATGCAAAAGTTCGTCCCCTTTTTTCGACAAAAAATGAAGAAAAAATTTATTTACGAAAAATTCCATTTATCTATGTAGTATGTGCCGTTCCGTTCGATGACCTTTCTCCATCTCTCTGGTTGCTGCATAATCCCGCGCTCATAGAAGTTCTGAGGTTTCTGGCTAAAGAACTGATCCAGAAGACGAAACTTGCTGAACCACTTACTGCCCGTGGAATCGTCAACGTTACCCTCACCCTACATAACAGATATCTTCTTTTGCGTCTGCGAAGCATTCTTGCCTTTTCGGAAATAAAAAAGCATATGTCGAAAATGCTCCTTATTTTCTGACATTTTTAATGCTTAACAAAATTTAAAAAACACAGCCAAATAACACAATTTTTTCCCAAATACTCGCTGAAACTCCTTCCAAACACAACATCAATACTTTACACGTGTGAAGTAGATAACACTTCGGTTTTGCGATCCAATGCCATCTAGGGCCAAAAGGACGAACTTTTGCATCAACCCAATATTAAGAATACTTTTCGGTAGGTAGCTGAATTTACGTCGCACTGCAGCAACGCAATGGGGCTATTGGCGGCGGTCGGGAACCAACCCCGAAGGGAAAGATACGAGAAAACACACACACACAAAATACCTCGTGACTTTAAACCACGGTCAGATGACGAGGTCAACACCTTGACTGGTACCCCACTCTCCAAAACGAACTCTTCAAATTTTGGGTACTAGCACTTCTTGATCACACAATCACAGCACGAACACGCTATAGTTTTTGAAAAATCAATACTTACACATCAGTGTCCGTTTTGAATAACCCGTTCTCATTCCGAATCAGACATTCAATCAACATATTTATCTGTTTTAATAACAATAGGGATAAAAAGTCTGCCGAGGCGAGCGATTGAGTTTAACAGATTATAAAGCGGAGAAAATATGGATTTCTCATTTCATCAGAAAAAGGGAATTTTACGGTCGGGGTCTGAAGCATATAACTTAAAGAATGCAACTTCTCGTCAATAGCAAAATGTAAAAAAGAGCAGTAATACTAGTATGTGAGCCCCCCCCCCCCCCATCAAAATCTTTAAAAAGAAATGCTCTGAAAATAAATTTCGAAAATTAGAATGGATTTGAGAAATGCTAAATCCGTATTTTCGGAAGCCAATTTTCGTATCAGTTTTCTTTAAATAAGTATTTGAAGGTTAAAAATACACTAGTCTACTTTTTATTTTTGTGCAGTGCATTTGTTTTGTAAATGGTTTGCAACGTATGTAGGTAGGTATTTAATTAACATCACATTGGAGCAACACAACGGGCTAGTGGTGACGGTCCGGGGATAAAACCCGAAGGGAAAGATCCGAGGACAACACCAAGTAATTTTGAACCACGGTCAGATGACGAGGGTACACCTGAGCTGGCACTCCACTCTCCAAACTTCCACAACACGCCAACGTGAGCACATTTGAGGCCACGACAAATTTAACTTGCTCCAGCCCCCTTTGCACACAACAGTCTTTAGTTGGATTCGAACTCTCAATGCTCCAGTTGCTAATCCGGTACTCTTCAAACCGGGCTACCACGGCCCTTGTGTTTAGCACCACGTACAGTTGTCTCCTAGACCCTCCCGTAAGCTCGCCTCTACTTTTCATGAAGAAATTGGCCATTCAACGATTTTTAGTTATCCGCCTAGTATTAGTGAATATTTAATTCCAAGTCTTTTTCAGAAGTTTGATACATTTTAGTTCATAGTTCAGTGAAACGAAGAACTGAATCAATCTGGAGAACAGATTTCATTTCGATCTTTGCTTCTTTCAGTCCGCCTTTGTTTTACTCGAAAGAATATGCATTGTTAACAATTAATGACGCCACATGCAAACCGGTGTGGTTCGCTCTCCTCGGAAGAGGAATTCCTAATCAATTATTTCTTCATGTGCTTCAGACCCCGACCGTAAAATTCCCTTTTTCTGATGAAATGTGAAATCCATATTTTCTCCGCTTTATAATCCACTAAACTCAGTCGCTCGCTTCGGCAGACTTTTTATCCCTATTGTTATTAAAACAGATAAATATGTTGATTGAATGCCTGATTCGGAATGAGAACGGGAGTTTTTGAGGAGGAAAACATGCTCCACTTTTTTAGAAAGTGGTAATTTATTCCCAAATGCGTTATCGCTTGTTTTTGTTGATAAGTTACAGTGTCGGGGGAAAAGAGGGTGCTGCAAAGTTTAGGTGATTCGGAAAAGGATTTACCTAAAAAATATTTCCATTAGGTTGATGCAAAAGTTCGTCCCCTTTTTTCGACAAAAAATGAAGAAAAAATTTATTTACGAAAAATTCCATTTATCTATGTAGTATGTGCCGTTCCGTTCGATGACCTTTCTCCATCTCTCTGGTTGCTGCATAATCCCGCGCTCATAGAAGTTCTGAGGTTTCTGGCTAAAGAACTGATCCAGAAGACGAAACTTGCTGAACCACTTACTGCACGTGGAATCGTCAACGTTACCCTCACCCTACATAACAGATATCTTCTTTTGCGTCTGCGAAGCATTCTTGCCTTTTCGGAAATAAAAAAGCATATGTCGAAAATGCTCCTTATTTTCTGACATTTTTAATGCTTAACAAAATTTAAAAAACACAGCCAAATAACACAATTTTTTCCCAAGAGTACTCGCTGAAACTCCTTCCAAACACAACATCAATACTTTACACGTGTGAAGTAGATAACACTTCGGTTTTGCGATCCAATGCCATCTAGGTCCAAAAGGACGAACTTTTGCATCAACCCAATATTAAGAATACTTTTCGGTAGGTAGCTGAATTTACGTCGCACTGCAGCAACGCAATGGGGCTATTGGCGGCGGTCGGGAACCAACCCCGAAGGGAAAGATACGAGAACACACACACACAATACCTCGTGACTTTAAACCACGGTCAGATGACGAGGTCAACACCTTGACTGGTACCCCACTCTCCAAAACGAACTCTTCAAATTTTGGGTACTAGCACTTCTAGATCACACAATCACAGCACGAACACGCTATAGTTTTTGAAAAATCAATACTTACGCATCAGTGTCCGTTTTGAATAACCCGTTCTCATTCCAAATCAGACATTCAATCAACATATTTATCTGTTTTAATAACAATAGGGATAAAAAAGTCTGCCGAGGCGAGCGACTGAGTTTAACAGATTATAAAGCGGAGAAAATATGGATTTCTCATTTCATCAGAAAAAGGGAATTTTACGGTCGGGGTCTGAAGCATATAACTTAAAGAATGCAACTTCTCGTCAATAGCAAAATGTAAAAAAGAGCAGTAATACTAGTATGTGAGCCTCCCCCCCCCCCCCCCATCAAAATCTTTAAAAAGAAATGCTCTGAAAATAAATTTCGAAAATTAGAATGGATTTGAGAAATGCTAAATCCGTATTTTCGGAAGCCAATTTTCGTATCAGTTTTCTTTAAATAAGTATTTGAAGGTTAAAAAATACACTAGTCTACTTTTTATTTTTGTGCAGTGCATTTGTTTTGTAAATGGTTTGTAACGTATGTAGGTAGGTATTTAATTAACATCACATTGGAGCAACACAACGGGCTAGTGGTGACGGTCCGGGGATAAAACCCGAAGGGAAAGATCCGAGGACAACACCAAGTAATTTTGAACCACGGTCAGATGACGAGGGTACACCTGAGCTGGCACTCCACTCTAAAAACTTCCACAACACGCCAACGTGAGCACATTTGAGGCCACGACAAATTTAACTTGCTCCAGCCCCCTTTGCACACAACGGTCTTTAGTTGGATTCGAACTCTCAATGCTCCAGTTGCTAATCCGGTACTCTTCAAACCGGGCTACCACGGCCCTTGTGTCTAGCACCTCGTACAGTTGTCTCCTAGACCCTCCCGTAAGCTCGCCTCTACTTTTCATGAAGAAATTGGCCATTCAACGATTTTTAGTTATCCGCCTAGTATCAGTGAATATTTAATTCCTAGACTTTTTCAGAAGTTTGATACATTTTAGTTCATAGTTCAGTGAAACGAAGAACTGAATCAATCTGGAGAACAGATTTCATTTCGATCTTTGCTTCACTAAGCTAGGGAGATGCTTTTCTGTAAATGTGCATCTTGTGTATGCGGTGCTTCTTTAAACAATTCAACAATGGCAATATTTGATTTTCGTCCTTGTAGATTATTTATCAACGGTAGGTGTATCTAAAAAGTTTCATAAGATCAATTGAATGTTAAGTATAACTTACCACAATATGTGTGCATTTGCTTTTAATTATGAAATGACGTGAACTTGACTCTCCAGTAGGGTCTTGAAATAGAGCCACACATGAACTCTAACCACCGATTTCGTTCTTGCAAACGATAAACCCTGAATTCACATTCACGAGTATATTTCAAATTATTTTTTCCAGTGATTTTATTCATTTATTTCGTTAAGCAGAATTCACCCATTCATCCTTTTTTAAATGTAATATTTAGGCGGTATGTGTATCTGAATAGAAGAGTTCTGAGAAAAAAGAGTAAACGTGCCGTGATAGCCCGGTTGGAAGATTAACGGATTCGCAACCGGAGTGTTGCGAGTTCGAATCCAACCACAGACCGTAATGTACATGGGGGATGGTGCACGTTAAATGTGTCGGGTCACAAATGTCCTCACGCTGGCGTGGTGTGGAAGTTTGGAGAGTGGGATGCCAGCTCAGGTGTGACCTCGTCATTTGACCGTGATTCGAAATTACGTGGTGTTGTCCTCTTTCCCCTTCGGGATTGATCGGGGACCGTCGCCAATAGCCCATTGTTTGCTCCAGTGTGACGTTAATTAAATACCTAACATAAAAAGTAAACCACTGAAAACGTGATGGTTGGGTTTTATGGCGCAAAGACCACACATTTGGGCGTCCTGCACCATCAAGGAAAGTTTTACTAACACAAAGGAAATACACCCATGTAAGAATCGAACCTGCGCCGCCTGCAACTCGCAAGTTACCAGTGCAGTGAGTGTACCTGCTAAGCCTCGACGGCTCCTGAAAACGTGAAGAGGACGCGACACAGAAATAAAATAAAACTAAAACGCACAGTTGCGTGGGACTCGGTTTAAAGTGAAATGGATATTCAACGAGAATAACTTTCTCATTCTTTAGTACTTTATCTTCACGTCTCTCCATTTTAAATTTAGAATCAATCAAATAGCGTGTGTTATCAGTAAAAAGGAAAATGTTATCTAAAATTTCAAATTAAATTTATTCAGGGGCAGAAGGAATCGTATTGATATCGATACAGATTTGAAGTGCACGTTTTTGAATTGTATGTTTTCGTTCTGTAAAATCAATTTCTCAACTTTAAGAATGCATAAATTTTCGGTAAAGATATATATTAAATAAGAATTCAATTCCACGTTTGAATATTAAGTTTGAAGATAAAATATTTCAGTCAAAATAGTAGTGAAATGGGTGGTAATGGTAATTAATTAACGTCGCACTGGAGCAACAAACATTCTATTTGATTGCTGGCGGTCCTCATGTAGATTGCGGCGGCATGTTGTCGAGCTGAGGTTTATTAATGTGGGTAAGTTTGTATTCTCTTCTATAGTTTTGTATTGTATTGTCTTTGGTGTGTGTCCTTGGATGTCCCCGGTTTTGATTTTCTAATTTTGCCTTTCTGCTTATGGTGTTTGGAGGGGGTGTGGGCTACTTTTGGTGAACTGCCGCCCACACGCAGAAACACCATTATGTGTTGTCTGTATCAGACTCCTCCCCCTGATGACGCCCTACATGCATTCATTTTCTTTCATACACATATATGTACATACATACACACATATGTATATACATACACACATATAATATACATACACATATATATATACATACATATATGCATATACATATATATATATACACGCAAACACACACACATATACATATATATATATATCATTACTCAATAGGTGATAGGGTAATTTTGACGAAGTGAACTCATTCTATACACAAAGTTGTAGATTCAGAAATAGGATACACTTCTACAGATTTGGTTAACGAATTTTCAAAAATACCTTCCAGCACGTTTGCTACTTGCCTGACATCCTTTGCTAGCGCGGAAAATTCAGCTAAATTAAAAACGTAAGTTCAATATCATTACTGTTAATGCTGAAATATTGTGTGGACATTTAAATTTTTTCTCTTTATACAAATACGTCGATATACGATGCGACATATACCAGCTTTCTCTACTTCTTTTCCGCCATATTAGGTATCTTGCGTTTGGCGCAGCTTGTCCGCTTCTGGACCTTGCGCCATAAAATCCTAATTACCTACCTACCGCCATATTAGGTCCCCTTGTCAGTCTTCAATTTCAGAATTTAACTGGATGACTTTTCAGTCTGCTAGTCTAGCGAACCAAATAGCAGCGTCGCTTTATGAATATCGAATGCAGTGTTTGCATCGACAACACTGAATTTCATCATAAGTCAAACATGATGCATCTTATTAGCAACCTGAATCGAGTCCTTACTGGAAGCAGGGATATTGTTGGAATCGGTCTCAAACCTCCAATTATAGTGCCGTGTGGGGCACATAAATGTGAAGAATATGTAAATCTTTGAATGTATAAAAGTGAAGAAAGGTGGTGATCATGATCTGATCAGACTTCTTGTTTTCTAAAATGTATGTTTTAAACTATAAGACTTGGCTACGTAATAAAATTTATTTTTAATATATAAAACTCTGTCTTCAATCGATGAAACCCAACAATTGGTTATGGGCCTCAGACCTTAAGCTGAACCTGAATTCTGCCACTACCGGTTTCCAGTATGATGGGTATTCAAGAAATGTCCATGTTTTCCTTCCCGAAGTTATCGGATTTCAACTATGCCACGTGGAAGACGGACATGAAGGTATTGCTAATGGACCGGAACTGCTGGGAATTTATCACTAAAACGGAATCTCTATTATTGGAAGATTCTCCAGAACAAGAAAAAAGAGACTATTGTTATAGGAAGCAGAGGACATATACAACTATCTACCAGGGCATAGACAGAAAATATCAAGTCTTAATTTCATCTACTGAAGACGGTAAGGAAGCCTGGGATATATTAAAGACCAACTTTGAACCAGCATCTAGAGCACGATTGGCAGGCCTTGTGGACGAGTTCTTTTCAATCCGCTACCAGCCGGAGGACGAATCCATTGGACTCTTCTGCAAACGAGTGCATGAGAAGCTGTTACAGATAAAAGAATGTGGATTCGAAATCCCAGACCTTTTAGTTTGCTTTCAACTAATAAGACATTTGCCTCACGAATACGATAATCTGGTACAATTGCTATACAAGATGGATGACAACGAGTTCACGCTAGACAATTTGTCTAAACATTTAATAACAGAATCCAGCCGAATCGAGCTGAAGCGGAAAGACGAAGGCACAAAATTAAGTATCGTGGCCGATGCTTATGCTACAAGAAACAAGTCATCTAGATACAAGGAGACACGGGCGTCTACTCCTGATCACAGCAGATGCGTACTGGACCCTGAATTAATTCCTTCAAGCCCAAGAAAGTCGACAGTTTGTCGTATGGGGCCGCGACCATTCTACAACTACTGCAAAAAGTCGGGACATTACGAATCGAAGTGCTTCAAGAAATGCAATCGGCAGAAACCTGGTGGTGAATTATTTTATATGGAGGACAATCCAAAAACTGATCTTCAACGTGCCTATGCAGTTTCAAATTTTCCAAATGAAAGACCGAGGGAATTTCTCATTGATTCTGCTGCAACTGCTCACTTCTGTAAAGAACGCGATATGTTTACGACATTCAGAAAACTACCACCACAGAAGATCCTAGTCGGAGACAAGGACAGCACCTCGGAAGTATTAGGTATGGGTGATATTCAATTTACAGTTTTAGATAGAAACAGAAATTATGATATAACTTTAAAAGATGTGTTATACTCGCCTAATATGAGAAAAAATTTAATTAGTGGTGCTCGTATTGACCTTGTGGGAAACCAAATTAAATGGGGAAATAACAAAATGATTATTTATAATAGTTATAATAAATATTTGTTTACTGTTCCCAGAATTGGAAAATTGTATATCTTGAAAGGTTATCCCAAGATTAAAAATTATGTATATGTAACTGGTTTAGATCTAGAAAAAGCCCACCGTAGGTTTTGTCATGTTAACATGCCCTTATTTGAAAATATGAGTAAAATTAATTGTGTAAAAGGAATTGAAAAACTTAATTGTAAGAATATAGATAAAAATTGTAAGATTTGTGCTATTGCTAAATCCACTAGAATATCCTTAAAAAGAAACTATATGTACGAAAGGAAAACTAAAAATGTTTTGGAAAGGATCCATATGGATTTGTGGGGTCCTGCTCCAGTTAACTCTCTAGGTGGAAACATACTTTTTATCTATTATTGATGATTTTTCACGTAAAGTAATTGTTTATATTATTCAAAATAAGAATGAAGTTTTTGATTACTTTAAAAAATACTTGGTTAAAGCTGAAAGACAGCTAAATATTAAGTTAAAATGTGTCCGAACTGACAATGGTTTAGAATTTTGTCACAAAGAATTTAAAAAGTTTTTAAATGATATAGGAATAAAAATCGAAAGAACTTCAACTTATACCCCTGAACAAAATGGCATTGCAGAAAGGTTCAATAGAACAGCCATGGATTGTGTCAGAGCTATGCTTCAAGACAGTGGTTTACAACCACAATTTTGGTCAGAAGCACTTTTAGCATTTATTCACACTAAAAATAGATGCGAACACAAATTAACTGAGGGTATATCTCCTAACGAAATATGGACTGGTTTCAAACCATCAGTAAAACATTTTAGAATTTTTGGCTCTTTGGCATATGTTCATATTCCTAAAATACAGAGAAATAAATTACAACCCAGAGCAAAACTTGGTATTTTGACAGGATATGGTTTGAAAACTAAAGGTTACAGAATATTTATCCCAAACGAAAAGAGAATAGTTGAAACTGTCCATGTTCATATCGACGAAAGTAAGAAAGCTGTTGATGTACTATTTGGTAAAAACTTTGAGTACGTTTCTTTCGATCTTAATTCTGATATTCCTATTTATCAATCAAATGAAAATATAAAAGTAAAATCGGAAAGTGAAACTCAAGTTTTAGATTCTAAAGATTTAGTTAAAACTGAGAACTTAAAATGTCTTAACATTTCAAATTGGCGTAGAATCGAAAAACCTAGAAATAAAAGCAATAGGATAGATGTATACTATTATTCTCCTGAAAATTTGAGAATGAGATCTTTAAATGATATTAAAAAGTATTGTACTAAAAATAAGATTAGGTTTGATCCTGTAAATTTCAATTTTAAGCCAGAGACTGAACATCCTAATGTGGATATTTCTAATGTGCCATCTACTTCTAGTAATGAATCTAACGTTTTAGAGCAGCAGCTGTACGACATGTATGATCAGTGTTACAATGTCGAAATCCCCAAAAGTTATGAAGAAACGCAAACAAGTAAGGATAAAATTAAATGGAATACTGCCATGACTGAAGAAATTCAGATAATGAAGGATAGGCAAGTATAGAAATTAGTGGACACCCCCCAAATACAACCATAATTGGAAGTAAGTGGGTGTACAGCTTAAAAATGGACGAAAACAATATACCTAACAAACCCAACAGATATATATTTCAATACGCATTCTCTAGTTATATTAGTTTAGTGACATAATATTTAGGTTCCAGCTTGAGGACTTATAGCATCGAATGCAGATAAATCTTATGATGAAAATGCGCTAAGATAAAGACGGAAATCAGAAAATTAATTTTCCCATGTAAAATAAGTACATAAAATATGCATTTTAAATTATCTTTACTCTTTATTACCCACTCCCTTAGCGCAATCTTTACATTTAAACAGGGTATATTTCCAAATTACGTATTAGAGCATACTTAAAAACCGAGTTTCCAACATGGAGCTTTTATTTCGACAAAAATAAAATAAATAAGTCCAACGTAGTATGATAGTAGCGTTATTTTAAATAAATTCATTTATTGTTTGTGAATCTTGTGCAAATTTTCAAAAATTGTATTAATACAAGTGTGGGTTGAAAGATGATTCACCATGAGGTAATTTTACTTTCGAAACTTTGCAAGTTCAAATTTTTATGGGGGCCGTCGTGGCTCAGTGGGTATGGCCACTGCGCTAGCAACCTTCGAGTTGTAGGTGGCGCAGGTTCGATTTCTGTCAGCTGCATTCCTCCCTGGGTGTATTTTTCTGTTTGTGTCAGTAAAACTTTCATTGTGTGTATGCCTATTATTTGATATTGTGTCTTGTGTCTGGCACAGCATGGTCAAATATGGCCCTTGCGCCATAAAACCCCAAAACAAGCAACCAAATTTTTATGTTTGTTTAGGAGGTTTTTAGCACTTGGATACAAATATGCTCACTAAACCTGTTTCAAAAGCTCCCAAGTCTACATCAGTTATAAAGCCCTCTGTGAATTTTTATACCTCGTATCTCGTAACTGGTCTATAATTTGGTACAATAGCCCGTTGTGTTGCACCAGTGTGACGTTATTTAAAATACCTACCTATAATTTGGTATCTTTATCGCTCCCTAAACATTTTGATTTAAATCCTTACGTGGTTTGACAGTGTAACGACGATAAGCTGTGCTATTCTATGTAACTCTTTAGTATTTGATTAAGACAGAGTTTGAAATTATAACTTCGTTCAAATGTTTTATCGCAAGAAATGAAAGACGAAGTAAATTAAAACCTTAACTTCGTATTACGGAAGTGACGCTTTTCAATTTTATTCGCGTATCTTTTCGTATGGTTGGGGTTTTATGACGCAAGGGCCATATTTGGCCAAGCTGGCGAAACAAAGGGCAGACAATGTCAAGTAATGGACACGTACAAGGATAGTTTTACTGACACAGAAGAAATACACCCAAGGTAAACCCCAAAGTAACAGGAATCGCTGTGGGTAAACCCACTGACCCACGCAGCCCCAAGTTAGATAGAGAACTTATAAGGCAATTTAAGGAGGACGTGGTTGTCCAGTTGGTAGAGTCGCGGATTAGTAACCGTAGGGTTACGAGTTCGAAACTCGATTCAAAGACCGTCGTGTACGTGGGGTTGGTGCAGGTTAAGTCTATCGTGGCTTCAAATGTCCTCACGTTGGCGTGGTGTGGAAGTTTGTATATTGGGATGCTGAGCTCAGCTGTTGACCTCATCATCTGACCAAGGTTCAAAATTCTGAGGTGTTGTCCTCGGATCTTTCGCTTCGGGATTGACCCTAGCTCGCCAATAGTTCGTTGTGTGTTGCTCCAGCGTGAAGTTAATTCAATACCTACCCACAACATTGAAAGCCATCGCTTGAAAATTACAAAGTACGCGCCGCGTTTTAATAACTGTCCACGTTTCAGTTTATTTTATATCAGTTTATTATAGAACTATTTTAAAATAGCAATAGTTTAAAAACAGTCGTTAGATAAAAATTTACTCTTTTCCATCCACAGTAAGTCAACGAACAATTAATCATTACTTATTCAACTGCAAAATACTTTTAAGCGCAATCAAGAAATATATAAAAATTCATCAAAGTTAATCAAACTTCATTTACTAGACGGAATAAAGCAACATCCAAATTAGTACGAAAGCAATCCGAGTGATCTACGTTGGATACAGTAATAACGGAAATCGTTTCCTCAAAAAACAATTTAGTTTATTAGACACGCTTTTAAGGCACAAAACACGGGGAAACGCCATCAAAGCTTAACTAGCGTCCGTACCTGTAACGAAGTAAGGATCTCATCATCTTAATTGATGATTAAATTCAAAAAATCAATTTTCGTAAATGGAATTAGTCCCCGGAAAAATATTTATTAATTTGAGAGGAACGCACAGTGAATGAGGCGCGCACCGAGGTAAAATTAACGAATTTAAAATTTACGAAAGCTTTTAGTTTAAATGCGAAAGAGCCGGATAGGAAACGACTTTTCGCTTCTCATAGCTCCACCTCGCATCTTCATCACAAAATGGAATTTCTCTATTTGTCGGGCAATGAGATCGCGATGTGCCCGTCCTAGGGAAACTTTTACCCGTTTTTGCTTTTTGCCCTTCACCCTCTGTCGAGCCGCCCGAAAGGTTTTGAATTAAAAGTGTAGGAGAGAACGTGCGAGCCGAGAGCGAAAAAAGGAAAAGCCCGACAACATCAAAAGGAGCTGGAGAAGATACGCTGCAACCGCGAGTTTTTTCCGGAAAAAGGGAGCGGGAGTTAAAAAATTAAAACAAAAACAATACCGAAAGTAAACAGGAGAAAAAATAATAATGAAAGGAGGCAAGAAAAAGAGGGTTACGGGCCGCTGGAAGAACGCGGCCAGAAGTCGCTCCATTACTTTGGATAAAATTAACAAAGGGACCGGGAAAAGGGGAAGGTAACTTTTCCGCTCTTTGGAAATTAATTTTCCTCGGACAAGCAGTTTCGAGTAAATAAATTATTCATCGGGTTCTCTCATCAAACTTTCATCGCGCAGGCTTCGCACAAAGAATGCCGCTGGAGTTATCCCGGCAAAACTTCGCTTCCCCCGCCAAAACTGGATGCCAATTTCGCTCGCTCTCTCTTTCTCTCCTGTTTCCCGGAATCTCTTTGCCTCGACACATGATGGGGCTCGACTACCTGGAAAATCAGGAGCCTTTGTAAGTGGAGCAAGGGGAACGGGATTGGATTAATTGATTAGGTATACATCAAAACTGTATTTACTGAGGAAATTAAATTTCTCCCTTGATTGTATCTTTGAGATTAAATCGTTGGTTGCGAGAAGAGGCGGATGAATAGCCGGATTCGACGGTGCTTTTCATCGGGGATAAAGAGAACGTCCTCCCTCTCCTTTTAATTTTCTCTCAATTGTTTTCAAGTTAATCAAAATGAGGAATTGCCGCTTTTTTTTCTTAATTAATGCGGGCAAAAACGCCCTGCGCCAAATAATTGACTGTTAATGAGCACCAAGTGCCTAATCGGAGGTTAAAAGTGCCAAAGCCTTCAGCAAAATTGCCGCCGCTCTTTACTTAGAGCCGGAATTCAACGTACTTAGATTTAATTAGAGAGAGAATCAATTAAAACAATTAGCGCTCCAGTTTTGCTCATTAACTCTGGCTCTGGGCTACGGCCTTTCCGCGCAGCCATTAAAAAGATTTTTTTTCGTCGCACTCCTCTTAACTCGCTATGGATATTATCTCGAAATCTTCTTATTAAAATGCTAATGTATGTGTGTGGAGGCACTTTTTGGACACGCTTTAAGAGATTACGGGAGATCGCATTGGTATTAATTAAAAGTGCAAAATTAGAAAACAAACGGAAAAACGTATTCAAACGCTTTCGGTGCGCGAAAAAATAAGCTAATAGCCCAATTAAATATTTATCTGCTGATGTTGAATACGATCTTCCTTTTTGTTTGAAGGTAATCAAATGACATTTATTTTATAAACCACCAGAAGATAAAAATGGAGTTAATTCAATAAGTGAAGCATTCCGTTTTAAATACGTTGATTTGGTTTTTCTTCAAAGATTAGATAATTTTTTTAAATGATTATTTTCTTATTGAAACGAATTTAATGCAGATAAATAAATATAATTGGTTCATTATAGGGAATATTTTCCATGCCAGCACTAAGACTGAACTTTCAATACATCTTTTATATCAATTGAATGAATGCCTTCAAACTGGATATTTCCACAAGGTAAAAAATGAGTTAGAATACGAATAATCTTCTTTGAGGTACATGGAAATCGTTATAAGGTTATTGATTGTAAACGTGGTTGAATACTTTAGAAATAGAGTTTTGAGGGGGAAATATTATAAATTTATCTTAATTAATGTTAATAGAGATCAAAGAAATTCTTTGTACCTTTAAGATCATTCAAATGGAAGTAATTAAGTGTTTGTTCAGATTCCTAATATTCTCTATCCATATATCCTCCTAACATGTAGTTGAGAATCTGAATTGCAGATTTTTCTAGCTGTTCTATGTGAATCTGTTTACGTTGTTGATGTCTTAAAATAGAGAGTTGTAATCTTAAAATAGAGCAATTAGTACGTAACTAATTGTACAAAAACATTATTTATTGCTTATTTAACGTAATTGATGATTACGTTAAATAAGTTTAGTTAATACGTAGTTTAATAATATACAATGTTTACGTAGTTTAATTAATATACAATGCACTGTTTCATTTTTAAATATAGCTATATGATCAATAAATTGATTTCAATTAGTTTTTTAAATAACTTTTTTTGTGTGTGAAGCATAAAGAGTATTTACATAATCAAAAAGGTTTTCGTTATTTTTTTTATTTTACCGTCAATGATTAATATATTTTGGCTTTTCAAATCAAATCTAAACTTAATCTATCAAAGAAACTTAGAATCCTGCATACTAGAGTTCAAATCTATATATCCATTATTAAAATCAAATGATTGTATTAAGATTCTAAATTATTAATTCGAGCGCAAGGGAATTAGATTTGGGAAAACTAGAAGTGTAAAACAGATATCAGTGAAATAAACTTCTGATACCTAAAAGCTTTGTTTAATATTTAACAAATTCATAAAATTGCGATGGTTTTCACGTAGATAACGAAATCTACGTGAAAAGGTTTCATAACTCTGGTATGTGTGTAAAACTTTTCTAGCTTGGAGCAACTAATGAGATACATTTCTTGAATTTTGCAAATAATTTAATACTTTTGGAATGTATGCATATATGTTGTAAATAATTCATTGAATGTTTTTCAATTTAATTTGTTAAAATGTCATCTAAATGTATGTTTTATGAAATATAAATTTAAGATACTCGTGTCAGAAAATTACTATTTTCTCATTGCCCTTTCAGAGGCAGGACAATGATTTTACATTTAACCCTCAAAGTGATTTCGACGAAATATCTTGCCATCAAGATATTGCCTATTCTTTTATGAAGACGAGATCAAGGTTTAGTCAGTTTTCTTCTAATGACAAGATATCTCATCCATAAAGCGTTCTCGTTGAAAAATTTTCATATAATTTAAAAGGTGAAACACGTTTAATCTTATCTCTCTCTCACTTAGAGGTTTCCTAAATAAAGTTCATCCACAAATATTATTTAATATCATTGTCTTTTAATATCCATACATTGAGAGATTACCTGAATTTCTGATAATCCGAAACATTAAACTTAAATCTACGCTTTCACTATTTCGACTGCCACCTCACCACTTCGGACAAATCGGAATATGGATCGCTTTTAGATTCCACACAGATTATTCAAAGATATTAATACCATGACTCAAAAATTTCAGATGATTTTTTTTTTCTATTCACGTTGAGCAATCAAAGTAGGAATAAAACTGTAGTACATGTAAAACAACTCAATTATTAAACACAATTTTAAAATATGCATATTTTTTACTTATAAATATATTTTTCGAATACAATCAATACTATAACATTCTCAAATAAATGTTTGAGATCAGTGTGTAACAGTGTGGGTTATTTTTATCAAATATTTATTCAAAGGTAATATTTATCCAAAATCCGCTCTATATAAGTTCAACCTTGAGGGTTAACATGCAGATATCCGCTCTGCAACCTTCTTATAGGTGGCATAAAGGATATTTGCGTGACCCTGACCTTCTATTAGTCAAGGTATGACCTTGACTAATAGATATCTTACTAGGGTTCTTTCAACCAATAGTTGTGGTTATTTAGTTATGTGTTGGGTGGGGGTAAAAGCAATACTACACTACTCGGAAATGTGACATTTAGAAGGTTATAATTTTAAATTGTTTTAAATTAAAGTCACAATTTGTGAATTAAATAAAGCTTGAATGAAATAAACATACCTGCTAACTGCTTTATTGAGGATTTGTTTTTATGTACGCACACGTAAAAATTAAGTAAATAATCAAAGCCATAACATAATCTTTGCAGAAGCTGGGGAAGACACTGCAGTGCTTAATTACATACCAGAAGCTAATTTTATTCCACATTTTCAGTAGGAAATTACGTGATCAACGTCTCCATTAACCGCGATCTTAATCGGAACAAACTATTTAAAGTTCAAGTATGCATCAGTAAAAGTCCGACTCAATCTAAAATAGCCCCGAAACAAGACTTAATATGGTACAGATGACTTTTGATGAAACACGACGATTACACAAACACACATTATGAGACATTTGGATACATTCCAAATCATTTTATGTCGCTACATTTCTTCATATGCTCATTAACTACAGATTAGCAATTTTTTTTCTCTTTCACTCTAGATTGTAATTCTGATAGTGAAAACGTTGCACTTCTGTGTAGTTTCCGAAACACACTTTTAGATGCCGACTTATGAAACTCTATACATTGCCCCTTGACGACTTTTATCTATTTAAAGACTGTCTAAAAGACGACTTCGGGCAATGTATCAGAGCATTGAAATGCATTGTCTGCACTGTTTCATGGAGAATTCCCTCTTTACACAAATAGAATAAAACTCCTTTAAAAATTAGATTAATATTCCTTTGATACAGTAAAAATGGAATTTATGGTTTTCAGATGAAATAGAATGAGACTTTTTATTTCATATTTTTCAATAATCCATTAAGTTCCTCTTACGAAAATAAATTTTATTGCAAAACTACTGTCTTCCACAAGAACTGCTCTCAACACCAAGTCTGGGTGGGACGGTTGCTATAGAAACAGGACTCGGGCATTTTGAGCAGGGGTATTTTCGGGGATGACTTAATTTTATTTTGTTTTTCGCGACTGTTCGGGGATAAAAAGAGTAGTTTGCTGGTACTGATCTTTTCGGTGACAAGTAAAAATCTTAACAAATATATTTTCAATTTGTCATCAAGTGCGTCCATTTCTTCAAGCATTCCCTATGGAAGATAGGATAAAGTCCGTTTCTACGGCAGACAGCGGAAGATTTTGTTTCTGGAACAGTCCTCGAGGTTAAACAGACAGTACTAGCATTCTTTCTGAAAAATCAAGTATAATGTTAAGCAAAAAATAAGAATGCGGTAATGCGAACAATCTGGAAACTCTTTTTCGCATGATGGTAGAGATAAGTAAATCTATGTATATCAAAAGTCATGAAATGCTATTGATTTTGAAGAACGCTTTCGTGAAATCACTGCATTTCCAGAAATAAATTTTAGTTGTCAAACTATTGAAAAACAAAATCACAACTTTATTTTCAAACTTGGAATTTTATATATTTATATATTTCTCTGCATAAATTTAGACAAATGCTAATAAGACTTCTACAAAAGTGACTAAATATTCAGCTTTTTTTTATCAAATTAAAAGAAATGTTTAACCTCATATATTTCAAAACCTAAATTTGTAGATTTATCATTATATTTATCCCGAGAAAATTATCTCATAATCATTCCTATGACATTTTGTATTTAAATGCGTTAATATTACAATTAAATACAAATCAAATGCTTAATGAGTTATAATTTAAAACGAGTATTACAAAAATAACCACGTATTTTAATCAAACAATGCTCTTTATAATTTCCACCTGATTTGTAATCTTGAAATATATTAATAGGTGCTACTGGGTTTTCTCATTTTCCGTTTGAATTCTAGAAACTTTTTTCAACAAAAAGTGAAAGGGCGTAAAACCATACAAGTGAATAATTCATTTAACCCTATTTTATCCGTTTACTGTGAACAATGACTGTTGATTCCTTTCGAACAAAGTTATTTTTAAATCACATGCGTTTACAAAGAGTTCTTTGAAACTTTAGAGATTTAAGTTCTGTTTGTGTTGCGCGTAAAGATGAAATGAAATAAACTATTTTAGGATCTTAATACAAGAAGTTAGAGAATATTGTAACCTTTCAAGAATGGCTAGGCGTGTTTACTCTTTTGAAAATAAAGCCGATGACGTATGAGAAAAACGAAAAATATTTTTGGTAAAGAATCCCAAAAGAAAGTGGAATATTTTTCTGATTGATAAATAAAAAAACGTTCACTCAATGGAATAGTCATCTTTGTTAAACCTTTTTGATTCTTTCATTTAATGATTTCCAAAAATCAACTTGTCTTCTAAATTATTTGCGTTTTGTAATTTTCTGGAGATTTTCATTCTTTGCTTTATATATTCAACATAATTCCTTCACTTTTATAAGTCAGTGATATGGACTTTTGTATTACACTTATAAGAGAAGTATATGGTAATCGAAATTTTACCTTTCTTTAGAAATACAGTAAAGAACGATGCGAGTATGGTAACTGATGCAAGTCAAAGAGCACTCTCTGTCTTTTATGAAATTAAAAATTACATAACACTTACATAAGTCAGACGCCGTTATGTCCTTAGAGGACATGTGTATTGGATTTTCTGTAACTTGAATTAAAAGACATGGAGATAGGTTTCTTTAGATCCAGACGGCCCAGCCTACCCAGAGAGCGTAAGACGACCTTCGTCTTACGCCCTTTGGGTAGGCTGGGGAACTTTGAGGGGACGACTTTCGTCCCAATAAGGTCCTCAGGGCCTTTAGCCCAGCAGGATCGTCAAACTAAATCAGTTTACATAAAACACAAGCAAGTTATAGAGCGACGAGAGAGCAACAGACCTTGGGTCTGTCTAGTTTAGAAAAGGTATGAAAGACTGTCAAACACACAAGCATCAATGGCAATCGCCGTGGATGGTTCTCCATCGCCAACTCGTTATCATTGCTATCGCTTTCGGCACTGAACGGCAAATTTGGCACCAGAATCCACGCTAAAGACCCCAGTTGTGAAAGGGCTTTTCGCTTCAATCTATCACACTATTTTAAAGAATAGACTCATTCAAATCCTAGGGACTCAAATACCAACTCACGTGAGCCGGACTATAAACCAGATCCGTTGAACTGGATAAGTTCGACTGTTCACCGGATCCCGCAAACCAAATAAGAGCAACAATATTAAACAATAGAAATTAAATTGAACAGAAATAACCAGTAGAGAAACGGGAACACCGTGACCCAGTGGGTTTGCCCACTGCGCTAGCAATATGCGAGTTGTAGGCGGAGTAGGTTTGATTCCTGTAAGTTACCCTGACTATATTTCCGTCTTTTTTGTTAGTAAAACTTTCTTGTGGGTGTACGTCCATTACTTGACGTTATCTGTCCTGTACTTGGTGCAGTTATCCAAATTCACAAAATCTTTAATTACTGAATGCGGAAGACAAAAATTTATGAGATGAGCATAAAATTAGGCAATGAAAAATAAGAATATGATAACGATGTAGGAGGAAAAGGCAAATCAGTCTCATAATTAGACTGGTTTACATACATTTATTATCACAATACAATAGTAGAATTTCAGTTTTAATGATATTTTATTAATTTTGAATTTTTGAATACTTAAGTTATTTAGCTCTGTTAAAGCTACGGATTCGGATTCAGTTGATCTCATGGCGATTTCGAGGTTTATAAGCCGATACAAATAATATGACCACTTGTTGATTGTCTTTCATTCAGACATCCCCAATGGGCATACGAATATGCAATTAACAATATTTTAACATCAAGTTTTAATTTTGTAATTTATGGTATTAATACATAATTTAGAATATCTACAATTATAAGCCAACGTTGGTGTTACCCATTACAGAACTACGACATGGGATTTATCGTGAAAGCAATGTTCTATTAGGGATAAATGAAATATCCGATTAATGTGTGATTCAAAATTACGAGGTGCTATCCTCGGATCTCTCCCTTGGGGATTGATCCCGGACCTTCACCAATAGACCGTTGTGTAGCTCCAGTGCGACGGTAATTAACTACCCCCTCTTATAAGTTTGAGAGTTGAGATGAATCAGTGCGTAATTAGGGTTTCTCTCTTAGGGCCGCGGTGGCCCGGTTGGAAGAGTAACGGACTAGCAACCGAAGGGTTGCGAGTTCGAATCCAGCCAAACACCGTCGTGTACAAAGGGGGCTGGTGCACGTTAAATCTGTCGTGGCCTCAAATGTCCTCACGTTGGCGTGGTGTGGAAGTTTGGAGAGTGGGGTGCCAGCTCAGGTGTTGCCTCGTCATCTGACCGTGGTTCAAAATTACGTGGTGTTGTCCTCGGATCTTTCCCTTTGGGATTGATCCCGGACCGTCACCAATAGCCCGTTGTGTTGCTCCAGTGTGACGTTAATTGAAATAACAATAACATTAGGGTTTCTGAATTTCGATTATCTCAGACTGGTTCAATTCATAAGATGCGTGTTTATAATTATTGTTTTTTCTAATAAAGTATGAACACCTTTTCTGTTCAATTTCTATCAATTTTAACGTGTATACGTTCACCTACTTTCCTCTCTTGAAGTGACCAGACCCAAAATTCTCGGAGGTAGTAGCACGACCTAAAAAATATACCCAATTTAGCTTTGGGTTGTAATTTTCCACTGAATTTTCGGAACATGCAAATACGCTAAAAAACAAAGTTCTGAAATGTGTTACAGATGGTTTATGACCAATCATTTGGAGAGGTCATACCTTTCGTTAATTTGTGAATATATCTGTGTTTCATGTAAACAAAATATTCAGTGCTTGTGCCCAAATTTCAGGATATAATTCACTATCCTGGAACATTGCCCTAACCTCGATCATTGCTACACCGTTAAGCCTCACAACACGCACTATTTAATTCGGGTGTATAAATAAATGGTTCGTTTAGTTTTTATTTCAAGGTCCCTTAGGAATTTTTGGAGTTCACCATAACTCTAAGCTTCGAGTTATGGTCTACCTTCTGACAGTTTCGAGCTTAACTTCTAGTTCTCTTTTCAGATCTCAATAAATATACTTAACGCATTTAAAAACTTCACTTTTAAGTTTAAAAAAAATACGAGTTGTTCTTGACTAGTCATCTATCATACATAAAAAAATATTTATCACCATGTAATAAATGAGCAGGAGCAGGACAACCATAAATGCATATAAATCCTTTCTAACCAAGATTTGGTAGTTGGTTCATCGACATTTTTCTTTTATGGAGGTCTTGAAGTTTTTGCAATTCCTCACTTCGTTTTTTAAGGTTTTCTAACCCCTTTACACATTCATTTAGACTCATACTTTTAATATAGGTTTGTTCAGGACAAAACCTTCTATGAATTAAGTTTAAGTCAACACTGTAACGTACATAGCACTATTATGAATTATAGGGGTGGGGTGGTTAATTAACACGCACTGGAGCAACACAAAGCTATTGGCGACGGTCCGCGATCAGCACTGAAGGGAAAGACGCATCGTAATTTTGAACCACGGTGGGATGACGGATAAATTATAATGATAACCACTTAAAATGTATAGCATATCTTTACGGATTAACTGCAAATTCATAACTAAAATCAGAATTATATACAATCATCTTGTTTTGGGCCAAACGATTTTCTTTGTAACTACATCTAATCTAGCTCCACTTATTTAGTTCCTATGGGTATCTGTAAAAAATAAACTCAATTAAACGAGTAATTGTAAAATTACCTTTAGTGTCTTTGATTATGAAGTCAATATTCGCAACGTTCAATCAATACATTTGCAGTGGGATTCTAGTCAGCAACCAGAACTTTTGAAGGTTAGTTCTTTGAGCACTAAACCATGCCCGTTGGTTCTAGAAATGTGACAACCGGAGGGTTGCGAGTTCGAATCCAACCGAAGATCGTCGTGTAGAAAGGGGGCTGGTGTACGTTAAATCCGTCGTGGCCTCAAATGTCCTCACGTTGGCGTGGTGTGGAAGTTTGGAGAGTGGGGTGCCAGCTCAGGTGTTGCCCCGTCATCTGACCGTGGTTCAAAATTATGTGGTGTTGTCCTAAGATCTTTCCCTTCGGGATTGATTCCGGGCCGTCATCAATAGCCCGTTGTGTTGCTCCAGTGCTACGTTAATTAAATAGCTACCTACCAGAAATGTGATGTTGCTGCAGTATCGTTAAGGAATTCTTCACATTTGGCAGACGCGGTCGATGCCGATTCACTGTTCCAGTTTTACGAGATCGATACGTTCATCGCTTTTCTTGGAACAGTTCATTTCGAAGTGTCCATTCTTGTGACAATATGCACATGACAACCGCATTTTAACAGTTCTTTTTAGTTGAATTGCTTTTATTCGTCTTGCTGAACTGGTCCAACACAGTTCCACTGCGATCAACTTGCTGATTTGAAGACCTCTGCTTTGGTACCCGAAAACTTGCTTCTTGTTGCAAATGCATCTTCAATCGTTGAATCCAATTGTCTTTCAGTTTAATTCTACCAGCTTCCTGATTAGTTGCTCAAAGTTTAAAGTAGAAAACTCTTCGTTACTCGATCTGGTTATAGAATCTGCATCAGATTGTCGTACTCTTGAGGTAGGCGAAGCATAATTTGGAAATATACCAACAGAAAGAGTTCGGGAATCTCTAATCCAGCTTCTACGGTTTGTTATCTTTTCTCGGAAACACGACGGCAGAAGATTCTCTTCTAAATTAAAAACTAAATCGTCTATTAGTCCTGCAAGTCGGCTCTACTAGCCGGTTCAAAATTCTCTTTTAGGATATCCCAGGGTTTTTTCTATCTGTTGTATGCTGATCATATATATTTCCCTTCAACACACTGTTTTATAGTTATAAATTTTTCTCTTTGGGACAGTTCGGCATTCCTATCAAGGAATTACGAACAGTTCCTGTCCATTAGTTTTACCTTGACGTCTTGTTTCCATTGTGAAAATGGCCGCGGTAGCCCGGTTGGAAGAGTAGCGGAGTAGCAACCGGAGAGTTGCGAGTTCGAATCCAACCAAAGACCGGAATGTACAAGGGAGGCTAATGCACGTTAAATCTGTCGTGGCCTCAAATGTCCTCACGTTGGCATGGTGTGGAAGTTTGGAGAGTGGTGTGCCAGTTCAGGTGTGACCACGTCATCTGACCGTGGTTCAAAATTACGTGGTGTTGTCCTTGAATATTTCCCTTCGGGTTTGATCCTGTACCGTCGCCAAAATCCCGTTGTGTTGCTCCAGTGTGACGTTAATTAAAATACATACCTACCTATCCATTGTGAATAATCGAAGTCGTTCACTTCAGAAAAGCAAATTGGTCAGGAACTGACATTCTGTCAGGCAAGTCCATAGTATGCAACTAGCAGAAAATTAAAATTTAGAGTTCGTATCTCGTACCTTTTAAAATAACTTGGCCCATAACCGACAGATGGATGAGAATAAAACCAAACGGAATCGTGTTTTGGGTCCAACAAACCTCTTATCCATATTAATTCTATATGTAATCAACTTTGCATCTAATACCTTAGGCAATGTACCTAATGGTGTATTTACCGATTTCGGTTGTTCAATTTCCCCGTTTGATCTTAACCAGCGCAACGTCAAACATACTTGGTCTAATGGTTTTCTTTTTACAAGTGCAGTTCTTCCATATGACAAATAACTGTCCAACACTAAAATACATAATATATTATAATTCAATATCATAAAGTACAATTATATTACTAAGAGAGAAAGATAGTGCATGGTTTGTGTCCGGAAGTCACAGAAGAAACTACTGTACAATCTTAATTTTCCATGGCTGTAACATTTCAGCCAATCTCAATTCTCCAAATTTGGGAGTAGAACCATATTTGGTCAAGCTGCTCCAAATTTGGGATTATTTCCAAATTGAGCTGCTCCAAATTAGAAACACTCAGAAAATATTTTATGTAATACGAAAATTCAAATGTTTTCAAAACCTATTTCAGAATATAAAAAATGCAAGCAATATGGAACATGTTCCATATTGCGTGTAGTTTCAGGTGCTCCATATTACATGCAATGACCACGGTAGCCCGGTTGGAGGATTAGCAACGGAGGGTCGTGAGTTCGAAACTCGGTCAAGCCAAAGATCGCCGTGCACGTGGGGGCTAGTACACTCTAAATATGTCATGACCTCAAATGTCCTCACGTTGGCATGGTGTGGAAGTTTGGAGAGTGGAGTGCCACCTAAGGTGTCCTCGTCATCTGACCGAGGTTCAAAGTTATGAGGTGTTCTCCTCGGACCTTTCCCATCAGGATTGATTCCGAACCACACTGAAAATCCCTCTCATATTATATGTATTTACAATACAGGTTATTGAAAGTTACTTGTATCAGCCACAATTTTTTTATCTATTCATCATCTGTAGAGCTATCAAGAGTCCCAAAATTAAAAATGGAACTGTCATGCAAAGTTAGATCGTATCAAATTTTAAACCTTTTTATGACATTTATCTATAGACAACGAACTTTAAAAGGATTATTATAAGCACATAAGAAGTAACAATCTGTTAATTTAAGTACACGAATGATCACAATGGTTCCGTAAAATTTTTAAATAAATTATATAAAACTGTTGTAGTTAAATATTTAAACATTGTCACTGGAAATTCACTTTTTGTGTGTTGCTGTTGGAGGATTAAAACGGTTCGTAGACTTATGGGAAGATGGTTGCATCATCGTAAGAAATGTAATACCGTCAATCATTGTTTTCCTAATTCGTAATAAATTAAACTATTATAAAACTATTACATTATGTAATGAATATAATATATTTCATAAAATAATAATTATTTTCAAAATAACGTAACTATTATTACAGTTGAAGAAGAAAAATAAAAAGTCATTTCATTCATTATTTTACTTTTAGAGATATTTTAAGGAATTAGAAACCAACACTTTCAGATGGAGATATAGGACCCAGAGACTTAGAAAATTTCTAGAGAATTTTTACTCATCGAAACCAAGATCAACGAATGAATTTAATGCGAAAATTGTGAAGATACAATTTTTATTTGGGAGGAAATTATCTCTTTTCAATGAAAAGAGCTTAGATATTATTGGAGAAAATAACTTGAAAATAAAAAAAAAACAAGACAGGCGGCTGAACTTCAAAGCTTCATTCTACGAAAAAAAAATATTTTTGCCTCAGTTCTATCAAAGAATAGGATGACTGAAAGCACCGACTCAGGTTACCGATGCACGTGATGACATCTAGCGGCTTTCCTTAGAACTAAATATGTGAACCGTGAAAGTTCAGTCTACTAATAACTAATGTTATTTCAAGTGGTAAGAAATATGCAAAAAATGTTTATTTCTCCATGCATTTCTTTTTATATTTTTATCAGTGTTTGTTAAAGTCTTTTTTTGGTAAATAAAAACTCGAAATATTGTTTTTTTTTAAACTGAATTGTGTATAAGATCACCGGATTTTACAAATTATACTCGATCCAACCAAAGACCGCACGTTAAATCATGGTGCACGTTAAATCTGTCGTGGCCTCAAATGTCGTCACGTTGGCATGGTGTGGAAGTTCGGAGAGTGGAGTACCAGCTCAGGTGTGACCTCGTCCTCTGCCAGTGGTTCAAAATTACGACGTGTTGTCCTCAATCTTTCCCTTCGGGACTGATCCCGAACAGCCGCCAATAGCCCGTTGTGTTTGTTGCTCCAGTGCGACGTTAATTCAATTACCTACCTACCTATATAATTCTCAACGGTGCATAAGAAAAGATAGGTAAATATGTATTGAAGTATTATTTATAATGCACTATAGCTGAATTACCGGCGTTGCTCGGATTTAATTGTTTATAATTCATCGTAATATTAATCAATATTATTCCTATGGATATTTCGAATTGTTTTTAGTCTCCCTGCAGACCCAGGACAAATCGAACGGGGCTAATAGTACCAAATTTAGTGTGAATTGGTCTGACATTGATCGTATAAATATGCAATGTTATTCCTATGAGGATTTCTAATTGTCTTTAGCCCCTCTACCATATCGACGATTAAAAAAATACCACTTTTGATCTTATATTATAAAAATTTACATTCCAACAATAAAGCTACAGTTTAAGAATTTACAGACGGGATACATAAGCGAAATTATACTGAACGATTTTCAGCGCAACCACCGCCATCTGCGATTGCATCATACTCTAAGATTCTAAAAAACCTCCAAGGTCATCTTGAGAGGCGACTCCTGTAGATGTTAACTCTGACGTCATCTGCACAGCCAGCCTGGGAGAGCGCCCCCTAGCAAGTGCTCTGTCCAGGATGACGGGGCGTTACACCAATCTGCACACCCAAGACAAAGTGTACCAAATTTGGTGTGGATTGGTCAAACGGTATAGATTTGTATCGAGAACAGACAGATGCCAACTCTGCTTTATATGTATAGATATAGGTGCATAGGGACGAAGTTTTGAGAAGAGATGTGTTAAACACATCAAAAGTTCTTAATTGAAATCCACTAATCATGCACTGAAAGAAGCTGCACCACATTAATTTGTCTCTCGACGATCGGTCCGTCTTTTAAAATTCCAAATAGATGATGAAACGTAGTGGGCGAGTGGCGTGCAAATGAACGCGACGAAACAGCCAAAATTACAGTTAGACTATTTATTTACTTTAAACACATAGTATCTACACTATGTACAATCAGGGATTTGTGTCCCTTGGTCGGGGGGGGGGCTGCAAACGGGGAAATGGGATCTACCCAAACGGCCAACTCGAACGAGCACACAAAAAACACTTCTACTCAGCTCGAGCTCTGAAACCGTTCTCAGTCTTGTCCCACCGTTTCACAGGTAGACAATTCAATCCCAGGGGGCGTCGTGCCCCCTAGAAACCATCTGGACGGCAATTAGACCACCATGGAAGACCACCCCGATAGATGTTTCTACAAGCGGATGGACACAGCAAGAATCCTAATGTTAAAACTTAGACGAAATTTCGAAGGATAGCGCATGCGCATTAGTTGTGATTTTGTATGGGGAAAAATATTTGAAGGAAGGATATTCGTGAAAATGGGGAAAATCTCGGCATGCATAAGTTTAACATTAGGATTCTTGCTGTCTAATCTGGGTTCCATAATTCCATTAGTTTCTTGGATTTTTCGGTGTCACATTCCATTACTAGGCGATTCGAAACATATTTTCTTAATCGTTTTACTTTGATCCGTTTTAAATAGTCTTCATCTGTGTTTTTCTACTTTGTTTCATTACGAAGTTTTATTACATTAGGATTCCTGCTCTGGCTAATCTCGCGCGGTATTTAGTTTATTTTTCATCACATTCATTCGAGTATTTCAGCATTCTTTGGTTCATAATTTTGCATTTTAAATGTTATTTCTTTTATAACATTGCGTTGCGTTTTGCATTTCCTGTTCTGCCATATTTTCTTGTTCGCGAATCCGTAAGTTTAATTTTTATCTTTTTCAAGATATAAAATTTCGTTCATTGTATTTCATAATTTAACTGTATTTTTCTAATATAATTAAAGCAATTCATAATTCGATCTAATTTCGTAAAACTTGTATAAATTAAAAAGTTTGACAATTAATTCCCCCCCTCCTTTCAAAAACAGATTTCTTGTGCTTCTATCTCAGATAAATTTAAGGGGTTTTATTTAAATAATTTTGATTTGAAAGCATTACTTGATATAAATTAAGGGAGTATTGAGTCATTAATTTTGATTTGTAGGCAGTCACTACTTCTTTTGTTGATATACATATGCAGCATGATTGAAATGAAGTTCCTATGTGTGTTAAGCATGATAAAGCATTCTCGACCATATTAATGTATGTTGCCTCAGCAGAAAGTGTGAAACTCACTTGAATGTAATATGTGTCTGTTCCCCAATTACATTTCCCTCCAAAAATTCTTTGGAAAAACACATCTAAATGACTTCACTTGGAAAACTGAAGAATTTTTTTCCATCAAAAAATTAATGGCTTGGAAAAGTGACTGAGAAAGAAATATTTTTCAGGTTTGTAAAGAGCAGAGGAACAGCAAAAATGGGATCTGCATCACTTATTTTTAGTGTTATTGCAGTGATCAATTTTCTACAGAATGGGAAAGAAGTATTGAGCTGAAAGGTTCCAACAAAAGTAATTGTACATATCCGATGAAAATCACAAAATAGCAGTGATTTGTATGTGTAAAACTATGTTGGTCATGATGACTTGGATAGAATGAACATTAGCAAGGAGGTATTGCTTGGAAGCTAGCAAATGGCATACCCATCACAATTCTTGATTACATTAGAGCTCATTTAGAACCATTCATCTCTTAACTCACAATTGTGTCTTATAAGTCCAAAAACTACATTGGTTTCCAAATGTGCCTGCATTCGCAAAAACAAAATAGTTATTTATCTTATGCTGATCAAGAGATGAGCAAATTGAGATTTTATTAATTGTACTAATAGGGTATTTCTATAGGAGTTGCATCAGGTGCCAGTTCTATATGCCAAAAAATGCATAATTAATGATTAAATATATCATTTTTCATTGCTGAGGTAAGGTATCTTGCTGATGTAATTTTTCTTACTATGAACAAATGAAAAATATTTGTTTTATAATAAAATGACAAAATATTAATCTGAGTAATTCTTATTCATTTAATTAATTACTAAGTGTGCAATAATTTATTCACAAGACTTTTCACTAGTCATTCCATGTTACTGATTAGTCCATGACCTCAGATTTTGATGAAACTTGGTTTATCTAATGACCTTACCTAGTTATGAATGGAAAAAAGGACGAGAGGAAAACTTTTTCCCCTTCTGTTCGAAAATCATTAAGCTTTGATTTTAATGAAAATTACTGTATCTTGAGATTGTTACTGTCATTTTCTCAGAAAACAGATAGGATACGTATCTGGACAGTGTCTCACTTTAAATGGGGTTTAATTAACTAAGAAGTATGATGCAAATTTAATTTATTTCTAAATTAAGTATTTCAAAAAGGGCAATTCAAAATTCTGATACAAATTACAAAATTATTTTGTCATTCAAAATTTTAATGTTTTCGATAAGACACACTGGGGTTATGAGTGAGTTACATGTATGGAGATAGCCCAAGCACAGTATGTAATGTTTCACAGAAGTCCTACTTTAAACCAAGTTTAGAATATTATGATAGTATAATACAAATTTAATTAACATATTACTAGAGTTATATTTATTTATATAGTGAAAAAAACTCAATTTCAACTAAAGCTTCAATTTTAAATATATACATCTGAATAAGCTTATTTAAATTTATTTTTCTTTTAAAGAGTGCTGAAGAGAAACTAGATTAGCTTTGAATGCAAATCTGACCAAAGCCAATATTACTAAAGGTTTCTAAATTTACAAGAATTATCCCATCAGATTGCAGCTACAGAAAATTTTGTGACTTAGATATTTACCAAACTAAAAATTGGTTTTCAATTTCCTCAGTTATGCAGAATGTTTATGTAAGGACACCATTTTGTTTTGGAATAACTTTTAAATAAAACATTTCTAATTTCATTTTGTTTACTCAATTAATGACATTCATAAAATATGACATCGGTCAAATGACTGGCAGGCTGCAAATTCAGTCTCTTTCGACCATTTTCCTCTAAAGCATTTACTGGATTTGAATGTCATTTATTTAGGAAGCTGATGCTTCTGGATGGCGAGTTTGAAGCTTCAGCAGTTAAAACATTTTATCAAAATGCATTGTCTATGATGGACTCCAAGAAAATTATAAAATTCCTTTAGATTGCATCACATGCCTTCAAACAAACACAAAAACATTGATACTGTATGATAAAGTGTTATTGAAAAATCGAGGGACCTCTGTTGATGTCATACACAAGTAGGCTTTCTCCGAACACAGTATGGGAAAGATTTTGATCTTTACATACACCAATTAATACAACTGCAAGAAAATCTAAATCACCTCTTTATCCATGCAGTCACTTGATCTGTCATTAAATAAGTTCAGTAAACAAAATTCTATTTAAAATACATTTCAATCCAGAAAAATTACTTGGAAGTTAACAACTCTTGATTTTAACAATACTTGTACCATAGACAGCATTGGTAAACTTGAACAATTATGAAATTGAGTATACTAAAAACATCAAGATAAATCTTTTAATGCAAATTGTAAGCAGCAACATTTACTATTTTCATAAGATTGTTTTGAGACTGACATTGACTATTCTTACATTGTAATAGATGTTTATGTACACACACACATGAAGGTAAACAAAAACAAATGTTACAGTTACAGTGAATACTTCAATTCATTTATACAAGAAAAACAAAGAAAGAATTGGTACATAAAAACTTTATTTTCAATCAAACATACAATGTAACTTGATATATAAAATTCAGTCATACTGTGCAAAAATTTATTTTTCTTTAATATGATTAATTTTTAAAAATTATTATTCCAAAACTCAAGGGGGGTATTTCAATTAACGTCACACTGGAGCAACACAACGGGCTATTGGTGACGGTCCAGGATCAATCCCCAAGGGAAAGATGTATTTATAACTCCCTTACCATTGAATTAAATATGCTGTCCTTGGACAGCACCACGTAATTTTGTACCACAGTCAGATGACGAGGCAACACCTGAGCTGGCACCCCACTCTCCAAACTTCCACACCACGCCAACGTGAGGACATTTGAGGCCACAACAGATTTAACGTGCACCAGCCCCCTTTGTACACAATGGTGTTTGGCTGGATTCGAACTCGCAACCCTTCCGTTGCTAGTCCGTTACTCTTCCAACACTTGAGTTTTGGGGCCACCGTGGCCCCAAAACTCAAGGAGAAAATTTTGCATGGCAAAACTTGACCATTAAATGATTTTTTTTAATCTAGAAACCCCCCCTTCTACTCTTTTATTTTCTTGATATCTTAAAAAAATTCATTTTTCAAAAATTAAAGGGACTATTTATTTTTGTAAAAGTTTGGTCATTTTAAAAATTACTTAACATTGGTGATAACTGGTAATATTTTCGATAACAGTTTCTAAAATAACACGTAATTTAACAGCTACAAAAATAACAACCCATTTGTACACCGACAGAAGGGCAAACTGTTTTTTCATGATAAATATACTTGATTTGTTCAACAATTTTCACTCCTTTGGGAAAACACCAGTCGTTTTCTGTTAATTTTTCAATATAGTTGGTAACTGATTTGCAATAACTTATATAAACTGCTATCGAAATAACACCTGTCTCAAGAAATAAAAACAAAACCATATTGAAGCAAGCATTTTGAAAATAGAAATTACATAAACACATTGCATCACAAACAGCCAGTCAGGAATCTGATGAACGAGGAACCTAAAAATATAAAGAGTACATCAAAAAAGAGAACAATTCAAATAAGATCACATACCTTTTTGTGTCAACTGAATGTAATAACACATACAAGGAAAGTTTGATACAAAAAAGAGAAATACACTCAGGGTAGTCACAGGACTCGAACCTGTGCCGTCTACAGCTTAGGTCACTAGTGCAGTGAGCAAACCCACTGAGCCACGACAGCCCCTAAGCTAAATTGAACTTATTGGCACATAACGTGTTGAAAATAAAGTGGGTTAGAGTAATATAGGAAAGAATCATTTGTAAATTTTATAAAAATTTGGGTATGTTTCCTCCTAAGTACGTTTTGTTTTCTAAGTTAATTATATTAAACATGCTATTTCTTTTAACACGAGAAAGACGTATGGGGCCCTCACACTGTGTGCCACTTATAACGCCCTTACCATTGAATTAAATATGCTATTTAATGACTTAATTGTTTGGTCAATACTTATTGTGTATTTAAACATTCTGGCCTGGTTGGAAATAGAACCAAGACTATCTTAAGCTATACCTACAAAGATGGTATTTTGGAATAATATGAAATTTTCCTTGTCAATCACATTCAAAGCAGTTTCACCTTGTTTTCCCTTTTACATTTTGTTTACAAGTGTTGCTCCCCTCCCCAGCTGTAGACACTGTTTTAATGAGACTGTCAACTGACCAGTAATTTTCTTTCTAAATGTTTCCAAGTCTGACACTTTACGTGAACAATTAAGGAACATGATGGCCACTTTCTTTTCTGATAAAGAATAGAGAAGATGGCTTGAAGATGAGGTCTCATTTGGGAAGATATTTTGAAAAGATTTCCAAGATTGGATAATAGATACTGGAAATGGTGACAGTATCTTTGCCGATAAGCTAAAACTAGATCTCAACCTCTTTTTATCTACGAATAAACCATGAAGTTGTAGACTTGGTGCATCAGACATATCTGATGATAACTAGATAAAGTATGGCATGGACATTGTAGGCCAAATGATACACTTGTTTACTACCAAATCAAGAAAAAGAATTTGTTGATGAATGTATATGCCTTTATAATATTTTAGATATATCTGTGGAAAATACTTGGATTTTATACAAAGTGACAGGGAAGCAGAAACTTAGTTGTGATATTTCATTCTCTTGCTATGAGAATTTGCACTCCTTGTATGGCATTTAGAATTAATAATGCAGTTAATACAAAGATTTTGATGCAGGCATATAAGAGATCAGAAAAAATCAAAATTCAGAGTACAAAGATTTTTATCCACCATGGGGTCACTTGCTTCCCACCATCTATCTAGGTATATGACAACTTTCTAGTATTTACACAATTAAAAGATTAATATCCTATCAAAATGTTTTAAATTTTTTATTTTACATATAAAGATTTGTATATACATGAGGTGCGAGTGTGTTGTTAAGTGCGTTTGAACTTGTTGCTGAAATATGTTGATAGTGGGGGATAAATGTTGCTCGAGAAGTGAAGTTATCTACTTTCAAAAAGATTTCAATCCCTTAAATTTAGAATTTTGCCATAATGGAGTTTTTAAATGTACTTGAAGTCTTAGAGATCTCAAAGTACTTTTAAGCACAGAAATTTTGAAAGCTGTCACTTTATTTTGTCTAGTGCATTTACAAAACTTTCTTCTTAAATTTTCAGCTTTTTTAAGTTTCCTCTTCATTAAACAAATGTTTTTGTCGTGTCTATTTTTGAGTTAAACAAATAACGATGTATAAAGTAAGGGGTAATGTCCAATGGATTTCATGACAAAGGTGTGAGGGTGCTTTTCACTTCCAATATCTGTTTGAAATCTATCATTGCATATTTTCTAGATGTAAAAATTTTAACTTATTTTTAATGAATCCCTTTTAAATTTCCAGCTTGCTGAGATTCAAGTTCTCGATTCATGAAGTTTGATACAAACATCAGCGTTTAATCTTTAACTCCTTCTCTAAATCAAATATGTGACAGTAAAACATTCCAAAATTTACTATACACACATGGTACCTTTGCTAAATCACCTTCCAGTCAGTAGGACTCAAAAGCCCAAATGAGATAGACTGAACAAAAAGTGACAATCATCTTCAGGAATACCTTAACGATGTAACGTCAATATATCTGAGTCTGCTAGCTTTGATATTAACGACCTATGCTGCAAGAACAAGGAACATGGTTTGCACTTCTCAGGGCACAAAAACCTGTACCCAGAGTTGATTTTTCTGGTGTCAACATGCTTTTGCAACAAGTGAACATCCGACTATGCACCTCTCCCCAAACTTTTGATTAGATACGCTTCTTTTCAAAGCATATTCCAAATTGAACTTCCCTAAATTTTGCAGATTGCAATATCTAATTATACCATGAACACATTAAACAAAATTTAAAAGAATTATCGAAAAATAATATAAAATCTGTTTATAATAGCGTAAAAGGTCATCTAATAAAACAACATATTTTTTCATTGGATGCCTTCTTTCAATTCTAGATCATTCGCTGAAAATGCTGATCACACATCAAACAGTAGTAACATCAAACAACCTCATTTTCAAAATCCATCGAAAACTCTCCTTCGTAAACATTATTTAAGGCGCTTTAGAAAAACACTAACAATCAAAAATCAAAGCGGAAACTGATCAATATTTCTCACATGAAAGGCGCAATGCTGAATTTTTTCCATAATTTTATGCAGTGTTTTCATATCTACGAAATCGAAAATAAAGTTTCAAAATTAAAATAGATTGTGCTTACCTTTAAGTTATATCCAACCTTGTGAACGCGTACTCTTTTGGGCAAGTGAACTTGCATTTTTCAACCCTCCGAAATTCATATAATCCTTGATCTCGATTAAAAGATTATGTTAAATGAAATAACATGCATATCAACAACCGCCATTATTTTAGGGATTTTTTCAAACCCGCTTAAACTTTTCCCTACCACTAACGGAACCAATGCGCATGTGCGAACCTTCGACAATTCATCCAAGTTTTAACATTAGACAAGCGGATGGACACAGCAAGAATCCATTTTTAACATTAGGATTCTTGCTGTGTCCATCCGCTTGTCTAATGTTAAAACTTGGATGAATTGTCGAAGGTTCGCACATGCGCATTGGTTCCGTAAGTGGTAGGGAAAAGTTTAAGCGGGTTTGAAAAAATCCCTAAAATAATGGCGGTTGTTGATATGCATGTTATTTCATTTAACATAATCTTTTAATCGAGATCAAGGATTATATGAATTTCTGATGGTGGAAAAATGAAAGTTCACTTGCCCAAAAGAGTACGCGTTCACAAGATTGGATATAACTTAAAGGTAAGCACAATCTATTTTAATTTTGAAACTTTATTTTTGATTTCGTAGATATGAAAACACTGCATAAAATTATGGAAAAAATTCATCATTGCGCCTTTCATGTGAGAAATATTGATCAGTTTCCGCTTTGATTTTTGATTGTTAGTGTTTTTCTAAAACGCCTTAAATAATGTTTTCGATGGATTTTGAAAATGAGGTTTTGATGTTACTACTGTTTGATGTGTGATCAGCATTTTCAGCGAATGATCTAGAATTGAAAGAAGGCATCCAATGAAAAAATATGTTGTTTTATTAGATGACCTTTTACGCTATTATGAACAGATTTTATATTATTTTTCGATAATTCTTTTACATTTTGTTTAATGTGTTCATGGTATAGTTTGGGGAGAGGTGCATAGTCAGATGTTCACTTGTTGCAAAAGCATGTTGACACCAGAAAAATCAACTCTGGGTACAGGTTTTTGTGCCCTGAGAAGTGCAAACCATGTTCCTTGTTCTTGCAGCATAGGTCATTAATATCAAAGCTAGCAGACTCAGATATATTGACGTTACATCGTTAAGGTATTCCTGAAGATGATTGTCACTTTTTGTTCAGTCTATCTCATTTGGGCTTTTGAGTCCTACTGACTGGTAGGTGATTTAGCAAAGGTATCATGTGTGTATAGTAAATTTTGGAATGTTTTACTGTCACATATTTGAATTAGAGAAGGAGTTAAAGATTAAATGCTGATGTTAGTATCAAACTTCATGAATCGAGAACTTGAATCTCAACAAAAAGGAATTCATTAAAAATAAGTTAAAATTTTTACATCTAGAAAATATGCAATGATAGATTTCAAACAGATGTTGGAAGTGAAAAGCACCCTCACACCTTTCATGAAATCCATTGGACATTATCCCTTACTTTATACATCATTATTTGTTTAACTCAAAAATAGACACAACAAAAACATTTGTTTAATGAAGAGGAAACTTAAAAAAGCTGCAAATTTAAGAAAGTTATGTAAATGCACTAGACAAAATAAGTGACTGCTTTTAAAGTTTCTGCTTAAAAGTACTTTGAGATCACTAAGACTTCAAGTACATATTTAAAAACCCCATTATGACAAAATTCTAAATTTAAGGGATTGAAATCTTTTTGAAAGTAGATAACTTCACTTCTCGAGCAACATTTATCCCCCACTATCAACATATTTCAGCAACAAGTTCAAACGCACTTAACAACACACTCGCACCTCATGTATATACAAATCTTTATATGTAAAATAAAAAATTTAAAACATTTTGATAGGATATTAATCTTTTAATTGTGTAAATACTAGAAAGTTGTCATATACCTAGATAGATGATGGGAAGCAAGTGTCCCCATGGTGGATAAAAATCTTTGTACTCTGAATTTTGATCTTTTCTTATCTCTTATATGCCTGCATCAAAGTCTTTGTCTTAACAGCATTATTCATTCTAAATGACATATAAGGAGTGCAAATTCTCACAGCAACAGAATGAAATATCCCAACTAAGTTTTTGCTTCTCTGTCATTTTGTATAAAATCCAAGTATTTACCACAGATATATCTAAAATATTATAAAGGCATATACATTCACCAACAAATTCTTTTTCTTGATTTGGTAGTAAACAAATGTATCATTTGGCCTACAATGTCCATGCCGTACTTTATCAAGTTATCATCGGATATGTCTGATGCACCAAGTCTACAACTTCATGGTTTATTCGTAGATAAAAGAGGTTGAGATCTAGTTTTAGCTTATCGGCAAAGCTACTGTCACCTTTTCCAATATCTATTTCATCCAATCTTGGAAATCTTTTCAAAATATCTTCCTAAATGAGACCTCATCTTCAAGCTATCTTCTCTATTCTTTATCAGAAAAGAAAGTGGCATCATGTTCCTTAATGGTAAGGTGTCAGATTTGGAAACATTTAGAATGAAAATTACTGGTCAGTTGACAGTCTCATTAAAACAGTGTCTACAGTTGGGGAGGGGAGCAACACTTGTAAACAAAATGTAAAAGGGAAAACAAGGTGAAACTGCTTTGAATGTGCTTTGACAAGGAAAATTTCATAGTATTCCAAAATACCAGCTTTGTAGGTATAGCGTAAGATATTCCTGGTTCTATTTCCAACCAGGCCAGAATGATTAAATACACAATAAGTATTGACCAAACAATTAAGTCATAAAATAGCATATTTAATTCAATGGTAATAAGTGGAACACAGTGTGAGGGCCCCATACGTTTTTCTGGTGTTAAAAGAAATAGCATGTTTAATATAATTAACTTAGAAAACAAAACATACTTAGGAGGAAACATACCCAAATTTTTATAAAATTTACGAATGATTCTTTCCTATATTACTCTAACCCACTTTATTTTCAACACGTTATGTGCCAATAAGTTCAATTTAGCTTAGGGGCTGTCTTGGCTCAGTGCGTTTGCTCACTGCACTAGTGACCTAAGCTGTAGACGGCACAGGTTCGAGTCCTGTGACTACCCTGAGTGTATTTATCTTTTTTGTATCAAACTTTTCTTGTGTGTTATTACATTCAGTTGACACAAAAAGGTATGTGATCTTATTTGAATTGTTCTCTTTTTTGATGTACTCTTTATATTTTTAGGTTCCTCATTCATCAGATTTCTGACTGGCCGTTTGTGATGCAATGTGTTTATGTAATTTCTATTTTCAAAATGCTTGCTTCAATATGGTTTTGTTTTTATTTCTTGAGGCAGGTGTTATTTCTATAGCAGTTTATATAAGTTATTCCAAATCAGTTACAGACTATATTGAAAAATTAATAGAAAACGACTGGTGTTTTCCCAAAGGAGTGAAAATTGTTGAACAAATCAAGTATATTTGTCATGAAAAAACAGTTTGCCCTTCTGTCGGTTTACAAATGGGCTGTTATTTTTGTAGTTGTTAAATTAAGTATTATTTTAGTAACTGTTATTGAAAATATTACCAGTTATCACCAATGTTAAGTACTAATTTTTAAAATGACCAAACTTTTACAAAAATAAATAGTCCCTTTAATTTTTGAAAAATGAATTTTTTTAAGATATCAAGAAAATAAGAGTAGAAGTTTCTAGATTAAAAAAAATCATTTAATGGTCAAGTTTTGCCATGCAAAATTTTGTCCTTGAGTTTTGGGAGCCGCGGTGGCCCGGTTGAAAGAGTAACGGACTAGCAACCGAAGGGTTGCGAGTTCGAATCCAGCCAAACACCATTGTGTACAAAGGGGGCTGGTGCACGTTAAATCTGTTGTGGCCTCAAATGTCCTCACGTTGGCGTGGTGTGGAAGTTTGGAGAGTGGGGTGCCAGCTCAGGTGTTGCCTCGTCATGTGACCGTGGTTCAAAATGGATCCCGGACCGTCACCAATAGCCCGTTGTGTTGCTCTAGTGTGACGTTAATTGAAATACCCCCTTGAGTTTTGGAATAATATTTTTTAAAAATTAATCATATTAAAGAAAAATAAATTTTTGCACAGTATGACTGAATTCTATATTTCAAGTTACATTGTATGTTTGATTGAAAATAAAGTTTTTATGTACCAATTCTTTCTTTGTTTTTCTTGTATAATGAATTGAAGTACGTATTCACTGTAACTGTAACATTTGTTTTTGTTTACCTTCATGTGTGTGTACATAAACATCTATTACAATGTAAGAATAGTCAATGTCAGTCTCAAAACAATCTTATGAAAATAGTAAATGTTGCTGCTTACAATTTGCATTAAAAGATTTATCTTGATGTTTTTAGTATACTCAATTTCATAATTGTTCAAGTTTACCAATGCTGTCTATGGTACAAGTATTGTTAAAATCAAGAGTTGTTAACTTCAAGTAATTTTTCTGGATTGAAATGTATTTTAAATAGAATTTTTTTTACTGAACTTATGGAATGACAGATCAAGTGACTGCATAGATAAAGAGGTGATTTAGATTTTCTTGCAGTTGTATTAATTGGTGTATGTAAAGATCAAAATCAAAATCTTTCCCATACTGTGTTCGGAGAAAGCCTACTTGTGTATGACATCAACAGAGGTCCCTTGATTTTTCAATAACACTTTATCATACAGTATCAATGTTTTCGTGTTTGCTTTGAAGGCACGTGATGCAATCTAAAGGAATTTTATAATTTTCTTGGAGTCCATCATAGATAATGCATTTTGATAAAATGTTTTAACTGCTGAAACATGCTGAAGCTTCAAACTCGCCATCCAGAATCATCAGCTTCCTAAATAAATGACAATCAAATCCAGTAATGCTTTAGAGGAAAATGGGCCGAAGAAATCATGTGGCCGATGTCGTATTCCACGAATGTTATTAATTGAGTAAACAAAATTAAATTAGAAATGTTTTATTTGAAAGTTATTCCAAAACAAAATGGTGTCCTTACATAAATATCCTACATAACTGAAGAAATTGAAAACCAAATTTTAGTTTGGTAAATATCTAAGTCACAAAATTTTCTGTAGCTGCAATCTGATGAGATAGTTCTTGTAAATTTAGAAACCTTTAGTAATATTGGCTTTGGTCAGATTTGCATTCAAAGCTAATCTAGTTTCTCTTCAGCACTCTTTAAAAGAAAAATAAATTTAAATAAGCTTATTCAGATGTATATATTTAAAATTGAAGCTTTAGTTGAAATTGAGTTTTTTTCACTATATAAATAAATATAACTCTAGTAATATGTTAATTAAATTTGTATTATACTATCATAATATTCTAAACTTGTTTAAAGTAGGACTTCTGTGAAACATTACATACTGTGCTTGGGCTATCTCCATACATGTAACTCACTCATAACCCCAGTGTGTCTTATCGAAAACATTAAAATTTTGAATGACAAAATAATTTTGTAATTTGTATCAGAATTTTGAATTGCCCTTTTTGAAATACTTAATTTAGAAATAAATTAAATTTGCATCATGCTTCTTAGTTAATTAAACCCCATTTAAAGTAAGACATTGTCCAGATACGTATCCTATCTGTTTTCTGAGAAAATGACAGTAACAATCTCAAGATACAGTAATTTTCATTAAAATCAAAGCTTAATGATTTTCGAACAGAAGGTGAAAAAGTTTTCCTCTCGTTATTTTTTCCATTCATAACTAGGTAAGGTCATTAGATAAACCAAGTTTCATCAAAATCTGAGGTCATGGACTAATCAGTAACATGGAATGACTAGTGATAAGTCTTGTGAATAAATTATTGCACACTTAGTAATTAATTAAATGAATAAGAATTACTCAGATTAATATTTTGTCATTTTATTATAGAACAAATATTTCTCATTTGTTCATAGTAAGAAAAATTACATCAGCAAGATACCTTACCTCATAGCAATGAAAAATGTTATATTTAATCATTAATTATGCATTTTTTGGCATATAGAACTGGCACCTGATGCAACTCCTAAAGAAATACACCCTATTGGTACAGTTAATAAAATCTCAATTTGCTCGTCTCTTGATCAGCATAAGATAAATAGCTATCTTGTTTTTGTGAATGCAGGGACATTTGGAAACCAATGTAGTTTTTGCATTTATAAGACAGAATTGTGAGTTAAGAAATGAATGGTTCTAAATGAGCTCTAATGTAATCGAGAATTGTGATGGGTATGCCATTTGCTAGCTTCCAAGCAATACCTCCTTGCTAATGTTCATTCTATCCAAGTCATCATGACCAACATAGTTTTACACATACAAATCACTGCTATTCTGTGAATTTCATAGGATATGTACAACTACTTTTCCTGGAACCTTTCAGCTCAATACTTTTCTTTCCCATTCTGTAGAAAATTGACCACTACAATAACACTAAAAATAAGTGGTGCAGATCCATTTTTGCTGTTCCCCTCTGCTCTTTACACACCTGAAAAATATTTCTTTCTCAGTCACTTTTCCAAGCCATTAATTTTTTGATGGAAAAAAATTGTTCAGTTTTCCAAGTGAAGAGTATTTAGATGTATTCCTCCAAAGAATTTTTGGAGGGAAATGTAATTGGGCAACAGACACATTTTACATTCAACCGAGTTTCACACTTTCTGCTGAGCAACATAAATTGATATGGTCGAGAATGCTTTATCATGCTTAACACACAGGAACTTCATTTCAATCATGCTGCATATATATCAACAAAAGAAGTAGTGACTGCCTACAAATCAAAATTAATGACTCAATACTCCCTTAATTTATATCAAGTAATGCTTTCAAATAAAAATTAATAAAATAAAACCCCTTAAATTTATCTGAGATAGAAGCACAAGAAATCTTTGTTTTTGAAAGGAAAGGAAGGACTGGGGGGAATTAATTGTCAAACTTTTTAATTTATACAAGTTTCACGAAATTAGATCTAATTATAAATTGCTTTAATTATATTTGAAAAATACAGTTAAATTATGAAATACAATGAGCGCAATTTTATATCTTGAAAAAGAAAAATTAAACTTAAGGATTCGCGAAACAAGAAAATATGGCAGAACAGGAAATGCAAAACGCAACGCAATGTTATAAAAGAAATAACATTTAAAATGCAAAATTATGAACCAAAGAATGCTGAAATACTCGAATGAATGTGATGAAAAATAAACTAAATACCGCGCGAGATTAGCCAGAGCAGGAATCCTAATGTAATAAAACTTCGTAATGAAACAAAGTAGAAAAACACAGATGAAGACTATTTAAAACGGATCAAAGTAAAACGATTAAGAAAATATGTTTCGAATCGCCTAGTAATGGAATGTGACACCGAAAAATCCAAGAAACTAATGGAATTATGGAACCCAGATTAGACAGCAAGAATCCTAATGTTAAACTTACGCATGCCGAGATTTTCCCCATTTTCACGAATCCTTCGTGTGTGTGAATGGGGCATCCTTCCTTCAAATATTTTTCCCTATACAAAATCACAACTAATGCGCTATCCTTCGAAATTTCGTCTAAGTTTTAACATTAGGATTCTTGCTGTGTCCATCCGCTTGTTAACATTAGGATTCTTGCTGTGTCCATCCGCTTGTTAACATTAGGATTCTTGCTGTGTCCATCCACTTGTGATGTTTCTGGATTTTCGGCCGGAGATCAGTGGTGTTGTCTTCTGATCCCGAGCTTGTTGCTAGGGACGTTACAGTGACGAGATTGGAAGCTTTCGAATATCGCATCGGGTTCCTTCTAACGTTCGATAGTTTGGGAGTCCCTCTCGCCTGACTCGTATTCCGAACTCAAATGGTAGAGGCACTCGAGATTGGAATGCGTCCCACCAGATTCGACGTAGGAGTCTGTCAACTGAACGATGTTGAAATGACAAACCAAACCCGAATGAAGAACTGTACAGTTTTTCCGAGTGATATTCCGTTGTACTGAGTCTATAATCTTTTGCTGTGGTTAAAAAGTTCCACGCCTTCTGCTTGGACTACCTATCCACCATGTTTGACACTCCAAGTGGTTTTGACGAGATATCTCGTTCATCAAGATCGGACCAAATTTGCTAATGACGAGGTATATCGTCCATCAAGATCTGACCAATTTTTATAATGACAAGATATCTCATACACTAGATATTACCGATATTTTTAAGATGACAAGATCAAGATCTGGTCAGATTTTTTCTAATGACGAGGCATCTTGTCCATCAAGATCTGGTCAAGTTAAAAAAGGGGGCACTTCGTCGACATAACCACCAGGAGGGTTTATGGGAAGGATTGTCCGTCGTAATGGGAAAGAGTTTGGCTGTATAGGTTGTGGGAGTGCCTGTTTAAATTCACGGTTTTTTTAGTATATGGATCGGTGATGTTTGCTGTCCCTTCTCAAAATCCCGTAGTGTTGCTCCAGTGCGACGTTAATTAACTACCTACCTACCTTCTCCTCATGAATACCATCGAAGTACCTGCACATTTATGCACACTATAAAGCTTAAATGTTGATAACTTTAATCATAATTATTTACGGGAATTAGTTTTAAAAAATAATGCATTAATCACATCCAGACAAAAATACGGAAAATCCCAAAAGGCATAAAAGCTTTTTGTTAAACGGATCAGAAAATATTACGACGAATCAGACGGGTGCAAATACAAATGGCGAATTTTCTCAGCAAAGTACAAGTTCGAATTGGAAAATTTGTTTCAGTGTACCTTTTAATTTTAAAGATGTTTTTTTGTGATGAATCAGTTGACAGTGAATGTAGTAGGTCATCTGCTCAATCTCAAGATTATAACTACGGTGCATTTTCAGAGAATATCTCATTCCTTAGCCGAAAAAAAATGTCTTGCTATCTCCGAGTCCCTCAGGTCACTTTCTTGCTCTAAATCAAATCGTCGTGTGGGTAAGATTTCTGTATTATTTTCTTGTGTTGGAGGAAAATTCTTCCATAGACAGTGGTCAAGTTAGTTTACCAACATCTTGGAAAACACGCATAAGGATATTTTGGTAACTAATATCTTTTATAGCAAACGTCTTCCAGGAGCTCGTAAAAAAGAATTTAGAAAATTAGACATGACTAATGAATGTGCATGGTGTCATTCAGAATAAACGTTTGTCGAGCACTGTAATGCTAAAAGCAAAAAGCCTGGTATCAGTCTTGTGGCTTGAGAAGGAAAAAGAACACCAGGCCGTAGCCTAACGCAAAATGTATTCACGAATTAACTGTAGACTGCTATTTCCCATGGAATATCGGAAGATAAATTAATGTACGAGTATGCAGATTTGGATCACGTGCGACAGATTTACCTTTTAAAAAACAAACTATCATAAAAATGAGCACTCAGAGCTCGTGGAAAATGCCATACATTTTTTCCATATGATGGATAGAAAAAACTGATAAAACTGCTATTGAATCTGTTCTTTCCCGATTGAAAACTCGGCAGCTTACATCAATCGTAGAGCAAAGCAAATTGAACAAAAATTGTTAGATGAAAAAGACTAGAATTTTTGGATTAGCAATTTTTAAATTCACACTCATAAAAAAATGTAATACATGTCTTGTTTGTTTATAAACTCATTTTTGTACGAAAATCCTAGACAATGTTTTTTTTATGTATGATTACAAATCGGGCAAACATTTGCAAATGGGTTTCTTAAATTGTTTGATGGAATCAAAGTTAACAAAAATCTTGTTTCCTTTTATTTAGGGTAAATCAGCGGTAGGTATTTAATTAACGTCAAACTGGAGCAACAAGAGGTAGTCATCGGAAAGCGTTTCGTCTTGTTTGATGATGTAAAGGCAAACACTAAAAACATTATGGCTACATTGAGGTTCCATTCATTGTAAGTGCTTACAAGTACTTCAGTTTACAATTAATCTCAAAACGTTAGTGTGGATAACATTTTGTTTATTAATACTTTACGATTGCAGCCCGAAATGGTTGAAGCGCCGATGGGGTAGTTAATTAACGTCGCACCGGTGCATCATAACGGGATATTGGCGACGGTCAGGGTTCAATCCCCAAGTGAAAAATCCGAGGACAATACGTAATTTTGAATCATGGTCAGATGACAAGGACAACACCTGAGCTGGCACCTCTCTCCAAACTTCCACACCATGCCAACGTGAGGACATTTGAGGTCACGACAGATTTAACGTGCACCAGCTCCCATGCACACAACGATCTTTGGCTGGACCGAGTTTTGAACTCGCAACTCTCCGACTGCTAAATCCGTTACTCTTCCATCCGGGCTACCGCGGCCCCAATTTGAATGGGTACTCCAATAGGGAACAAATACCGGAGCCTGAGCTGTTGATATAATATAGTGGCTTCAATTTGATTGTCCCAACTCACAACCCGAATGTAAAATTGGGAAGTTAATAATTGCAAATTCCAACTATAAATCTAATTTTCTTCTGTATAAACGATTGAAACAAACGCTGTAAACAACGATTAAATTTACATTTTTCTGCAAGAAGAATAACCTAAAATTTGCCGCTTCTACTCCCGATCTATAGAAAATGAGAGTGTAAAAGGTTTTTATTTTTCGTTGAGAGAGAGAGAGAAAATATTTAACATTTTCCGTTCATGGCTTATTATAATTTAAAATATGATCCATAGATGGCAGCAAGTCCCAAGCGTCTTCACATCTAATACATACAGAAAAATTATTTTTATCTTATCTTGTTTTTGTATGTTTCGAGGATATAAATAAATGAATTTTTGAAAAAAATTATGGTGATTATGATTGTTAAAACTGCAAGTAGTGCAAATTTTCATGAGATCATTGATTTAAAAGCAGATTGTTTTTTTTATCTAAAAGCAAGACTAAAGTAAATTTACATTACACCCATGCCCCTTCTAAAATGTATTCACTTCTAGTTAAAAGAAAAACTATTTATCATTTTAGTTAGGATTTCATACTTAGAGTATAAACATTAGAATAATAAATTAATTGTTCTGCGATGCAGGTTTCTTTATAGGAAGTTGAGCATAACAGATTTCATAATGAAAATATTTATAAAACAATCAAAGTATTATTTTCAAACGAGAGGATCTTTGAATTGTACGGAGAGACTAACAGGAAAACGTTATAAATAATATTTTTCCAACGCCAGCCAATGGATCATACTATCCTTCAAGAAGTGATTGGTCTACATAAATATTAAAGCTATGAAATGTACATTAATTACAAATGTAAGCGATATATCCCTAGATACAAGTGGTCCAAGTTTGAACGAGGGATAGCTCTAAATTTGAGAATTTATTGATTCTGTGCTCTTATATACTCTAAAATGTTTCTCTAAAGAATTTTGATGTTCGTATGAATTCACATTGATCCCAGAATTAATTTCGTTTTGCATATATGCCACCTGTTCTAACATATTTTTAATTTGATGAAATTAAATATCTGGCCATAGTCATTTAATTACGTTGTCATTTAATTGCTGTCGCATCCTTCGCTGATCACTATTCACTTTTGCATCATATTTAAGTCAAAGGAATTCACCAATGAAATGGAAGCTTTTATTATACCTATTATGTATCTATATATAACTAGTATGACTTAAATTTGTATGTGGTACAGATAGATCACTTTTCAACAAATAAAGTAATTAATTTTACCTTTTAGTTCATTATTTTTGTCTTTAAATAATATACGTTTTTACTAATTTAAAATAATAAGAATTCCATTCCTCATAAGTGGTTATTTCAGTGAGAAATGTGTGCTTTTTTATTTTGTTCTTGACTGTTGAAAAGAATAATTAGAATTTCTTATACAAGGACATAACTAACTGAGAATTAGAAAAATACAAGAAGCTGCATTTTCATCTAACTGCCAAACATGTGATGGACATCCTTACATTGTATGCACCAGACTATTATCTTTAATCCTGAAGGTTTTTTTAAAATTTAATAATCATTAATTGGGAGAGGGAGAAAAACTTTTAGTATAACCAATAATAAATTAAACTCCTCTACGAGCTAAACGGTGCTGCTCGTTATCGACCTAAATCAATATTTAACCTGTTTCGTGCATTAATTTCTATAGTGGAATGAAACCTTAAAGTTTGTAAGTGGTAGGTTATTGCTGTATGAAAACTATATAAATTTAACGTGACGAAATAAAATATTATTTGTATTCCGAAGAAAAAAATAATAATCTTTTCTTCGAAAGCTCTTGTTAAATATTCTGTCTCCTTTTCAACACTATTTGGAAGATGCATCCCATTTTCAAATGATCAATTTTTTCGCTGGAAATGCAATGAACTTTTCTAATTTCTTACCGAGACGATAATTTTTAACATTTTCTGACTTTCAGAAATGGTTTATTTTGCACACAATGAATAAAATAACAGTATTATTTCTCTCATGTATATCTCTAAAAATGAGTGTTAATACCACTAAACTCAAATTAACCTTCAAAATAATACACCATTTCTTCACCTAAAGAGGAAAATAAATTAGGTGGAATGAATTATTGAATTTTATCACTATTCGGCGTTACTTCAGCGTTTTCTGTTTCTTTTTGGGGTCTAAAATGTATCCAATTCTGATCCGAAATAGAAACAGAGAGGTGCTGCCCTCTATCGACATAAATCGGTGTTAAATTCAATTAATGCCCAAATTAACGCATGCTGTTTCACAAAATTTAAAGAAATTTTTTTACGTAACGTCTAGGAAAGTGTGTGAAAAATAAGCCTTTTTTTCCTTTTGGGGCTAACATGCGACTCAAGAGAAAGACGTTAAATTCTGATCCGAAATAGACATGGAGAGGTGCTGCCCTCTATCAATGTAAATCAGTGTTAATCAGTGTGATTTTCGCCTGTTTCAGATTGTGATTATACATCTTATCTATATCATGTATCACTTATCTAATTGAATCGATTGATATGAAAAAGTAATTTGAGCGCGTTTTATAGTTTAACAAATTGATAGAGTTTGAGGTTCTTTATGTGTCAGGTATCACAGTTATTTCTCAGTGGTTGGAAACGAAATATTCATTCTTTAAATAACTTTTAATTCACATGAATCAAACTCTCCCTCCATTTAAAAACACACTAAAACAATCTATTTTTTATTTGTTATTCTTCACTTTTTGACACATACACCATATAGTAGCAAAGATAGATTTTCTTAGGACCGGAGAGAAAATTATGCTTCTTTCTCTTCGTCCGAGACAAAATTAAGGTATAATTACGGATAAACTACGTTTGCTAAAACAAATTTACCCTTACATGCAACTTAAAAAATAGCTGGACTTGAGTCAGTTTTGACAGATTAAATCAATACTAAAAATTGTGGTTTAGGTTAATTTCAACTGTAGAAATAATTCAAATTTCCTTTGCTGTGTTATCTTATCTAAATAGCCGTGGTCTGCCCCGGATGCGTTACTTAAGATGTTTATCTCAATATGTTAATGCGAGTGCTACTCACTATGCTATAAGTTGTAATGTAAAGGGCCTAGTATCCTAATAATAAAAGCGACGATCAGTAATTTAGGTACTAATCAGTCTGAAGGTTTTCAACAATTTTCAGAAAACAATTTTCTTCATAGAAAACCACAATATTAATAAATATTTCTGAAATACCACCCCTCTATGTAGTGGCGTCTGGGGTTGTGGCGTCCTCATACACATAGCTACGCCACTGATGCCTTGCCTTAAGTTTTTCTGAGAAAAACAAACAGGAAAATATCAATGACGATGCTAAAACGATTTTTTTGTCTAGGTCAATTAAGGAATTCTGGTTAAATTTTTAATTAACTTTTGAAGTTATTAACAAATTCCTTCGACTTGTTTCAATGAGATAGAACATATTTCTGTGCTGTACGAAACGGAACGGATGTATCAATTACGGAGTACCTTAATGAAAATGAGCGTACCTCCACATCATAATTAATATAAAATTTTATAATTGATTGAACATCGCTATAAGAGAGAAGTTAAAGAAAATGACGTTAAGGCATTTTATTGATAGGAAGATAAATAAGATAAAGGATAGAATTTAATGTAATTGATACAATTAGGAGTCCAGTTCACGTTTCAAAGGAGCACAAGAACCAGACAATCTCATCCGAAAGAAAGGTGGGAAAACGCAGAAGCTGGGATGACTTGAAATAATGCATACCCTGAGCTTTGAGAAGTCAATATACATTTGTGAGCTCTTACCATAAATTATATAGGTACAATTGGATCACATATTTGAGCTATTCTATCTATGTCAAAGTATCATATTTTATTTAAATTGATGCTCAGCGTGAATATTCAAGATATTTGTATAGGGTGATTTATTCTGTTCGATTCACTTAACGTTCGATGTTCATTTTAACGAACACCGTTTGTTAGAGCATGTCCTTTTCTTTGTGTTTTTAGATAGAACTATATTAGGGATTGCAAAACCGATTTCAGGGAAACCGGTTAACCGAGAAACAGACCCAAATTTCGAAACCGAAAAACCGGTTTTATGAAAGAAGAAAACCGGGTTTTCGGTTTGACGCATTGGCAGAATCTGAAAGAGAGAATATTGAATTGGATATTGACAATGAATGACGATTCGGAATTGGAAGATGAAAATTCATTTGTAAGTGGGTTCAGTTCAGATGATGTAGTTGGAAATTCGGCTTCAGATGGTTAAACATGAAACCATCTTACCACTTATTACAAAATTAGAATGGTAGTACGACTGTTCCGCAAATCCCCAACAAAAAACGATGACATACTGCAAAAATATGTGAAATTGAAATTTGGTACAGTGCTCATTGATTTTAGATTCAAAAACACGATGGAATAGTTTACTCACCATGTTGGAAAGGTTCAACAAATTAAAATCATGTGTTCAGAAAGCCCTAATTGATTTGTCATCGAAAATTTCATTCTCTGAACAGGACTTTAATTTATTAATGGATACTATTTCTGCCTTATTGCCAGTAAAACTTACAGTGGAAGCATTATGTAGAGCAGATGCAAATCTATTGACTGCTGACGCTGCTTTAAATTGCATGTTGAAGTCTTTAAATGATTTTCATACTACACTCGGTAATGAACTGAAAGAATCCCTAGAATTAAGAATTCAAGAAAGATGCACTAACGTGTCAGCAACTTCAATTTCTACATGATGGGTATCGAACCGGTGATAAAAGATCGGAATATGTGTTTAAAAGTTGGTGAAACCGGCTATCTGTCGATTTATAAATGACCTGATAAAAGTTTATCGCCGTCTTCTTTAAGACCAGCACAATCCGATGCAAGGGATATCAACTTCGATGATAAAGACGATGATGTGGAAAAATCTTCTGTTTTATACATGGGACAATTACTGCAGAGGGCAATTGACAAGGAGTTTGCTGGTTCGGCATCACTGGATAATTGTACAAGAAGTAGTGATTTTGAAACGGAAATTGAGAAAGATGTTGCAGTATTGGAAGGAAGGAGAGCCAAAAGCACAATTATGGAGCTGTGCTACAAATACTTGCTCACTATTCCACCAACAAGCGTGGAGTCGGAACAGGCATTCTCATCGTCAGGTCAATTCGTAACCAAAATAAGATCGAGGTTGAATGATGTCTCCATAAATTCAGTTTTCTGCGAGCACACTGTAATGCAGAAAAAAATGCTAACTGTATTGGCAGGTGATTTTATAGCTTTCAATGTTAGATAATAATCGTTTTATATATATAAGTTACATACTTAAGAAATAAATGTATTTAATGTTTGTTACACAAATAGTGTTTTTCGTTTACAAAACCGGTTATTTTTTACAAAACCGGTTTTAAACTGGTTTTCGAGTTTTGGAAAAAATGAAACCGAAAAACCGGTTTTGCATTTCACTAAAACCGTGTAATCACTAAACTACATGTATTCAAATTAAAAGAGGAAAACAAAAGTTATAAAAACAGGAAATGCTTTGCGTCGCCAACAGATGGCAGCATCAACGGAAGAGGAATGATTAGGTTCATGAGGATAACATCCTCTTTATATACGTATTATTAATAAAAACCCTTTAGATTTCGTTAAAACAATGCATGTATCATTCAATTTCAACTTTTTTCACCTACATAATGATGCCATTATAATGTATTATTTCAACTCATTTATAATGATTGGAATATTAATTACATTCATTCTTCACCCAAGAAATGTTGCTCTAGTAGAAAATAAAAAAATATTGATGCGTGATTTGAAATTAGTACAGTTGTTTTATAAAACATTTTTGCGTTTTCACTCTTTGTTTACTTACACAAAAAATGAACAAAATAAGTTTTTATAGAAATTCGATAAATGATTAAGAATACCTTTTATACACTCAAACAGTGAAGTGCTAGAAAACTTTGATAGATATGAGACCATGCAAAATACATAGTAACATCGCCTACGCACATTATTGGTTGCATCTGTTAGAGTAAAATTATAAACTATCGTAATTGGAGATATAATACACTAATAAATTAGATATTAAATGCTACGATTTGAAACAAGCACGAGTATTTTTATTATTTTTACAATATTTGAAAATTTTAAGTTGATAGCTTTATACTTCGATACTTTTATTTATTCAGATTTTAGATTTATTCAGACTATTTTATTATTCAGATTCTAGAAATGTGGCTAGAATCTTAGACAGGCGTTGTATTTCAGAGATTTGAATAGGTTTATACTTCATTCATACACAATCCAGGTCGCCCAACCTACCCATAGGGTTTAAGGTTCGTTCCTTCAATGCACATATGCGGGAATCCACTGAAGAGTGCACCTTTTCACCAAGTACATGAGTTTGTGTAGAAGTGAATGGACATCTTGGGCACATTTTGAGTTGCCATTTGCTATTGCTTCTGAGCAGATCTGGAATAGCTAAAGATAATAATTCCCTCAGTTTGCTGTGTTGATGAGAGATTTAAGTAAGTTTCAAGAGCCTTATTTATCGTTATGAATTCATTGGTGAAATTGGAGGATATTTTTCCTGCCTCCAGCGTTTATTTGTAATTCCTCTCCATCTGGAACTAGTGGAAGTACACCGGCACCTCCTTTATTCAAATTAGAGTCTGATGTCCCATCGCTACGATGTGGTTATTCGATGATAAAGCGTTAATGGTTTTTAAACCTTTTTCTTTAAGTTTAAGAGATATTTCTTAGTGCAGGGATCTGTGAGCTGTGAGGTAGACATATATGGTTGTGTTTGAGGACAGTGGTGTGGAGAACAAAGGTTCTTCGTGTATGTCGACATCTTGATGGTTCAGTGATGTTTCTTTCCTGATTTCCTGTTCATACTGTAGAGTTGATTATCTGTTAAGTCGGCATTTTGTGTCCAATTTTTAAAGGCTTTTTGGGAAATGTATCCATTTTGGTAGCTCCTGAAACGATTGGTGAATTTGACTGTAGACAATTTTCTTCGATCTTCAAGCAGTTCCAGTCCAGCTTCTTGTTGAGCTTTGGTGTTGTTTGTGGAGGAGATTGCGCAAATATTGATTTTGGCCGCTTTGCCTGCATCCTATCAAGTTTTCCCTTCAATGATGCACAAGACGGTGACCAAACAGATGTTGCATATTGAATTATTGGTCTTATGAGGGTGTAATAGGTGGTCATGAGAGTTTTTGGTTGGGCTCCCAATCTTATTCCACAAAGTCTTTTTATGATGTTCAGTTTTTAAGAGCCTTGTTGAAGATTTTGTTTATGTGCTGATTGAAACGTAATCTGTATCAAGCATAACCCCCAAATATATTGGGTTTGCTACCTTTTCAATTAGTACTGTTAATCATGATTCGAAGATTGAAGGACTGTCTATTTTTTCTGTCATAGCCGAAGATGCTAAGTTTAGTTTTATTTGGGTTGTTGGGTTGATACTAAGTTTCAAATCCCCTGCCCATTTCTCCAGTCCATTCGTTGACTTATTTAAAAAAATTCTGACTCCTGGATGTTTTCGCTGGAGTGACAAAGGGCAGTGTCATCTGCATAACAGGCAACTTTTGTATCTGCTGTGAGACGAGGAGGAATTTTATTGACGTACATTGGGAAAAGCAAAGGACTGAGAACTGAACCCTGAATCATTAAAGTCTCCAAAAAAGTGATAAGAAATTACTGGAACTAAAATCTATAGAGCTGATTTCGTCGAGTAAAGAGTCAATATCATCTCGAGGGGAAATAAATACTTCTCAGAATGAAGTGAGATTATTGAAGCTAATCTCGATAAATACAGTTTTAGATAACTGTAGAGGTTTAGTGTTTATCACGTGTCAGAAACTTGTTTTTTTCTTCATATAATGTACATCCTCTTTTATAACACCCCTTACTTTTCTAGAGTACTTTTAAATTACACCCCCATCCTACTGTCCGTTCTCGTGTCACGTTACGGAAAAGGATGGAAGTATACCACTACACTTCAAAACCGCTACAGGCTGTCCCCACACCATAAAATGTGTCCCATCCCCTAAGTGTAAGGAAATTGAAAAGAAACCGCTAGACTGAAATTAATGTGCAGCATATCTCAAATTACCTTTACCAATGAATCTAAATTTTCATTACAGGTAGATGTAGTGAATTCACTAAATACCAATTGATGTTTCAAATCAATGAAAACTTAACGTTGTTTTGGGGTGGCTTCAATGTCCTTCTTTGTGTTATTTACAAACTTTATAATTAAGCATTTTCGTTATCATGTTAACCATTTGAAGCCCAAGCCCTGAATTAATTTAATGCTATTGAAAATTCTCTTAAACCCAATGCATTCACTCGATGTTACTTCAATGATCGTAACAAGGCACTACAATATTCTCTATAATGAATGGGCCGAGGACACGGTTGGAAGAGTAACGGATTAGCAACGGTTGCGAGATCGAATCCAACCAAAGACCGTCGAGTACAAAAGGGGCTGGTGCACATTAAATCGGTCGTGGCCTTAAAAGTTCTCACGTTGGCTTGATGTGGAAGTTAACTACTTTTCCTAGACCACTTGTTGAGGAAATCTTTGCATAATTAAACACTGTACAAAGTGATATATGTGAATAAATTGTGACATCAATTCATTTTTATAATGGCAGTAATAATAATCCGCTTATCGATTACTGGAAAAATGAGTAGTTAATATTTTATACCGAATAATTATAGGTAACATGAATCCAACTATCTGCCAGGTATGGTAAAAGTAACACATATCAATATTTGACCCTCAGAAGAATTCAGAAGTCTTAGTTGATTATTAAAATTATATTAAATGTAATTAAAAAATGATGAATTATAACAATGGTTAAATGCTTCAGCGATGTTGGAAGGTAAAAAGCGATGCATGTGGTACGTAGGTAATTGGTAGGTAATTAAAGTCGCACTGGAGCAACACAACGGAGTATTGGCAGCTGTACAGGATCAATTCCAAAGGGAAAGGATCCGAGGACAACTCCACGTAATTTTGAACCACGGTCAGATGACGAGAACAACGCCTGAGATGGCACCCCACTCTCTAAATTTCCACACCCCTCCAACGTGAAAACATTTGAGGACACGACAGATTTAACGTGCACCAGCCACCGTGTACACAACGGTCTTTGGCTGGACCGAGTTTCAAACTTCTAAGCTTCCGTTTGCTGATCCGTTGCTCTTCCAACTGGGCTACCGCGGCCCTGTGATGCATGTGGTGGGGAACTCAACAAATTTGATACAAGTGGTGATGAAGTATTCAGATGCAAGGTATTTGGTATTTTAATTAACGTCGCACTGAAGCAACGCAACGGGCTATTGGCGACGGTCCGGGATCAAACCTGAAGGGAAAGATCCCAGGAATCCACGTAATTTTGAAACATGATCAGATGACGAGGTCACACCTGAGCTGGCACTCCACTCTCCAAACTTCCACACCACGCCAACATGGTCGGATGCAAGGAGAGGTGAAGAGAAATGGTTGGTTTGTTATTGTTTTATGGCACATATTTGGCCATGCTGCGCCAGACACGAGACATACAATATCAAATAATAGACACAGACACAATGAAAGTTTTACTGACACAAAAGAGAGAAATACACCCAGGGAGGAATGCACCTGACAGGAATCAAACCTGCGCCGCCTACAACTCGAAAGTTGCTAGCGCAGAGGGCATATCCACTAAGCCCGACGGCCCCGAAGATAAATAGATACACTAAATCAATTTTATAAGTATTTCAGAAAAAGTCAAGTCAATAGATGAAAAGCGATTAAACAAAAAGTAATTTAAGTCAAAATTTTAAAACGGGTCATTTGACTCACTTCGTACATTTAGTGTTAAATATAATAAAGCATGAGGAATACAAAAGCATGCTCATACTATTTGGCCCATAGCTCTACACATGGCAAGCAAAATACAAAAAGTCAAACATAACTGCAGCAGTAAAAGTTCCGTCTGAAACGCAACCCGAGTCGGAGCTTTCAATTGTTTAAAATCGAATCAAACTCGGTGCTCGTGGTTTTTCATTTGCCTGCCAAATCTTACTAGTCTCTCTTTCACAAAGTTCCGTGCCAATTACTTTCTGTAGTGTATCGCTCCATAACGTGCAGAGGGCTTTATCACAGAGACCCCCCACCCACCTGATTGCCCGGGTAGATCGGGTGACGTTCATTGCAGGTTGCTTCTTTTTGTGCCATACGTGCAATACCTTTTCGATTCAAAAATGATTGCCCCTCTCCGGTTACCGGGACTCGTCATAACGATCTCCAAAACCTTGATCGGATATCCCTTTAAGTTCTGGCTTTTTCCCTTTTTATTATACGGAGATCTATGAGAGTGGAAGTGTTCGGATGAATTTAAAGGCAGAAAATTGTAGTCTCAGAGAGGAGATTCTGCGGGAAAAAAGGGGGAGAAGATAGAAAGGGGGAAGTTTCATGGTTAGAGGGGAAAAAATCTCCAGCTTTTTTGTTTCGGAGTAAAGGAAGCGAAAAATCCCTCTGATGAGAAAGCGCAACAAGATGAAGACGCATAGTTTGGGGAGAAATTCACTCGGAATAGAATGGAGACGTATTTCTTTGAATTATGCTCGGTAAAACTATGAAAAAATTGAAAAAGGAAATGAAAAGTAGCTGTATATATCAAGTACATTGCGAACTTCGTGTAATAAACATCACGCGTGCTCGGTTCAACGGGCTCTGGGTTCGAATCTTGGTCGAACCGGGATGTTCGCAGTCCATTGAAGTCGTAGGTCTTGGTCTATAAGCCGTCGTGTACCAAACAAAGACCGTGGAGTGACAAGCCAGAGAAACAACGGATTATTTCCCATGCTGGGGACACGGTAGCCCAGTTGGAAGAGTAACGGATTCGGGAGCAACCGGAGGGTTACGAGTTCGAAACTAGGTCCAACCAAAAACAGGCGCAACACAACGGTCTATTTGTGACGGTCCGGGATCAAATCCGAAGGGAAAGATCCGAGGACAACACCACGTAATTTTGAACCACGGTCAAATGACGAGGTCACGCCTGAGCTGGCACCCCGCTCTCGAAACTTCCATACCACTCCATCGTGACACATTTGAGGCCACGACAGATTTAACGTGCACCATTCCCCTTGTACACGACGGTCTTTGACTGGATTTAAACTCGCAACCCTCTCATTGCTAATCCGTTACTCTTCTAACGCGGCCCTCTACGCTAGGTTATGAAACTCATAACGTTGATTGAGCTAACTGTCGGAATTATTCGTGGTGGATAACAGCTGAAGTACCTGCCATGAAAAACTGAAGATGACTTGAGCTTAACAGGATACTATTCAATTTTAATGAGACAAATTATTAAAAAAGGTGCTCGAATCGTAGTTTCCAAAATCGTGCTTGAAGAACTAACAGAGAAACAAACTTTTCCTTCCCGTCGATTTTTAAAATCCCATAAATGTATCGTAAATTCATTATTAAAAAAGGTGCTTGAATCGTAGTTTCCAAAATCGTACTCTGAACAACAAACAAAGAAACAAACTTTTATCCTTCCCGTTGACTTTTAAAATGCCCTAAATGTATCGTAAATTCATTATTAAAAAAGGTGCTTGAATCGTAGTTTCCAAAATCGTACTCCGATCTGAACAACTAACAAAAAAACCAACCTTCATCCTTCCCGTCGACTTTTAAAATGCCCTAAATGTATCGTAAATTCATTATTAAAAAAGGTGCTTGAATCGTAGTTTCCAAAATCGTACTCTGATTGAACAACAAACAAAGAAACAAACTTTTATCATTCCCGTTGACTTTTAAAATGCCCTAAATGTATCGTAAATTCATTATTAAAAAAGGTGCTTGAATCGTAGTTTCCAAAATCGTACTCCGATCTGAACAACTAACAAAGAAACCAACTTTTATCCTTCCCGTCGACTTTTAAAATGCCCTAAATGTATCGTAAATTCATTATTAAAAAAGGTGCTTGAATCGTAGTTTCCAAAATCGTACTCTGATTGAACAACAAACAAAGAAACAAACTTTTATCCTTCCCGTTGACTTTTAAAATGCCCTAAATGTATCGTAAATTCATTATTAAAAAAGGTGCTCGAATCGTAGTTTCCAAAATCGTGCTGATTTGAAGAACTAATAAACAAACTTATCCTTTCCGTTGACTTTTAAAATGCAACAAAATGTATCGTAAGTTCATTTAAATGCAGTTTAAAACATGAAAATAAATTCAACAATACAAATAATTTAAATATTTACGTTTATTAGAACGCAGTTTATTGACATTCATTTTTATACAAGGGAGCCAGACGTTGAGTTTTGCGGTTTGTAATGGGAGTGGTGGACCAAAAAAGGTTGAAAAGGGTTGAACTATCCGAAAGCCTGTTAGCTCCTATTTTCCCTTCTGATTACAACAGATTGTGACATAACTGTGTTGGGCCTTGTTCGTTCGTTAAACGATGTATTGCATTAGGTCTGCTTTTGGTCTCGTTCACCTAGATCTGGTCAGTTTTGCTAATGACGAGATACCTCGTTGAGACAACCACCAGGAAGGTTAACAAATGAGATCGCGGTACATCTGTGAGGTGACGTTTCTTTCCAACTTACACATGCATAAATCTCATTTTTTTTTATCTATATCCGTAGTATATTTTAGGACATACCAAAAAGAACAAATAATCGTAAAAAATTATTATTTAAATTTATAAATAATACATCATATTTTAATTCATCTTTTCACTGCGTAACATTAAAAAAAGTCATCGTGCACCTGTCAGGGCCAGTGCTATAAACGGAGGTTTAAGCGGTTTTATATACTAACATTAGGAATGAATTCCTTAAACTTTCGGAAAGAATACTCCTGAGTCAGTATATTAATTTACATACGTTTTAAAGCGGAATGAAATTTAATTTAAGGCCAACTCTTCAAGAGCGCGAGTATCATTGAAGATGCGTAAGCTATCATAATACCCCACAAGAAAAAACCCTTGTTTAATAAGAATATAAAAGTATTTATGCTTTCCTTCAACTTTCGGAATACTCCTTAGTCAGTATATTAATTTACATACGTTTTAAAGCGAAATGAAGTTTAATTTAAGGCCAACTCTTCAAGACCGCGAGTATCATTGAAGATGCGTAAGCTATCATAATACCCCACAAGAAAAAACCCTTGTTTAATAAGAATATAAAAGTATTTACGCTTTAAACGAAAATAAAAAACCTACAGTATAAAAGTTATATCGATATTCGTCCGCCGCTGCATCAACAAACACTCACAGAGATCTCACTCCTCCCCCTTCAATTCTCTTCCACAAACATTAGACTCGGAAACTCATTTTTACTTCCTTCGCTTAAGGCCAGTAACGACTCTTTCAACATCCTTCATCCTTTCATCAATAATAATCTCCCGAGAAATAGCGCTCGATTCTCTTCCCCTCGCTTTAATGCCTCTCCGAAAGCGCATCATGTTGATCAGCTGGGTGTGTATTCTCCGCAAACAACAAGCCGGCAATAGCGCGCTTGCTGCGACACTTCATCAAGTCCCTATAACAACAATCCATCTCTTAGATAGTCTCCGAGAACCATCAAACGTCATTTCACCTGACGCTTCGGAAATCAAGTTGCTTGAATAGATGGTGCTCGAGAAGTCGGCCCGATAGAGATATCACGAAGATCTATACATTCTCGATCGCATACAGATGAATGCCGGAAGAGAATTTCTTTTCAAGCCACTTTTTATTTTCATCGATTCTGGGAAGAATGGCGTGAGTCCGTTCCAATATGCACTGACCTAAGTGAAAAGATTGATTTGTAAAGAATGAAGGGAAAAAATCAATCGCCAAAAAGCCCATTTGGGGGATAAACCACCTTAGCAGAGAAATTAATTTTTCAGTTGTCCATTTTTCTTAGGTCCATCGAGCAGAGAAAAAGCAATAGAACACTTTTGAAGATGTGTTGAAAAATATTCCACATTTTTGCTGTTGACTGTTGATTTTACGGGAATGTGAGCTCGCCAAAAAATTTTGATCATCAATAAAACCTAAAGCATCAGTCAGCGAAACCATCTTTAGAGTTTTGGGAGGGGTGAACTGTCATTCAAAATTTATATGTAAAATATTTTAGCTACCCGTATCTAATTCACATTTAAAAAAATTTACTTTCTTTTTAAGTTTAATTAATAAATATTTTTCAAAAGTAATGTCATCATAACTGTAAAATTTCCATTATAATACTCTTAAATATTATTTTAATTATAGATATACAAATCCATTTTTATATTATATAAATACTATATTTTAATTATAAATGCTGTAATATATGATAATAATACATTCAAAGTTTTTTATTTTGATTGGATATATCACATGGGAATAATTGGAAAATAGCTTCAATTGATTGGAAAAAATTTAAAATAGTTTGACAGCCCTCAAGTAGGACAATCCATTTGGCCCTCCAATATACCGGCCCATGCAAAATGTGCCACATCCTCTACATATTCAGACCACCCCTGTGTTTTGAGTACATAGTAAACAAAAAATGGAAAGATCAAATCATGGAATTTTGTTTGTGTGGTAGGTATTTCTTCCTAATTTTATCTTCATTCAAATCATTAGTTTTATCACACTTTAAGCGCCTCTATCGGTCGTATATAGTTTCCCTCCAAAATCTTTTCTTCGGTTATTTAATATATAGTTTGATAGATTTGCTTTACATAACGGCTGTTTGGTAATCAGTACTAGACAGCCAGGAGAACCTTTCGAACCTGGAAGGAGTCCTATAAACATCCCATGAGTAAAACCTGAAAATCTAGTACAGGTTTCAACCTTCAACAGACAGAACTTTCAGTTCCCTAATACTTAATGAATGGCAATCACTTAAAAATAAATTAAACTATAAGATTTCTAAAATTGGTTCCGAGAACTTAATGTCTTTCCATTTTATTACTAATTGTCAATCACAATAATGTATGATACACAATTCGTGACCTGCTTTTATAGTTGATTATACGTGTATATATATTTTTAAGTGATGGGATTTGAACGAAACAGTTTGAAAAGTATAAAACATTTCTCGTTTAAAGGTTCCACAAAATTCATTGAATAATTTTGCCATGAAAACATTAATATTGCACGAAGATGAGCATTCAAAACATCATAACATCATCATTCATAAATATCTAATAATTATTTAAATGATTTTAGTAAATTGCCTTAAAAGTAAATTTTTAATATACAAACAGTCCAAAAATTAATGGTAAAGTTTATTAAATTATTTAAACTGTACCCAACATATTTTTATTTAACAAAGAGAAAAGTTAATGATCGATATATTTAGAAATTTGATTAGATCAAAGAGCTTTTAAAAGTTATCGTAAATGGGAAAAAAGGCGTTTGATAAAGTTAAAACAGATCTGGATCCTATACATGAGAAATAGCCGGTTGTGTTGCTCTAGTGCGACGTTAATTAATTATCATTACCCATACATGAAAAATTGATTATTTAGAGAGTTGGAATGAAAAAATTAATAATTTATCTTATCATCTTCAATAAGAATACCAAGAAACTATTTAAAAAAAATCAAGGATAATAATTAACAAAATATCAGCTGTAATGATATATGCCCAAAATAAGACTTCAAAGATAGTTCAACAAATATTAACAAAAATGAAAGAATATGCATTCGCTCTTTAAAACCTTGATGATATAAAAGTAGTAAGTCAATCACACACATGAAAATATATTTATATTCTTTTATTCTTAACCAATCATTAACGCTCCTGGTTGTCTCGATGAGATATCTCGTCCATAAAGATCCGACCAATTTTGTTAATGACGAGATATCTCATCCATAAAGATCCGACCAATTTTGAAAATTACGAGATATCTCGTCCATAAAGATATTGCCGATATTTTTAAATGATGACGAGATCAAGATCTCGCCAGTTTTCTTCTAATGACAAGGTATCTCGTCCATCAAGATCTGGTCAGTTTCGTTAATGATCAGATACTTCGTCGAGACAACCACCAGGAGGGTTAAACACGAAAAAGTTATATTCGAAATTTTGGAACCGCAAAAAAATTCTTTCATTAATATTTCACAACACAAAATACAGGATTAAGGTATTCGGCAAAGTTGCACGCATTGTCATGTATCTCTTCGCGAATTCATTTAGCTTTGGGACTCGATATTCCTCGGTCGGGCATGGTGAATGGTATTGCAACTACACCACTGCTTCCCTGAACGCAAACTCCGGGCGTTTTCATGAAAAGGGGCTTTTGATAGGATCAATCCCGAATATTTTCTTTCTCCGCAGTTTGACCAAAAGTCGAAAAAAGGCATTAATCTGCCAGTAGCAGATTTTACCACTTAATCGGTAAGAGCTGGCAGCGCTGAATGAACTTGGGGAAGCGATGGAGATAGTCCCATAAATGAAATGAGGAAAAACCACACGCGTGAAAGAAATAAAGAAAAAGGAGGAAGAAATAAGATACATAGATCTGGAATTGGATCTGCTATATTTGCGCAAAGCGCAAATCGACGTCCGCAAATTTCGCTTCGATGTTCTCGAGAATCACTCCGTAAAGAGCAGGATGGGGGAAAAGTGGGAGGCTCAAGATGAGGTCTGTCAATGGGAAGAAAAATTGCAGAATGGTTTTAAACGTGGACTTTCTCCTTTGCTAGCCAATCGCTCTGGCTGGGAGAGGGGAAGTCCCTTTCAGTCCCTCTGGGAGCATTCCCATTTGAGTATACTTTTCGCATGCCGATTATTGGCAGGAATACAAATGCGAAATCTCGGAATATTATCCACAAGCGCGTCGCTTCCGTGATGGATTTGGGGGTAATAGCACCGGCGTAGCTCTTTTATATTAGGAAATATGAGGGAGCCGAGACCCAAGTGTGTCGTTTAAAATCCTCCGGCGGAGTTATTAGCGGTAAGCTCCCCGCGGCAGGATTTCATCATGAACCATTGTTTTGAAAGAGATAGATTTATTTAATTATACGAAATGGTCACGGAATCTATTAGCGTATAAACAGACAATTGATAGGAACATTGGGCGCTTTTCGTGTCGTTTTCATCGGCTTCGCTTGCCGAGGATAAATGGAGAAGTTCGTGATTAAATGACAGTTTGAAAGCTTTCGCTGTGTGGAGTGATATTTTTAATGAAGTTTTCTAAACTGTTGCGGCCGATTTCTAACGCGATGGATACTGTTTACGAAAACGTCATGTTTTGTGTCATATTGAAATTCGTATAACTGTCTCTGGTGGAAAATTAAGAAAAGGGTATGTTTATAATAAAATGTAAATTCTGAAAGTCGGAGGATTTCACTGGAATGAAGAGATTTTGTCAGTAATATTCGTGACATTAACTTTGTGATCTATAAATTTCCGTACTCGATTTCAAAACTTTAGTTCGAAGGGAAAGTTAATTTACTTAATTATACGAAAGGGTCATGGGGATGACATTGTCCTAACATTTAATGAGTGAAGACCTATCCTATTATAGGAAGGCATTTTCCTCGTTGCAAAAGTGTAGTTTTCTTAAGGGGTGGTTGGGTCCTTTTTGTCTCATCACCAATCTAGAGCATTCCTAGATATCAGAATGTCAAATTAGAGGATATTTATATACCTTAACAACCTTAATATACTTAGGCATAACCGTTTCAAGAAGATAGGACATCAGACGCCTCCTTTAAAATGTCAATCTAGTATCTAAGTTAAACAATATAATAGTAGACTTCCGTGGTAAGATTCCGCTGATAGAGGTATGTTTTTAACCCTCCTTTTTGTGGTTGTCACGTCATTAGCAAAACTGATCAGATCTTGATGGACGAGATATCTCGTCGTTAGAAGAAAACTGACCAGATCTTGATCTCGTCATCATTGACAGTTTAGTGATGACGAGGTATCTCATCATTAGTAAAATTAGTCAGAACTTGATGAACGAGATATCTCGTCCAAAACCACTTGGAGGGTTAAAAGAGAAAAAATCATTAAGAAAATTTTGAAATCTCAGTTGAAGCTGGTTTTTCCAGCCAGAGCAAGTTCATTTGTTAATTTTGTTACGTTATCCAAGATCATTTATTAAAACTTGATTAAAAAAAATCTAGACATCTAATTTTAACAGTAATTTCAGCTTTAACTAGCTCTAATCAGCAGATTAAATAAAGGGCATGATGTACAAGAGGGTCATTAGAAACATTTGGAACTTATTCTCATATCATTATGAAAGCTGAATAGCAACATGGAGTGAATCTGTGGTATCAGCAGGGGCAAAGAACTTAAATCATGTGTCTTGAGACAGGTGCGAGAAGTTTGCAATTGCAAGTCTCAAATTTTCATCGAGGACTTTCCATTAAAATTCCAGAGAGCCTAATGTGGAGAGCGCCATCTAGCGTTTTTAAGTGCCATTAGTCTGATCACGTCCACCGATGACCAATGTAGCGGAGCGAGTATCAAGACAGACATTCAATCCACTAGAAAATACGCCATGGTTGAGACTTGCTAATCTGTTTTATATACTACTGCATAGAAATTAATTTCTGTAAAGTGGATAGATTCCTACAGTATATTTATTATTACCATAGTTGCAACAAGGCAAGTTTTCAAATTTCGTTGAGCTACTTTTAGACCCACAAAGAAAACTAAAGCACGGCCGTCTGTGCGATATAAATCATTACTTTCTTGATTCCAACGAGAAAAAACTTTAAAATTTGCTCTATAAATTTAAAAGCACCATAGACCAAATTACTTTTTCCCTCCACCAACAGTTAATAAGGCTCACGTTCACTGCTTCGCTTAAGCTTCCGTCAATATCTATTTCATTTTTTCCTTTCTCTTTTACTGAATTGGCCTAGCAGAAAAACTTAGGCGTTTTTCGAAATCATTAAATATGAGCTATACCACCAAGTGATATTGTGCTCCTAGGGACTCGAGATTTTCTAATTGATTAAAAGAAAATACTCTTTTTATTTACTTCACAACGGGCTTCGAGAATTTTTCTGTATCTTAACTTTTCCCCCGTAATTAGTATTAATGCGGAGTTTTTATTCATCCTTTCTTTCTCTTTCCCCCTGTTACTTTGGTGGGCTTTTACGGGCGCACCATTTTCGAGAGAGAATGCTCAATGGGATACAGCCCCAGGCTAAGAAATTTCGCTTCTGTATCTTTGCAATCGCGTCTTAGTAATCGCATTTATAAGAGTTTTTATGGGAAAACTTATTACGCGAAATTCATTAATGATTGAATGCAAACTGTACTTTAAGAACTCTAATCCGCGTTTGACGCATTATTAAATAAGACTTTGAGGGACGGTATTCTTTGTGTGGGGAATATCTACGGAATCGGCATGAAGTTTCTGCAATATTATATTTAAAAACAATTGAAATAAATATTAAATGTCAGAATAGGGTGAAAGCAAATAATGACTATTTCGATAGGCATGCAAATAAACAGTTGAAGAAATTAAAATATGAGTGCATGCTAGAATCGAAGAATGTTGTTATAACTAGGGTCGCAACTCTTTATTTTCGGAGAAAATAAGTATGAAAGAAATGACCATCATTCGAAAAATGTTAAAAAGTGAAAAGTTTTGTTTGAAGCACTTCATTTCTGTAAAAAATAATTTACTGTTTTACCTCCTTTCAGTTGCCGCTTTTTATGTTCCAGTGTTACTTAATCTGTATCTATATTCATAAAACCATTTTTAAAATTATGCATTGAAGAAAAGAAAAAATCTATCTAGTGGAAGTATCGTCGTAAAGTGCACGTTGGCGTGGTGTGGAAGTTCGGAGAGTGGGGTGCCAGCTCAGGTGTGACCTCGTCATCAGACCGTGGTTCAAAATTACGTGGTGTTGTCCTCGGATTTTTTCCGTCGGGATTGATCCCGGACCGTCGCCAATAGCCCGTTGTGTTGTTCCAGTGCGACGTTAATTAAATACCTACCTACCGTCGCAAAGTGGAAAGGGAAAATCCGTCGTAAAGTGAAAAAGATAAAGCTAATATTTAAAAGAAAATATTCGAAAGTTGACTGTTTTGAATTTTAAAAGAGAAGGAATTTAGAAAAAATTCAGATGAACGATTTCTCAATAACTTCTTATAATAATTCAATTAATAATCTTCAATACTTCAATTAATAAATTGAAATATGTTAATTTTTATATATAAAGCTATTATACAATTCCGTGCTCATACATGTTGCTAACCAACTACATAGTTGCCTGATAGTTAAATTCGGTTATCTTGATAGGAAGCAGTTTTTGTATCGATTCATCCGGTAATTGCTGATGGTGGCACGATATCACGTATTTGTGCCACGATGCGAGTTTCGTCGTGTTCTCTCTTGTACCAGTTTCATTAGGGGTCTTTTATTATTTTGTAGCGGCCTTTATAGAGTCGATAGTTGCTCGCTCAATTATAGAGGTTAGGTTTGTCGTTCTACCGTCAGTTTTTGCTTCGCGAGACCTAATTAGGCCGGGACCCCTACCGGTTAAAGTGAATTCTGAACCAGTATGGATATCTGTGCCCACACCGGGATTTCAAACCAGAGCTTTTTGAATCGAGGACCAGAACTTCAACCCTACTCAGCTAACAGCCCCTCCCAAAATTATAGAAAGGTAGGTAGGTATTTAACGTAGCAATGGAGCAACAGAACGGGCTATTGACGACGTTCCGGGATCAATCCCGAAGGGAAAGATTCGAGGACGACACCACGTAACTATGAACCACGGTCAGATGACGAGGCAACACCTGAGCTGGCAAACCACTCTCCTAACTTCACCACACCAAAGGGAATACATTGAGGCCACGACGGATTTGGTTGAATTCGAACTCGCAACTCTCCGGTTGCTAATCCGTTACTCTTCCAACCGGATTACAAATTATACACTGCTGGCCACCGTAAATGCAACACCCCTGAAGGAAGCATGCAAATAATATGAAATTTACAACATGCATTAGCGGAGGTGAGATATGCAAATGATTAGAATTTCAGCGCAGACGCACATCACGTGCGCCTGTGGCGCCACTTCAAAGCGCTATTTAAGGCTTGGAGATTTCGACGATTTCAAGTACGGCAATTGTGTTTTTCTTGTGGTTTTTTCAAAAAAATGATCAATTATACCTCGTAGAAAACAGCGATCATCTTTTGATCAAGTATCCGAGTTCGACAGAGGAAGGATAGTGGCCTACCGAGATTGTGGATTATCTTTCAGGGAAATCGGTAGTCGTGTTTGACGAAACCAAACAACTGTAAAGCGGATATGTAATCGTTGGATGCAGGAGGGTACGACGGACCGACGTGTTCGATCGCATCCACCTCAGTGCACCACTTCACGTGATGACAGGCATATTGTGCGTATGGCAGTGACGGATCGCTCAGCCACATCACGAACCATAGCACAGCACATTCAGTCTGTACCGCATCATCCAGTGTCTGCGCGTACCATTCGACGCCGTTTACAGCAGAGTGGTCTGTCCGCAAGACATCCATTGCTTCGTCTACCCTTGACGCAGAACCACAGACGTTTCCGCCGCCAATGGTGCGATGAAAGAAGGATGTGGACGGCAGAATGGAATGAAATTGTCTTTACTGACGAGTCACGCTTCTGTCTGCAACACCACGATGGTCGGATTCGAGTCTGGAGACACCGTGGAGAGAGGATGGTGAACAGCTGCGTTATGCACCGCCACACTGGTCCTGCACCGGGTATTATGGTATGGGGCGGTATTGGATATCACTCTCGCACTCCTCTAGTACGCATTGCCGGTACTTTAAACAGCCATCGCTACATCTCCGAGGTGTTGGAGCCAGTTGTCCTTCCTTACATTCAGGGCTTGCCCATAGCCATATTTCAACATGATAATGCGCGACCACACGTGGCACGCATTGTCCAAGGGTTCTTCGTCAATCGCCAGATTGAATTGCTTCCCTGGCCAGCTCGCTCTCCGGATCTTTCGCCGATAGAAAACATGTGGTTCATGGTTGCTCAACGATTGACCCAGAATACATCCCCAGCTGCCACACCAGATCAACTTTGGCAACGTGTGGAAGCTGCTTGGTCTGCTGTACCCCAAGAACACATCCAAAGTCTCTTTGAATCAATGCCGAGGCGTGTGGCAGCGGTGATCTCCAACAATGGCGGCTACTCTGGCTACTGATTTTGGCAGGAACCACACTTCACAGAAGTCTATAAATTTAATCATTTGATACTTGGTCAACATGTTATCTACAAAATAAATTTTGTTGTGATATCTCTTGTCTTTCTTGGTGTTGCAATTTGGGTGGCCAGCAGTGTAGAAAGAGATACGGTGCTAAAACCCAAATCTCACATCTTAGAAAAAATGTCATATAATTAAGTTAAATACCAATTATAGAGATAAACATCGTTTCGATGCATGAAGATGACTTTAAAAAGTATACCTGATCTATATTTTATTTTGGAAATACCCCATTTTAGTTCCCAATGCGTTGGATAAAAAGAAAAGACAGTCGAAATACGTTAACTCCTTTATACAATGGAAAAGGCTAGTAGGGAGAAAATGGGGATACAACGCCAGAGGGGGAGCCAGGGAGCTGGGGAGCCAGGGATCGGGAGTTGACTGCTGATAAGGTGTTGGGAGGATTGTTGATAAGGGGCTTTGAGGTGGTGACGTTGTTGTAATTTGGTGGGGGGGAATGAGAAACCACATATTTTGGAATTAAAAAGGAATTTTGTGGATTTGAACTGAGGACCATGGGATTTGTAGTGCAGTGCGTTATACGTTAGGTTGTAAGAGCTATGGGTGGTGAATTAATGTAGTGTTTGCTTTTTTCTTAATACTAGGAATGCGTTATGGGACTTGGTTTTATTTGATGAATAATTAATTTTTATTTTCCAATTAGTTGTAAGTGTGTTGGACTCGTAGAACCATCAAGTGATTTTAAAAGGTTAACGAATTTATTTTTGTCATTCATTCTGGGAAGGTGCTATGTTTAGAAAATGGTAGGGGTTTTTAATTAAATTTTAAAAGACATGTCAGCCAGGTGGAAGAAGTAACAAAAAAGATTTATTTTCTAGCTGCAGCATGATACTTTAGACAGGAGACTTTTTTTTTAAAGAAAAACAATACTATGAGGGATTCAAACTCTACAAAAGGTAATTGCGGCCGGCCGTTTTTTACAAAAGCTCTTTAACCGTTCGATCACCTACTTTTTAGAATACATATAGAATACTAGCTCGTGAAGTTACATCTTAAGGGAGTGAAAGTATGTTTTCTTTATTGAGCCCATGTGAAGAATGAATATGAACATAACGTTGAATTGACAAGTTTATATCCAAAGTCTGCGAATTATATGTAATGACAGAATCTAGAACTCTCTGGAACGTGTGAGAATATGACTAAGGATTTATGTGCAGATTAATTAAGATAACAGAAGGAGTTAAACACGTAGTCACCGATAGGATGCAATCTTAAGTAAATGAGAAAGCTTTTAAACACATTGCTATTTAGGAGAATGGTGTTGTTTTTTCTGATTGTGAGAAAAGCAAATGAGAATGACATGCTAGAACTACATCACCCAATGAATCACATATGACATGCTTGAACTGGAACTTTCAATAAGGGTTTTAGCTATGAAATAGTGACGAAGGGATTATCTTAATACTCTAACGTTGGAACTCAGAACATAAGCAATTGAGGCCAACCAATATATGCGAAAATTTTAAGCGTATGAACACTACATGTAAGATAGAATTTATAATACGGAAACCATTTTTATATTTTAATGAATTTATATACAACATGAGCTTGAAGAAAATGTGAATGTTTAAGGGTGAATGTTTTGTAGGGAAAATTATTATTACAATTTGAGGGGAGGACTTTGAGATATGAATAGGACACACAGGCATAACGGTGTATGAAACATTACATTTTTAGGTAAATAAGAAGTAACTAACCAAAGATTTATAGTATGCATATTATAATCGATGGCAAGGAAACGTATAAGATTGATATTATTAGAAGCCTCTGGAACTTGGGACAATATGACTAAGGTTTGTGTATATTACAAATGTGGGAAATTGTTTTATTGATTAGATGCAATCTTAGGCAAATATATTCTACCAAAGGTTTGTGATGTATCAGATTGAAAGTCTAGAAGCCTCTGGAACTTGTAAGAATATGACTAAGGATTGTTTTTGCACGTGTAAGTTATTTAAGATAACAGAAGGAACGGAGTTAAACACTGAGTCACAGATAACGATAGAAACTATTTGATAATAAGAGGATTTTTAAAGCATAGTTGGAGCATCTTGGGTCTTTGAATTACTTTGCATCTTGTTTTGGGGTTTTACTGCCCCTTTTTTTTCTGTTTTTAAATAAATCATGGATTCTAAGGACATTAGACCTGCAAAGAAAATGCGTGCAGACAAAGAACTGTGTTTGCAGAAATATTGTAAAGATTCTTTATGTTATGAGTATGGTAAACTGTTTACAGATCGTGAAGGCTGGGCATATTTTCGTCGATTGGAAAACGAATTAACGTACTTAAAGAAAGAGAAAACTACTATTGAAATTTATGGTAAAGAATGTACTGTGCCTCGGCAACTTGTAGCATACGGAGACGTAGGAATAAGCTATGCCTTTAGCGGATCTTGTATTACAGCCAAGCCTTGGTCTCCTTTACTATTGGAAATAAAGGCAGAAGTGGAACGAATAATTGGCACAAGATTTAATTTTGTGTTGGTGAACCGTTATAAAGATGGTAAGGACTGCATGGGTGCCCATAAAAACAGCGAGAAGGACTTGGAACTTTATGCACCCATAGCGTCTGTTTCATTTGGACAGAAAAGGCAATTTGTGTTTTCTAGAAAGAACTACAATTCTCTAAAAATTGTTCTGGAAAATGGAAGCTTGCTTGTGATGAAGTATCCAACAAACCAATTTTGGTTTCACAGCTTACCCCGTGGGAATGCATTATGCCCTAGAATAAACTTAACGTTTCGTAAAATTCTTGTATAAAGCAGCGATAAACCACTTATGTGCCCCCGAACTAAAACTCAGTGTCGTGCACTAGACGATATTTGGACAACGTTGCAACTGATCTTTGCCTTTCTGAATAGTATTTTTATAAATGCTTATATCTTGTTGTTTTTAAATAAATTTTTTTAGCATGTCTTACCACATATACTGTATTTAGGATTATTTGTTTTTTATTACATAGTTTTATAAAATGTCTTAAAATGCAAGATCTGAAATGAAATTTTTCTTTGCTATAAAGATTTATGTTTTTTAAGTTAGATGTTTTTACTCAAACATTAATTATACATTAGATGTTATAGCACATATTTTCAATGCAGAAATTTTGTTTTAAGTATTGTACACACTTAAGTAAGAGTAAACTTCTGAAAACTTTACAAGACCCGTACTATGAACGTGCACATTTTGAATAAGTTGTAATTGTATTGAAATCATTTATGCTATAAAATCTAAACCAAAAGTTATTTTTTAATTAATCTTTCCTTGCATATTTTTTTAAATAAATCTTCCTAAATTTTAGTGATTTAATTTTTATTATACAGATTTACAAACTATTTTTGGATGAAATATAAGGATTTATATTTTAAAAGTTGGATGCTTTTACTCTTAATTATATATTAGATACTATTACACATATTATTATTACATTGAAGATTTTTAAAAAACATTTAACAATTGAAAATATATACTTTAAATATTATTACAAACATTTAAATGCAATTTGCTTTTTATTTTTAATTTTACAATTAAGACATTTTTTAAAAGTTTGATTCTTAAAGTGTGTTTTATGCACAGTAAAAAATAATTATAAAAACCTGTAAGAGTAATTTTTTTTGCTTTTATTTGAAACTTTACAAGACCCATACTATGAAGATGTTTCCTTGCACATTTGAAGTCGTGAAAAATAGTTTATTAAAACCATTTGTCCTTGAAGTTCTAAATTAAATGTCCTTTTTCTTTTATGCTTTTGCAAACCACACATTTTACTAAATATGAACTTCCTTTTATTTGAAACCTTATGCATATTGTGCAGTTTAAATTGCAGAGCAAAATTCCAATACTGTACGAAGCTATAAAGTATTTTACAAGATATTTCATATTGTTCTCTTAATTTACATCTAATTCATTACTACGTTAAAGTGGATAGCATGTGAGTTTTCTGTTTTTAAAAATAATGTGTGCACATCTGTGCTGAAAAGTAAATTAACTTCTGCCTTTTCTTGATATTTAATGCATAATCTAAATATTTACGCACACCGCTGATAGTTTTACACATGAGTAAAATTAAATAATAACTGAAAATTTTAAGTATTAGTGTGAATTTTAAAATGAACAAATATTGCTGACATATTGGATTAAATCTGAATTCTATGTATTCTCAAAACAACACTGCAAGAAAAAACAGAGACACTTCTTAAACAGATTGAAGGAAGTCACATGGAAACAAAGTAAATTAGAACACTTTTTAATAGAAAAAAAAACATTGATTCATATATTTTACAAAACTAATACATTGTAGTAAAAAAGAACTTATTTTTACATACTTGCATTTTTTAAGAGACACATGTTTACGACGAGCCAATTATTAAATGCCATCACCTCAGCTTTGGGGCAATGCAAATTATTTTTGTGATGACCACATGATAGTTTTTGGATCTTTTTGTTGCTACTTAGAGCACATAGTGCATCGAATTTGGGACACCCATATTGTTCCAAGTTGATATTTGGTATATTCTATGCATCTAGGTGTTTCTTTTCCACACAACGACCTTTGTAAGCAACTAGGTACTGGGTGGCGCTCTTGGTCTGCTCGTACAATTCTAAAAGCTTAGAGTCTAAACTTTCTAAAGGAGACACACTTTCCCATGCCACGGGACAGAAAGGGAGACCACATATGTAATTTTTTCAACATATCGAACAGTTTTTTTATCTTTTGCACTCAGTTTATGCTTATAAGGCGATAAGTTAAAACGAATGCTTGAAGCTACTTACGATTTTATGGCGATGTATACGTATTTACGTACTAAGAAACCCTCTTGAGTCTGAAATCCGTCAAAATGCACAATTACACAAATATTAAACATTGCTATTGAAATGTGTTAGCTGTTCTTGGAAAAAGAATTGTAAATTAGAGGCACGAAGAACTGCACTATATACACTTACTAAACAGTGAATAACACCATACACTTACTAACCAGTAAAATTAAAATTTATTGTATTCTTATCTTTTGTGAGTAACTATGAGCGCATAAGTGAAGAATGTACTCAGAAAACTTGTACTTGTGATAATGCGCCAAGTAAAATTGTGTGTTGTAATGCAAGAAGATTTTAACGAATGGATATGTTTAAAAAATGTGCATGTGATTTTTCTTTTTACTCTACCACTAGTATCTTAGACAAGTATCAGATTTTTTTTTAAAAAATGACGAAGAGAAACTTTTCAACACAATCTGTACTCTAATTTTACACTTAAGAGTAACAGAGCATAATATAATTTTAAGGAAAATGAGTAATCAGCACGTAAATTTGAAGCCTAAAGTTCCAAACATGTCTATGCTCAATAAACGTCTATCTACGTTTAGAGATTGGCCACGCTCAGATGTTGACATTAGGGACCTGGCCGAAAATGGATTGTATTACACGGGTGTCTCGGACGGAGTTAAGTGCTATTGGTGTGGAGGAGGGCTTGAAAATTGGCAAAAGGAGGATGTAGTCAGACACGAACACATAAAGTTTTATCCAAAATGTTTGGTAGCCCAACAAGGACCGATTGTTGACCCTAGACTAAAAGAAACACCCATAGATGAAATTGTACGGGTGTTGGATGAAACAAACAATAATGCCTATGTTTTTATAAAACCTGATGTAAAACTTTACTCCTCATACAACGACAAGGACGAACGACTTTGTAAAATTTGCATGGAATCGGAAATGGATGCTACTTTACAGCCTTGCGGTCATCTGGTGACATGCATGAGATGTACGAAGAGTCTTTCAACGTGTCCTATGTGCCGAACCAAAATTTTACATAAAATTAAAACGTACATTTGTTACTAAATAGTCTATTTATAAGTACATGTAGTAGATGCAATTTCAAGTGATTTATTGAACACAGTGTGGAAGAATTGTAAAAGGGTGGTTTTGAGTTGAATGTCATGAAATTAACACTTGTACTACAGCAAAAAAGACTAATAAGGAAGTTTAAGACTTTTCTAAAAATCATAAGACTTTTATCAAGGACTTGTGGAACAAATCTTGTAGGAAAGACCTTTTTACCCTATAAATATATTGACTATTTTTATTATTATTTGTTGTTTGTTCATTACATGTTAAACCTATTTATTAAAGAGGAATTTTAAAATGCCTTAAAAAAGGAGTTACTAAATGCTTTAGGATAAATGTGTAAATGTACTTTAATGCAAGAAAAAGAACGCTTGAAATAAATATTCATCTTGCTATTATTTTTAGTACTTATCAATCATCTTGGTGTATTGTTTATTTTCTAAATTAAACCTTTCGTACTTTTAAATCTTAAAACAAAAAGAAAGGAAAAGTAACCATCTAGAATAGTAAACGCCAAATTAAAAAAAAAAACATTTTTAAAAAATATTTTCTTATAATTTTTTACCTTTGCCTTTTTTGTTGTTGAATAAACATTGTCATACAAAATTACAATAGTATATTTGTTGTGTAGAATAATTTTTGAAAACACTGAATTGAAAAAAAATCATTTATTGAAAAAAGAATCAACAGTTTATACATATTTGTAACAACATATCTTACAGGTCTTTTACATACATCTCTCTAACAGTATTGAAAATATCTGTGGTATTCAAATTCTCAAAAACATTTTCCTCCATTATTATGTAATAAAAGTTTAACAGTTTATTGCTCTGTCTTACAAAATTAATAGCAAACTCTTTCCAGTTAACAACACATAAAGCAAGGGCGAAAAATTCGCAAAAGCGTTCGTCAACGCTCATCGTCATACATTTATGTACAGATTGATTGACAATCTCATTCTTACAACCTAAACAGTCAAAAAGAATATTTATATTTTTTGACACAATATCCTTTAGGCACTAGCAGAGAGAAGCTATGACTTCTCTCCAACAATCAGATTTAATGGTATCACTGCAGTAAGGTTTGTAACTTTCACCAGGAAAACATTTTTTGATTTCCAGTTTCACATAATATGGCAACAAATACGTCAAAAGCGATATCTTCAATACATCTAACACATTGCCGTAGATTTCACACAGTTTAAAATACTGATCAGAATTCATAAACACACAGTTGGGCGAGAACTGAAAAGTATAATTTCTTTTCTGAAATACACGTTGTAAAACTAAGTGCATTTCCCCCACATCAAACACTTTAGAAAGGCAGACTTCTTTTTCTATAACTTTAACGTTGGAGGCAGTTGCAAAAGCGAAAAATGTGCTCAACTTTTGCATTAGAATGTACCATGTTTTTGGATGCAGGGAAACACAGTCCTTCGTTGGTTTCAAGACATTGTTTTCATGCAAAGCAAATTTACGTATGTGGACACGTGTGGAACCGTTGAAGTTATTGATTAGCACGAATAAATAGTCACCAAGGTGAAACACATTGTCAGGAAGTGATTGCATCGTCAAACTTAAGCTTTCCCTTGGAAACACCTGATCGTTGAAATACATTCTTTCACACACTTTGGGTCGATTTGTAAAACGCATCATTTTCAGAACTTTGAGGTACACGTTTTCAATAAAGCTTCAACTTAACCAAGAGATAAAGGCGAGTTCATTAACGTTGCTTGAAATTTCAGTTTATCGGTTTTTATTGTTATCAACTCTAGAATCATATGACGTAGAACGACTTTATCTCTGCAAAAAACTGAATCAAGTGGTGAGTTGCATTAACTTTGCTTGAAATTTCGGTTTATCGGCTTTTATTATTATCAAATCTAGAATCTGCCAAGAGATTATATGATTCTAGATTTGATAATAATAAAAGCCGATAAACCGAAATTTCAAGCAAAGTTAATGCAACTCACCACTTGATTCAGTTTTTTGCAGAGATAAAGTCGTTCTACGTCATATGATTCTAGAGTTGATAACAATAAAAACCGATAAACTGAAATTTCAAGCAACGTTAATGAACTCGCCTTTATCTCTTGGTTAAGTTGAAGCTTTATTGAAAACGTGTACCTCAAAGTTCTGAAAATGATGCGTTTTACAAATCGACCCAAAGTGTGTGAAAGAATGTATTTCAACGATCAGGTGTTTCCAAGGGAAAGCTTAAGTTTGACGATGCAATCACTTCCTGACAATGTGTTTCACCTTGGTGACTATTTATTCGTGCTAATCAATAACTTCAACGGTTCCACACGTGTCCACATACGTAAATTTGCTTTGCATGAAAACAATGTCTTGAAACCAACGAAGGACTGTGTTTCCCTGCATCCAAAAACATGGTACATTCTAATGCAAAAGTTGAGCACATTTTTCGCTTTTGCAACTGCCTCCAACGTTAAAGTTATAGAAAAAGAAGTCTGCCTTTCTAAAGTGTTTGATGTGGGGGAAATGCACTTAGTTTTACAACGTGTATTTCAGAAAAGAAATTATACTTTTCAGTTCTCGCCCAACTGTGTGTTTATGAATTCTGATCAGTATTTTAAACTGTGTGAAATCTACGGCAATGTGTTAGATGTATTGAAGATATCGCTTTTGACGTATTTGTTGCCATATTATGTGAAACTGGAAATCAAAAAATGTTTTCCTGGTGAAAGTTACAAACCTTACTGCAGTGATACCATTAAATCTGATTGTTGGAGAGAAGTCATAGCTTCTCTCTGCTAGTGCCTAAAGGATATTGTGTCAAAAAATATAAATATTCTTTTTGACTGTTTAGGTTGTAAGAATGAGATTGTCAATCAATCTGTACATAAATGTATGACGATGAGCGTTGACGAACGCTTTTGCGAATTTTTCGCCCTTGCTTTATGTGTTGTTAACTGGAAAGAGTTTGCTATTAATTTTGTAAGACAGAGCAATAAACTGTTAAACTTTTATTACATAATAATGGAGGAAAATGTTTTTGAGAATTTGAATACCACAGATATTTTCAATACTGTTAGAGAGATGTATGTAAAAGACCTGTAAGATATGTTGTTACAAATATGTATAAACTGTTGATTCTTTTTTCAATAAATGATTTTTTTTCAATTCAGTGTTTTCAAAAATTATTCTACACAACAAATATACTATTGTAATTTTGTATGACAATGTTTATTCAACAACAAAAAAGGCAAAGGTAAAAAATTATAAGAAAATATTTTTTAAAAATGTTTTTTTTTTTAATTTGGCGTTTACTATTCTAGATGGTTACTTTTCCTTTCTTTTTGTTTTAAGATTTAAAAGTACGAAAGGTTTAATTTAGAAAATAAACAATACACCAAGATGATTGATAAGTACTAAAAATAATAGCAAGATGAATATTTATTTCAAGCGTTCTTTTTCTTGCATTAAAGTACATTTACACATTTATCCTAAAGCATTTAGTAACTCCTTTTTTAAGGCATTTTAAAATTCCTCTTTAATAAATAGGTTTAACATGTAATGAACAAACAACAAATAATAATAAAAATAGTCAATATATTTATAGGGTAAAAAGGTCTTTCCTACAAGATTTGTTCCACAAGTCCTTGATAAAAGTCTTATGATTTTTAGAAAAGTCTTAAACTTCCTTATTAGTCTTTTTTGCTGTAGTACAAGTGTTAATTTCATGACATTCAACTCAAAACCACCCTTTTACAATTCTTCCACACTGTGTTCAATAAATCACTTGAAATTGCATCTACTACATGTACTTATAAATAGACTATTTAGTAACAAATGTACGTTTTAATTTTATGTAAAATTTTGGTTCGGCACATAGGACACGTTGAAAGACTCTTCGTACATCTCATGCATGTCACCAGATGACCGCAAGGCTGTAAAGTAGCATCCATTTCCGATTCCATGCAAATTTTACAAAGTCGTTCGTCCTTGTCGTTGTATGAGGAGTAAAGTTTTACATCAGGTTTTATAAAAACATAGGCATTATTGTTTGTTTCATCCAACACCCGTACAATTTCATCTATGGGTGTTTCTTTTAGTCTAGGGTCAACAATCGGTCCTTGTTGGGCTACCAAACATTTTGGATAAAACTTTATGTGTTCGTGTCTGACTACATCCTCCTTTTGCCAATTTTCAAGCCCTCCTCCACACCAATAGCACTTAACTCCGTCCGAGACACCCGTGTAATACAATCCATTTTCGGCCAGGTCCCTAATGTCAACATCTGAGCGTGGCCAATCTCTAAACGTAGATAGACGTTTATTGAGCATAGACATGTTTGGAACTTTAGGCTTCAAATTTACGTGCTGATTACTCATTTTCCTTAAAATTATATTATGCTCTGTTACTCTTAAGTGTAAAATTAGAGTACAGATTGTGTTGAAAAGTTTCTCTTCGTCATTTTTTAAAAAAAAATCTGATACTTGTCTAAGATACTAGTGGTAGAGTAAAAAGAAAAATCACATGCACATTTTTTAAACATATCCATTCGTTAAAATCTTCTTGCATTACAACACACAATTTTACTTGGCGCATTATCACAAGTACAAGTTTTCTGAGTACATTCTTCACTTATGCGCTCATAGTTACTCACAAAAGATAAGAATACAATAAATTTTAATTTTACTGGTTAGTAAGTGTATGGTGTTATTCACTGTTTAGTAAGTGTATATAGTGCAGTTCTTCGTGCCTCTAATTTACAATTCTTTTTCTAAGAACAGCTAACACATTTCAATAGCAATGTTTAATATTTGTGTAATTGTGCATTTTGACGGATTTCAGACTCAAGAGGGTTTCTTAGTACGTAAATACGTATACATCGCCATAAAATCGTAAGTAGCTTCAAGCATTCGTTTTAACTTATCGCCTTATAAGCATAAACTGAGTGCAAAAGATAAAAAAACTGTTCGATATGTTGAAAAAATTACATATGTGGTCTCCCTTTCTGTCCCGTGGCATGGGAAAGTGTGTCTCCTTTAGAAAGTTTAGACTCTGAGCTTTTAGAATTGTACGAGCAGACCAAGAGCGCCACCCAGTACCTAGTTGCTTACAAAGGTCGTTGTGTGGAAAAGAAACACCTAGATGCATTGAATATACCAAATATCAACTTGGAACAATATGGGTGTCCCAAATTCGATGCACTATGTGCTCTAAGTAGCAACAAAAAGATCCAAAAACTATCATGTGGTCATCACAAAAATAATTTGCATTGCCCCAAAGCTGAGGTGATGGCATTTAATAATTGGCTCGTCGTAAACATGTGTCTCTTAAAAAATGCAAGTATGTAAAAATAAGTTCTTTTTTACTACAATGTATTAGTTTTGTAAAATATATGAATCAATGTTTTTTTTTCTATTAAAAAGTGTTCTAATTTACTTTGTTTCCATGTGACTTCCTTCAATCTGTTTAAGAAGTGTCTCTGTTTTTTCTTGCAGTGTTGTTTTGAGAATACATAGAATTCAGATTTAATCCAATATGTCAGCAATATTTGTTCATTTTAAAATTCACACTAATACTTAAAATTTTCAGTTATTATTTAATTTTACTCATGTGTAAAACTATCAGCGGTGTGCGTAAATATTTAGATTATGCATTAAATATCAAGAAAAGGCAGAAGTTAATTTACTTTTCAGCACAGATGTGCACACATTATTTTTAAAAACAGAAAACTCACATGCTATCCACTTTAACGTAGTAATGAATTAGATGTAAATTAAGAGAACAATATGAAATATCTTGTAAAATACTTTATAGCTTCGTACAGTATTGGAATTTTGCTCTGCAATTTAAACTGCACAATATGCATAAGGTTTCAAATAAAAGGAAGTTCATATTTAGTAAAATGTGTGGTTTGCAAAAGCATAAAAGAAAAAGGACATTTAATTTAGAACTTCAAGGACAAATGGTTTTAATAAACTATTTTTCACGACTTCAAATGTGCAAGGAAACATCTTCATAGTATGGGTCTTGTAAAGTTTCAAATAAAAGCAAAAAAAATTACTCTTACAGGTTTTTATAATTATTTTTTACTGTGCATAAAACACACTTTAAGAATCAAACTTTTAAAAAATGTCTTAATTGTAAAATTAAAAATAAAAAGCAAATTGCATTTAAATGTTTGTAATAATATTTAAAGTATATATTTTCAATTGTTAAATGTTTTTTAAAAATCTTCAATGTAATAATAATATGTGTAATAGTATCTAATATATAATTAAGAGTAAAAGCATCCAACTTTTAAAATATAAATCCTTATATTTCATCCAAAAATAGTTTGTAAATCTGTATAATAAAAATTAAATCACTAAAATTTAGGAAGATTTATTTAAAAAAATATGCAAGGAAAGATTAATTAAAAAATAACTTTTGGTTTAGATTTTATAGCATAAATGATTTCAATACAATTACAACTTATTCAAAATGTGCACGTTCATAGTACGGGTCTTGTAAAGTTTTCAAAAGTTTACTCTTACTTAAGTGTGTACAATACTTAAAACAAAATTTCTGCATTGAAAATATGTGCTATAACATCTAATGTATAATTAATGTTTGAGTAAAAACATCTAACTTAAAAAACATAAATCTTTATAGCAAAGAAAAATTTCATTTCAGATCTTGCATTTTAAGACATTTTATAAAACTATGTAATAAAAAACAAATAATCCTAAATACAGTATATGTGGTAAGACATGCTAAAAAAATTTATTTAAAAACAACAAGATATAAGCATTTATAAAAATACTATTCAGAAAGGCAAAGATCAGTTGCAACGTTGTCCAAATATCGTCTAGTGCACGACACTGAGTTTTAGTTCGGGGGCACATAAGTGGTTTATCGCTGCTTTATACAAGAATTTTACGAAACGTTAAGTTTATTCTAGGGCATAATGCATTCCCACGGGGTAAGCTGTGAAACCAAAATTGGTTTGTTGGATACTTCATCACAAGCAAGCTTCCATTTTCCAGAACAATTTTTAGAGAATTGTAGTTCTTTCTAGAAAACACAAATTGCCTTTTCTGTCCAAATGAAACAGACGCTATGGGTGCATAAAGTTCCAAGTCCTTCTCGCTGTTTTTATGGGCACCCATGCAGTCCTTACCATCTTTATAACGGTTCACCAACACAAAATTAAATCTTGTGCCAATTATTCGTTCCACTTCTGCCTTTATTTCCAATAGTAAAGGAGACCAAGGCTTGGCTGTAATACAAGATCCGCTAAAGGCATAGCTTATTCCTACGTCTCCGTATGCTACAAGTTGCCGAGGCACAGTACATTCTTTACCATAAATTTCAATAGTAGTTTCCTCTTTCTTTAAGTACGTTAATTCGTTTTCCAATCGACGAAAATATGCCCAGCCTTCACGATCTGTAAACAGTTTACCATACTCATAACATAAAGAATCTTTACAATATTTCTGCAAACACAGTTCTTTGTCTGCACGCATTTTCTTTGCAGGTCTAATGTCCTTAGAATCCATGATTTATTTAAAAACAGAAAAAAAAGGGGCAGTAAAACCCCAAAACAAGATGCAAAGTAATTCAAAGACCCAAGATGCTCCAACTATGCTTTAAAAATCCTCTTATTATCAAATAGTTTCTATCGTTATCTGTGACTCAGTGTTTAACTCCGTTCCTTCTGTTATCTTAAATAACTTACACGTGCAAAAACAATCCTTAGTCATATTCTTACAAGTTCCAGAGGCTTCTAGACTTTCAATCTGATACATCACAAACCTTTGGTAGAATATATTTGCCTAAGATTGCATCTAATCAATAAAACAATTTCCCACATTTGTAATATACACAAACCTTAGTCATATTGTCCCAAGTTCCAGAGGCTTCTAATAATATCAATCTTATACGTTTCCTTGCCATCGATTATAATATGCATACTATAAATCTTTGGTTAGTTACTTCTTATTTACCTAAAAATGTAATGTTTCATACACCGTTATGCCTGTGTGTCCTATTCATATCTCAAAGTCCTCCCCTCAAATTGTAATAATAATTTTCCCTACAAAACATTCACCCTTAAACATTCACATTTTCTTCAAGCTCATGTTGTATATAAATTCATTAAAATATAAAAATGGTTTCCGTATTATAAATTCTATCTTACATGTAGTGTTCATACGCTTAAAATTTTCGCATATATTGGTTGGCCTCAATTGCTTATGTTCTGAGTTCCAACGTTAGAGTATTAAGATAATCCCTTCGTCACTATTTCATAGCTAAAACCCTTATTGAAAGTTCCAGTTCAAGCATGTCATATGTGATTCATTGGGTGATGTAGTTCTAGCATGTCATTCTCATTTGCTTTTCTCACAATCAGAAAAAACAACACCATTCTCCTAAATAGCAATGTGTTTAAAAGCTTTCTCATTTACTTAAGATTGTATCCTATCGGTGACTACGTGTTTAACTCCTTCTGTTATCTTAATTAATCTGCACATAAATCCTTAGTCATATTCTCACACGTTCCAGAGAGTTCTAGATTCTGTCATTACATATAATTCGCAGACTTTGGATATAAACTTGTCAATTCAACGTTATGTTCATATTCATTCTTCACATGGGCTCAATAAAGAAAACATACTTTTACTCCCTTAAGATGTAACTTCACGAGCTAGTATTCTATATGTATTTTAAAAAGTAGGTGATCGAACGGTTAAAGAGCTTGTGTAAAAAAACGGCCGGCCGCAATTACCTTTTGTAGAGTTCGAATCCCTCATAGTATTGTTTTTCTTTAAAAAAAAAGTCTCCTGTCTAAAGTATCATGCTGCAGCTAGAAAATAAATCTTTTTTGTTACTTCTTCCACCTGGCTGACATGTCTTTTAAAATTTAATTAAAAACCCCTACCATTTTCTAAACATAGCACCTTCCCAGAATGAATGACAAAAATAAATTCGTTAACCTTTTAAAATCACTTGATGGTTCTACGAGTCCAACACACTTACAACTAATTGGAAAATAAAAATTAATTATTCATCAAATAAAACCAAGTCCCATAACGCATTCCTAGTATTAAGATAAAAGCAAACACTACATTAATTCACCACCCATAGCTCTTACAACCTAACGTATAACGCACTGCACTACAAATCCCATGGTCCTCAGTTCAAATCCACAAAATTCCTTTTTAATTCCAAAATATGTGGTTTCTCATTCCCCCCCACCAAATTACAACAACGTCACCACCTCAAAGCCCCTTATCAACAATCCTCCCAACACCTTATCAGCAGTCAACTCCCGATCCCTGGCTCCCCAGCTCCCTGGCTCCCCCTCTGGCGTTGTATCCCCATTTTCTCCCTACTAAGGCTTCTAATGTAAAAATGGAGAAACGTAAAAAAATTATCAGCAACCTCGTGTAACTACCTTTCTAGGCTAATTGTATTGGATTTATTTTGGATTAAATTTTGGATATCAGAGAATCAAATTTTTTATACCTCTACAAAATATCGAAACAAGATATTTTTAAAATCCCATTGCCACAAAATAAACGTACTATATGAAGGAATACAGTATTAATCATTAAAAGTTAAAAAATTATTTTTCAAACGAAACAATTTTCCTCGTTTAGAAATTATAGCGAATTTTTATGATAAAAATCATTAGCAAAGTTTTGTGAATTACAAAAATGACTGAAAAATTGAAAATTCTTACAATGTATTTTAAATTAAATTAGAAAAATATGCTAAATACAAAATTAAATGTGAAGCACTCCTTTTTCTTTAACATCTCACAAAATATTTCTCAACGCAAAACCTGAACCTGTATATTTCAAATTTTGAGACGGAAATTCCTTTAACAGCTAGCTCCATTACTTGCATCTTTATCTTTTCTATGGCCGTAATAGAATTTTTGTCGCATCCATCCTTCAAAAAAAAAGCATCAGATTTAGGGGACTGCTCTCCCTAAAGGATGTGGGGAAGCGGAAAAGATCTAAATCGATACATGCAGAGATAAAGCAATCGATATAAAATATTTCGCTTTACATCACAAAAATAGCCAAGAATCCTATAAGTATGACCTGTCTGAAAATTTCCGCGCAATACTTCAAAACGTTTCTATAAATCCATTGAAATCCGTCCTGGAAATATATCTGTATTTCTTATATCTATCTATCTGTATAGATAGATATGAAATCTACAAGGAAAGCCTTTTATCGCTAAATTTCGCATGCACAGATCTTGCAATTTTAGAGCATTTTTTCCCCATTTCACTGTCGCATATTGATTCGTTGCATTGGGTGGTTTGAGAGCCAGGCTGAATATATATTTCCCATAAATTTAGTTGTTTTAGATTTAAGTTATTGATAACTTTAAGGGAAATCGAGGAAGTTATTTTGATGGCATCTGCCAAATAAAGAATAATAATTTTATATATAAAAAATATAAAAATATTTTTAGATATGAACCTCAATTAAAAATTTTAACGCGTCAAATCATATCAATAGTGTTTTTTAATAAAATTAATAGAAATTTATTTTCTTGAACAGTGAATTGTTAATTTTTATTTGTATAGTGATGTATATGGAAGTATTTGAATAGTAATGGTTGGTTATGGGGTTTTATAGCGCAAGGGCCATATTTGGTCACGCTGCGCAAGACACAACATCAACTTGATATTGCATAAAACAAGACATACAATATCAAGTAACTGACACACATGCAGTGAAAGCTTTACTGACACAGAAGACAGAAATACACCCAGGGAGGAATGCACCTGGCAGGAATCGAACCTGCGCCGCCTACACCGCGAAGGTTGCGAGCGCAATGGGCATACCCACTGACAACGACGCCCCTTGAATAGTAATGAATATGGAAGTATTTGAATAGTAATGAATATTAATCCGAGTTCAGGTCCGTTATGTGACATTTTAATAAATATCAAAGGTATAAAATCCCTCTTGGAGATAATATGAAATAAACTTAACACAATAGTAATTAAAATATATGTGCATCTCCACAAGAAATTCTAATTTATGAAACAGACCTTGTTCAAAAATTTAGTTGTTTTGAGTTCCAAAATTTAGGATTTTTTATAAATATACCTTTAAACCTCTGATGGCTTCTCACGCATATATTCGTTCCGCTGCCTGCTGTCTTCTCTGCATAACTACTAACCAGTTTTGACTTTTTCAACCAATAGATTCTTTCAACCTATAGACTTGGTTCATTATGTGAGTTATGAGGTTAAAACAATAATTCACTACTCGGAAATCTGTCAGAGGGATCAAATTAAACTAAGCCATTCCTAATATTGAAGCTACTAAATAATATCAATATTTATCAACATGTATTGACTATGTAGATAGATGTTACGCATGTAGACAAGTAATTAATTTATTTTGATCATTTAACCTCGTAATCGATAATCATACCCCCACTAATCCACAATTTCATTAATCGTGCAGTTCATTAACTACACGTGGTGCTTTTAATGGATGGTTTCTGTCTCAAGAAATTAAACTATATCCTAAACAAAACAGAAGACATATTTTAGCAAAGGCTGAATTCAATTTATCTATTAACCCTCTGAGTCACTAGATTTCCGAGTGTAGTGTAGTATTGCTTTTTCCCCACAACAAACGGGTCGAAGTAGCCCGGTTGGAAGAGTGACCGATTAGCAACCGGGGGGTTGCGAGTTCGAATCCAATCAATGACCGTCGTGTACAAAGGGGCTGGTACACGTTAAATCTGCCGTGGCCTCAAATGTCCTCACGTTGGCGTGGTGTGGAAGTTTGGAGAGTGAGGTGCCAGCTCAGATGTGACCGCGTCATCTGACCTTGGTTCAAAACTACTTGGTGCTATACTCGGATCTTTCCCTTCGGGTTTGATCCCGGACCGTCACCAATAGCCCATTGTGTTGTTCCAGTGCGACGTTAATTCAATTACCTACTTACCTGCCTACTCACAACAAACGCGGTGAAGTAGCAAACAAAATGATTCAATTGTCATATCTATTGGTTGAAAGAATCATAGGAAATATTATATTGATCAAGGTCAAACCAAGTTTTGTAGAGAAGACTGCAGAGGTTTCAAAACGGATGTATATGTGCGAATCCCTTAGATGGCTAAAGTAATAATAGATTCAAACGCGAATAAAATCATTTGTATATATTTTTAACTCGTAAAAGATATTTAAACAATTAGAATGCTTTGGTGAGACGCAGACTTTATGCCGGACTGATGATTGAAATGTTTTCACAACGCTGTGGGCACGCGGTGAAATAGCTGGATTACTACCGCAATTAAACTCGTTCCCTTTGCTAAGCAAATGCGCTTCCTTTCTCTTTAGAATCTATCGGCAGCAAGCTTGATATATTTAATCACTCGATTTATTTATTGTTCGTTCTTGTTAACCCTCCAAGTGGTTTTTGACGAGATATCTCGTCCAGATATTACTTGTCCAGAGTAGACTTCCAGCTCAGGTGTGACCTCGTCATCTGATCGTAGTTCAAAATTAGGAGGTGTAATCGAATCTTTCCCTTCGGGATCGATCTCGGACCGTTGCCAATAGCCAGTTGTGTTGCTCTAGTGCGACGTTAATTAACTACCTACCTCGTCAACAAGATGTTGCCGATTTTTTTATGATGACGGGATCAAGATGTGGTCAGTTTTCTTCTAGTGACGAGATATCTTATCCATCAAGATCTGGACAGTTTTCTAATGGCGAGGTATCTCGTTAATCAAGATCTGATCAGTTTTCTAATGGCGAGGTATCTCGTTAATCAAGATCTGGACAGTTTTGCTAATGACTAGATAGATACCTCGTCGAGAGAGGAGGATTAAAAGTAAATAAATTTGTTTAGAAAATTATACTTTATTTTTGAATTAATTAACCTTTCGAAGGTATGGACCGCTGACTTGTCCCTAACGCAGTCATTCATCAACGCCAACTAATGTCTAAGTCTTTTATAATAAACAAGATGTAAAAATTATAAATGTCTCATCATTTGAAATCAAATCACATCTCACTGCAATAAATACCAAAAATGAAACTTAGATACTGCGCAAACAGATTTGGTAAAGCAAGAATTAAACTTCGTGTGGTATCTGAAGAAGTTAACTGGCGTCCAAATTGAGATTATAAAGACTCAGTAAGTCCCAGCCTTCCGTCTCAAGGCATTTTTAGAAAATTAAGTAAACAAAAATATTTTTAAGCAGTAAAAGGTATATAAAAACTTCGGTACCGCAGGTATAACGATAAGTAACGGATGTTTTTCAACCCTAAGTTCCCTCCTGTCGATGGGTGCTCAGACTGAATGAAATCTTTTGAAAGGAAATGTATACTTTTCCCCAAATTATAAAGACGCTGAAAGGCTCCCCTATCCGGCCGCGCAATACCAATGTAAGGTGTCGGCGAAGCCATTAAAAAGTATCGCCAGCGAAGTAAAAGCAATGGCAAGTCGAGCACTTGCTTGCAGAAATCGTCCCACTTATAAGGCTGCGAATTCTGGCAAGGCGAGATCGACCTCCTCCGTATGCGCTTTGCAGATTTCAGTTTGAGCACAAAACCATCCAAACATTCGCAGCCGCGGGGGCCAAAAGTGGAATAAGGCAAAAAATGTCGGTCTAAACAGCTGGCTTGGTGGAAAACACCACCCGTGGCACCCCACAAACAGATATGGCCAGAGGCAGCGCACTTTTTCCCTGGGCACCGGCGCGTGTGTGTACTGTGTTCTAGTAATGGATTCGGTCTTTCTTCTTTTAAAAAGCCCTATTCACCCTTTTCTTAGGCCCGAAAAAACTTCCGATAAAAAGCTTTTTCACTTTCCTTTTATTAATGCCATCTTTTGCGCCTGCTGTTTTTTATTTTGCGCTTTATATTTATTACTTGTATTTTATTTTTCATATTTTTCATCCTCCTCGACAGATACACGCACTCACTCAGACACCCGGAAAGCTACCGGCCCAACAATGAGCCGCATGTTGGTTTCCAAAAAACGAAGGCTTTATTAAGCGCTTTTTAGCGTTCCTATTAACGGGGACGTTTTCAGATGTCAGGCGTTGGCACCCTCTGAGTTACGGCCTCTTTTGTTAAGGCATACCACCTTTAAATCAAGCATTTCAGTCACAAGTTCAGGCTTCAGCTCGTGTTTGGTTGGTTGGATGGATGGTTGGTCGGTCAGTTGGTTGGTCGATGCTTATTCCATGGTGCTAGATAAGTTCTGCACCAAGACTTGGAGGTTGTGCAAAATCAATTTTTCAGCTTTTGTAGGGGTTGGAGAAGATCTCTCATACAATGTGGAGAGGTTGGCTCTTTTTTACATTTGGTGCACTGTGGGTAAGACTTGGTACCATCAAGGAGGTCTTATTTTCAGATTGTAAGCCCCTAATACAAACCGAATTTATTTCCAATTTGGTTGGTTGGTTGGTTGACGTTCATCCCATGGTAATAGATAAGTTCTACACCAAGACATAGAGGTTATACAAAATAAATTTTCAGCTATTGTAGTGTGGATGGAGATCTCTTCGCTATTGACATCGATACAATGTGGAGATGCTGGCTCTTTTTTAAATTTGGTGCACTGTGGGTAAAGATTTGGTACCATCGAGGAAGGTCATATTTTCAGTTCGCAAACCCCTAATATAACCAGAACTGATTTCCAATTTGATTGGTGCTTATCCCATCGTGCTAGATAAGTTCTGCATCAAGACTTGGAGGTTGTGCAAAATTAATTTTTTATCTATTGTAGTGGGATTGGAGATCTCTCATACAATATGGAGAAGATGGCTCTTTTTTACATTAGGCGCACTGTGGGTAAGACTTGGTACCATCGACGAGGTCTTATTTTCAGTTCGTAAGCCCCTAATACAACCCGAACTGATTTCCAATTTGGTTGGTTGATTGGCACTCATTCCATGGTGCTAGATAAGTTCTACACCATGACATAGAGGTTGTGCAAAATTAATTTTTCAACTATTGTAGTGGGGTTGGAGATCTCTTGGCTATGGGCATCGATACAATGTGAAGAGGCTGGCTCTTTTTACATTTGGTGCATCGCGGGTAAGACTTGGTGCCATTGACGAAGGTCATATTTTCAGTTCGCAAACCCCTAATATAAAATGAATTGATTTTCAATTTGGTTGGTGCTTATTCCATCGTTCTAGATAAATTCTACTCCAAGATATGGTGGTCATGAAAAATTAATTTTCAGCTGTTGTAGTGGGGTTGAAGATTTTTTGGCTATCGTTATGGATACAATGTAGGATGTGATGTGGAGAGACTGGCTCTTTTTTACATTTAGTGCACTGTGGGTACCACTTGGTACCATCGACGAAGGTCATATTTCCAGTTCGTAAACCCCTAATACATCTCGAACTGGTTTTCAATTTCGGTTTTCAGAATGAACGTTTGATGACTTGAATGCAACAGAAATTTAAATGTTCAAAGTTATTTTATTATTTATTAGTTTTAAATGGATGTCGGTTCAGCTTAAGTAGATTAATTTAGGTATGGCTGCTACAAATGACTAGGAAGCTTTTGCCAAGTCTTTTGTGAGATAATAATTACCATTTAATTATAATTAGTAAGTTTGTGCAGTACATTTTCGAATAACGAAGAAACTTTCAAAGGAAAATAATTATTTATTTCAAAAATTAAGATTTCTAAGCTTTTCACATGAGAAAAATAACCCTTTGATTTTTTCCATACTGCATATTTTTCCCATGCGTTGAGTTTTCTCTACAAATGAATGCAGAACTACGAAGTATAGATGAAAATAACGATTTTTCCAGTTTTTCTTTTCCTAGAATTAATGAGCTTGGGGATGCGCTTGCAAATATCTCGAACAGAAAACTATTTGATCTGGTGGTGCTCTTGAGTCAAATGACAATCGACTATAGAACTGTTGTTTTTGTATGAATGTTGTACATAATTTTGCATCCTTTCCTCGTGTGGTCCATCGTCTTTCTCATTAGTTTTATAAGTAATTTATTTTTTGGAAGTACTGTTATTATGTTGCAAAATTGTAACGATTTCTTGAAAATACTGTGATAGATAATTTTTTAATAATTATATTATTCATTAACCCTTTTATTCCTGGAAATTAACTTTGTTTATCTGATTAAATATAAGACACTTTAACTACTTTGATTCCAAATTAGTGATATTTGCTACAAAAATAAAATTACTTGCTGGGATGAACTGGAGTTAAAAATGTACATTTATGTGCACAACTGCGGAAAAAGAAATTGAATCATCCCTCTTTACTCGCGCATTTATTTAAAGCAAGTTCAAAGATACCGTTTGATAAGGAATGATGGATTTTTTATGCATCATAAGCAAACAATTTGTTTAAGAGGTCATCTTCATGTACAATTGCGTAACTTCATAGTTTCCAATGACAACTATTTTTGACGCCAAATGTCAAATATATAATAAAATTTATCCTCGAATATCACGTGGTACACTGTTTCTGGATTATGAATAAGTAAAATTTAGAGCCTTTAATGTTATTTTCCTAGACTTCGATTCATATATTCTCAAAATAGCTTCCTATCGCGCTGATAATTTTTATAATGTTGCTTTTAAAGAACCCAAACAAATTTTTGTAACGTTTCTTTTTAAGTTGATTTTAATGTGTAATATTGATTATGACACAGTATTCGAAAACAATCATGAATTGCAACTTTCATACATTTTGTTTGGAATCCATTCATGACTTCTTACCCTACAATGCAAAATATTCCACATTTTGTTGCAATAACAAACTTAATAATTGCTATTTTTAGTCATTTTTATACAAATAGATGACGAATTTTTACCAAAAGGAAAGAGTTACGTAGTTTCGTATCAATTTCCATCAAAGTTCGCGAAAGTTGATATTCATAATTGTTTTTATTATTAATTTCATAACTTATATGCATACTAAAAATTAACTTATAAAAAATAATGTACATTTTGTTTTGGTTATTTAATAGTAACATAGTAAAAACTTTCAGCGTGATAGGAAGATATGGGTAAAAGTCTAGGAAACTTACTAAACATTAGATGCTCCAAACTTTCCATGCTCATAATCCAGAAATATCTTAACCGCTTGGTATTCGAGGATAAGTTTTATTATATTCGACATTTGGGCGTCAAAATTAGTTGTCTTTGGAAACTATAAAGTTAGTGCGCAATTTGATATGAAGATGACCCCTTAAGCAAAATGTTTTCATACGAATGTATAAAAAACCATTATTCCTTATCCAGAAACAGCTGAACTACTTGATATGAGACGATAAATTTTATTATAGATCTAAAATTTGGAGTCAAAATTAGCAGTACGTAATTTGGTATAAAGATCTCTGAAGCAATTTTTTTCTTATGGATTTATAGAATACGTTATATCTACAAAGGAATGATACCTTTAAATATGCTCTACATGCATGACAAAAGAGGTGTGATTCAACTTTTTTCGGCAGCGTTAAGAAATGCTAAACTTATTTTGTTAGAACCAAAACATGGTGAAAAAAAGTAAGGCTTTCAGGCACTATAAAATATTGTGTACATTTGCTTCTCTTGGGACGAATATGTGTGACTATTTTATGTGACGAAAGTGGGATTATTTTTTAGTTGAAACTTTGTAATGATAGTGCAGATGCCAAAATTTTCGGTAGATAAATACAGTATATTGATTAACTACTACGATGCTAACTAATGCCGGATTATGGATCAATCAATCGGGTTCTTTTCTGATAATCATCAGTGTCAACTCGGCACTAAAAGACTGGATCATATTATTTTATGCTGAAGTGTTTCAGTTAATCCCCTAATTATATATAGATGCATTACGTGAGTATAAGCGAGAGTTATTTTTCCCATTCGTGTTTTAGTTTTGAAGCCTTAGATATTGAAATAGCTTTGATTTCAAACAAGTTTGAAAGATTCATTAAAGTTAAAAACTGTTTTGAATTTTTTCAAACAGAATGCTAGGTTTTCGGGAAATTTTATATTTATTCATAGTAGCTCTAAGTAAATATGTACAACACGATTTGGATAAGGAAAAAAAGATTATAGAAAGATCATCATGAGCTAAAATGTTTTTATCGCTTATTATTACCGAATCGATGAATATCGATGTATTACCGAAATAATTTTGGCTCAATTTTAAGATATTTAAATTTCTTTCTATGTGATTAAACTAGCGTTAGATAATTTAAAGTTATTTGTCTACAAAATAAAAAAAAAGCTCTCCCCGGCGGGGAATCGAACCCCGGTCTCCCGCGTGACAGGCGGGGATACTCACCACTATACTACCGAGGATAAGAGCGATTGCCGAAACCCGGGATCGAACCAGGGACCTTTAGATCTTCAGTCTAACGCTCTCCCAACTGAGCTATTTCGGCACGTCGGTCAGTGGCTAAGTAGGAAACTGGTTTTAGCTCACGTGAACGGTGGAGATAAGATACTGGAAAGATGAAAGTACAAAGCATTTTGAAAGGAACAATCCGGTAAAAAACTGAAAACATGTGGATTAAAACGTTATCTGTGATTTAAAGGAATTGCATTTTTTACCATTTTTGGCAATTAGTTAAAATTTGGCAATTAGTTACCTTAAGGGGTACTGAATAGGGTATGTTTCGTCGAGTTGATAGGCTTTTTCGACCATTTTAATTCATTGTTATACTTTATGAAATTTTGTTAATTTTGACGTATGTTTAAAGCTGTGTGTGTTTCGTGTGAGCAACAATCGATAATTAATTTTCTTTCTCTCAATTCCATGTGTGATATTTTTAATACGCTTACAAGTTTGAAAGACTAATTGGAGTTTGGTGGGGATCAAGTCGTTTTGAGGCTATAGGCCCAAATTGGAGGAACTTTGTCCAAAATAGTTCTCAGGTTTATGACCCAAATACATTTCTATGCATTCATTACAAAAACACAAAGTCAATTCTTATAATTATTAGTAAATACCATCTATTTATACATGAATATTAACTAATTATACAGTGGAATAAGAAAATATTTCGTAAAAATCTATAAGTAGAAGAAAATCGAGCATTCTAATTAATCTTGTGTTTCGAAACATTTTGTCATCTTGTGTTTCGAAACATTAATTATAAAATGTATGAAATAAATTAATTGCGATTGGTGCTAAGTGTTAAAATAATTGCTGGGGTTTTTTAATTTTTCACAAAATGAAATTTATTTATAAAATTTTCACGCTCATATTGATAACTAAATCGGGGAAAACTCAGATTATGGATCGCATGACATTAATGTGATTCTCGGTCTAATGACGTAACTAAGGGAGATCGACCGCTGGTGCCAATGTCTAAAGAGGCACTGTCTGCATTTCAAAAAAATGTATTTAAATGTTTTGTAGGTTTTTTTTTGAAAAACGTTTATATTTTGAGCATAATTTTGTTCTTTACACAGAAGTTTATTCCAGTGTTGTGCAGGTAAATGCGTGTTGGAAGAGTAACGGACAGCAACCGGAGGGTTGCGAGTTCGAATCCAACCAAAGATCGCCGTGTACAAAGGGGGCTGGTGCACGTTAAATCGATAGAGGCCTCAAATGTCCTCACGTTGGCGGGGTATGGAAGTTTGGAGAGTGGGGTGCAAGCTCAGGTGCGAACTCGTCATCTGACCGTAGTTCAAAATTACATGGTGTCCTCCCCTTCGGGTTTGATCCCGGACCGTCGCCAATAGCCCGTTGTGTTGTTCCAGTGCGTATTTAGTTAAACACCTACCTACCGATAATATTAATTTTATACAAATTCGATTTTGTATGTTCTTTTTGCGATTGTAATATAAGATACTCTTTAATCTCATATTTGTTTAAATTTACATTAGAATATTCAAAAAGCACTCACCAAGGGCAAAGATGGTTCGAGAGGGAGACCTATTGCTCTCGAATCCTCCCCGAAACTATTTTAGAATTAAGCTATTAAAAGCACATACCTGCAGCTAGTTAGATCAGATAATATCAAAGTTTTACACATTACAGGTAAAATATACGTCAGAGTTCATCAACAGCCTGAAAGCGTCGCAAAACCCATTAAACACAATGTTTATTTTAACATTACGGTATTAAAAAGGGAGAGAATGAAGACAGGGCCATTCAAAATTATTTTCTGAATGCCTGCTTGATGAAGGAAATTCTGTTAGAAAATGAAATGTTTTTAAGTCAGAGGAGGGTCAATAGAATGATAGAATAAACTCGTTTTTAACACAGTCGCATGTTTAAAAGACTAGCCATTTGTACTAACTAGAATGCTCGATAATTGGTTGGCTGCCTTTACATCAAGTTTTGCATTTTTATTTTCAGAAATTCAGCCTTATGTCTAAAATATAACTGCTACAAAACGTAATAGGCGTGATGAGTCTAGCCATCTTTTTTATTCAAGTGACTTTCAACGCTGTGAATTTGGGATATAAAGCTTTCAAACATAATTTTTATTAAGGTTTACGACTCAAATACACTTTTTGAGCTCAAACCGCTTCAGGCTCAAATATATCTTTCAATTTTAATTTTTTTTGATTAAGTAGCATAAATTAAAAAAATACTAACGATAAATCAATCCTAACCCCCTACTTTTTTTTCAAGTTAATATCTGTTACAATACATTCAAAAACAGAAATTATCAATTAAAAATCAAGATTTCGTATGGAACACTCCACACAACCTAAGTATCGCATAAAATCGTGCTATCAAAACACCGAGCGCAATTATTTCACTTCCAAATCATTGTTTCCGTGAACCCTAAATAAACAAACCATCAATTAATTTGAGCCTCCTTCATCGAAAGTACGACAAAAAAAACGAAATCGTCCTCTTACTAGTTGCAAACGGCCGCGGGTACTGCTTATTACTCCAATGGCCCAAGGTCTATTAATTGGATTAAAGCGGCCCTACTTAGCTTAAATGTTCGCAGAAAAGCGGAAGAAAATGACTCGTGAGCTATTGTGCGGCGCCTAAACCACTCAGGTTTCTTCCAAAAGACTCAATTTACGGTTTATTTATGCTGTGTATTTTTAAACCTCTCCCCTCCCCAACCATCGAAACCTCATTCCTGGGAGCTGAGCTTTTAAGCAAATGAATCCCTCCCTCTGCGACCCCCCCATTTCAGAAGTCCCATCCCGTGGTACTAAGCGGTAACAGAGACGTGATCATTGACTAGTACCTACTGGAAACCAACCAATTTTACGCCCCGGGCCCTGCGACCCCCCTCCCCACGGTGAGCTTCACCTCACCCCTGCGACACAGGACTCGTAAAGGCGAGACAGTTTTAAGATGGACTTTTTTTTATGGAAAAATTCCCTTTACAAAAGCTCTTCCTCTCGCACGAAATCACACGAATCAGAAAATTTCTTAGAATCTAATCGCCTGAGAACGCTCGTAAAGTGGTAAAAGTAAGAGACGTCGCGATAGGAAAAAGGGTGACAAAGATTAGCGCGACTCATTTTTATGTTTGTCTTTTACCTTCCCCCGAACCGCCCCCTTTCGAGTGTTGTTGATGGACTAGTACTTGGACAATGCAGCAGCGCTTTTGTAGCCCTCAGCGGTTTTTGTGCCGTTGCAAGAGACCGGCAAATGGATCGGGGTTTTTTCCTTTTGTGCTTTCGATCTCCCAAAGGGGCAAGGTTACGCACCTTCAAGCTTAGGTTAAGAGATGATTCAGTGTACACTGATATAAGTGCCTATCAACTTCGTCAGTTGATACAAGCGCGGACGTTTTAATAGGATGGTTTATCGACGCCTAGTCTTTTAGGGAAGGGTAAGGAGGGAAAAGAGCGTGTCAACCTCAGTTTGGCCCTTACTGCTTGAGCATTCACGGCCACACTGAGGATTAAAAAAACAGATTAGATTAAAAAACTTTTACAATGTGTTTGAAAATAATTAAGAAAACTATAGTAACTTCGCAGCGCACACGGCATTAAACCTCGTACTGAACACCTTTCAAAGAGAATTGATCAAATCGTAATTCTAGTGTTCAATTACTTTTAATAACAGAAGTTGGTGTCATGGTTATGAAATTATGACACTTTTATATTTATACTTTAACCCTTCTGGTGGTTGTCTACGTGGTATTTCGTCATTAACAAAACTGACCAGATCTGATGGACGAGATATCTGGTCATTAGAAGAAAACTGATCAGATCTTGATCTCGTCATTTGTATAATTGGTCAGATCTTGATAGACGAGATATCTCGTCGAAACCACTTTAAGGGTTAAGAGAGAAACGGTATCTTTTATAATTATATAACTACCTACAAAAATAACTAGGCATACCGATGAATTGAGAGTGAGAAGTTAGACTGATTACATAAAATTTACCTTTCTTGAAGGTATGGTTTTATCTCGGTAATAAACTTTCAAGTTTCTATAAAAATATTGTCACCCTTTTCTGCTAAAATCAAATGCACACTTTGATAAAGTACTTTTGATAAATTTCGAAATTTATCAGGTGTATGAGTAGACAAGTGGTTAATAAATGAAATATATTTTAACTATAAAACTTAATCTTATTTTTTAAACTTCTAAACTTAATCTGAAACGAGATTCTGACGTGACGTTCGGTAAGAGTATCTGAGCTGCCTTGCCATCACAAGTTTTTTTTATTCAAAAGTTAAAATTCCTCATTTGTAGATATTTATTTATTCAAAATGACTCCTATCAGGAGCTTTTGATAGTCAACTTGCTTAAATTGTTGAAAGTGCATGATAAAGCCACTTTTGACCAATCACAAAAATATATTCTTTCGTTTAATTAGTTCAAAATGAATCATTTAGCTTTACCTCGAATAAATATCTCATTTAAGATAGAAAAGCCTTAGTTTTCGAAAACTAAGTACATTCCATAAATGTACGTAAAAACCTTCAAGTAAACGTAAAAGCAGAAAAACATCCCAATTCCTAATGGGGCCGCGGTAGCCGGTTCGAAGAGCAACCGGAGGGTTGCGAGTTCGAATCCAACCAAAGACCGCTTTGTACAAAGGGGGCTGGTGCACGTTAAATCGGTCGTGGCCTCAAATGTCCTCACGTTGCATGATGTGGAAATTTGGAGAGTGGGGTGCCAGCTCAGGCGTTGCCTCATCATCTGACCGTGGTTCAAAACTACGTGGTGTTATTCTTGGATCTTTCACTGCGGGGGTGATCCCGGACCGTCGCCAATAGCCCGTTGTGTTGCTCCAGTGCGACATTAATTAAAATACCTAAAATAACTACCTACCCTCTTTTTTCTCCTTTCATTTTTTACTCGATGTCGTCTTGTGTTTGGCGCAGCTTGGCCAAAAGAAGTATGGACCTTGACCATAAAACTTCAAAACAACTAACCCGGTTAATTTCAACTGCTTTAAAGTCTCGTATCAATTTGTCTCGAATCCTGCGAAGTTGTAAAACGCAATTGGGGGAGGCATTTAAAGGAGAGCGTTTACTGTTTGCGAAAAGACAATTTGTATGATTGAAACAAAACAAAGTGAGTTGAAATTGGTAATTTTTTCGTCATAAAAAATGTAGAACCCTGAAAACAAAAATACAAATTTGAATTTAAGTTTAAAATGTTTTAAATATTGAAATGACGGATTTTTAAAGTTGCCGGTTTTCTGGTTACCAGATTTTCAAGGTTTCACTGTACTTAATATTTATTAACAAAATTATCACTCAATAGCGTTATGAGGTACCAGGCACTTTTATACGCAACATGTAACAACCGTTAACCCAAACTGATCAAACTCGTAGGTAGGTGGTTAATTTACGTCACACTGGACCAACGCAACGGGCTGTTGGCGACGGTCCGGGATCAATCCCGAAGGGAAAGATCAAGGACGTCTCGTAATTTTGAATCACGGTCAGATGACGAGAACAACCCCTGAGCTGGCACCCCTCTCCAAACTTACACACCACGCCAACGTGAGAACTTGGGGTAATATTTCTAATTTACAAAATATTTGTAAATGGTCAAAGAGACAAGATGTTTTACTAACCAGATGTAGAATTAAAATTTTAATCACATCCTTCTTATTCCGATTCAATCTCGAAGAATCAGCGGAATGTCTCATATGTAAAGTAGATTCATTAGATCATATTTTACTTCACAAAATACAATAATTAACAAAAAGACTCCAATCCTTAAAACTTCAAACAGCTAATAACTTCTTCAATCTGATGACCAGAGCATTTGAAAACAAGACTACAACAAAAAGATTAATCCGATTTCTAATCTCTACAAACAAATTCTAAGCCTCAACAACCCTACCCTTCTAATTACTGTTAAGCAAAATCTAATAATCCAACAATAGAGGCGGAAGTTGACAACGTCGTAACCACAAGCCCCAAAACACCCAACAATTTTGAATTCTTGAACGTGAGGACATTTGAAGTCACGACAGATGTAACGTGCCCCTATGTACACGACGGTCTGGCTGGACCGAGTTTCGAACTCGCAACCCTCCGGTTGCTAATCCGATGCTCTTCCAACTGGGTACCACTGCCCGATTCTTCAGTCGTACTCGTCTCCAATAATAGCTGCATGAAAAGGTCACGCACACAATGAAAGTTTTACTGACACAGAAGAGAGAAATACACCCAGGGAGGAATGCACCTGACAGGAATCGAACGTGCGCCGCCTACAACACGAAGGTTGCTAGCAAGATGGAAAAATCCAAGGACAACCCCGCGTAATTTTGGACCACGGTCAGATGACGAGAGAACACCTGAGATGGAACCCCACTCTCCAAACTTCCACACCACGCCAACGGGAGGGCATTTGAAGCCACGATAGATTTAACGTGTACCAGCCCCCGTGTACACGACAGTCTCCGTTTGCTAATCCGTTGCTTTCCCAACTGGGCTACCGCGTATCTCCAAAGTGACTATCGGGGCAGAAGAGTGCCTACTGTGGTTGCAATAGCAACACTGATAAATAAACGTGACTTGTGGCCGTCCATTCTCCTCAGCCAGGAGGATTTGTTAACAGAATATCGAGTGGCGGGTGAATCCGAGTTGTCGATCGTAATTACTGAATCCATCACTGTTTGATGGGGCCCGTGAGGGCTGGGGGATTCAAAAAGGGGTAGCACAAAAAAGGGGAGGGAATCAATCCGTCGCTGTTCATACGCTACAGTAAAGCCGGACTAAAAGCAATGGGGAAGGGCAGTAAAACGAAAGGGGATTAGCCCCACCCCGCCCGATGAAACCAGAGATAATGGTCCCGCGAGGACATCATGAAAAAGGGCATAATATTCCACAATCAGACTGTCATACGTTAATGCGAGCTGTTAAGTGATACGTGGAAGAATCGGGACTTTCACTTTACAGATGGCTCGAGTTTTAATTTTCTTCCCCTTTGTGACGGCCGAAATAGAATCCGCTGGCTGGTCCCGATGGCCACGATGCATTTCTCAAAGTGAATTGAACACTCAGCGATGAGGATTGCATTTGCGGCAAAGAATCTTAGTGTTGAGCTTTCGGAATTCACTAATCAAGTTGTATGGCTCGCTTGTAACCTTCAAAATGGATTAAGGTGTATGTATGTATGTATACACTAGAAATCACGAAAATGGACCAGAATAAAAATTTTGTTATTGTAAATATCCGGAATAATTTTCTAGTTACAAGGGATTTTCGTTAGGTACTTTCACCAGTGCAAACATGTTTCCGAAACTTTGAACTTGAAACTACAAACTCTGAACCTCAATCAGAGTTTTGTAGTTAAGAAATAAATTTTTAGTTGATTTTTGAATGGCTAAAATTCCTGAAAAAAATCTCGATTTTTTTAGACTACCTTAGGGAAAACAATTGTTAAAAATAACCTATTCCCTCTAGCAACTTGATTGAGCATCAAAACTTGAAGAATAACAGGAATAATTTCCGACAGGAATTGTCTTTCTGAATACTTTAGAATTTGAGGTATCACTATTCAAAAACATGCTAATTAGCTAATTATATCTAAATTATATAATTAATAATTACCTTAATCTGACTTTTTCTCACTGAAAGGAATTTAAGCATAAGCCAATGACTTGTTGGAAAAGACTAGATTTTTAAGTCAAAATTTAAAAAAATCTTCTAGTGGATACGTACACCTTAAATGAAAGATTTATTTTTACTAATACGGTTTAAATGAACATAGTTTAGACACCGATTTTCCCTTTAGATTTAGGTTCCGTCGTGGTTCAGTGGGTATGCTCACTGTGCTAGCAACCTGCGAGTTGTAGGCGACGAAGGTTTGATTCCTCCCTGGTTGTATTTCTGTCTTCTGTGTCAGTAAAACTTTCTTTGTATGTCCATTAATTGATATTGTATGTCTTGTGTCTGGCGCAGCATGGTCAAATATGGCTCTTGCGCCATAAAAATCCAACAAACCAACCTCTAGATTTATATTCTATTGTAAACCCTCCAAGTGGTTTCGACGAGATATTTCGTCCATCAAGATCTAACCAATTTTGCTAATGATGAGATATCTCGTCATCAATATATGGCCGATTTTTTGACGAAGACGGGATCAAGATCTGGTCAGTTTTCTAATGATGAGATACCTCGTTGAGACAAGTACGTGATGTTGTCTTCGGATCTTTCCCTTAGGGGATTGATCCCAGATCGTCGCTAATAACCCGTTGTTAAATTAACTACCTACCTCGTTGAGACAACCACCAGGAGGGTCAACAAGAAATAAAAACTGACAAGTTGGGGAAAGAATTTTTTACACCTTAAAAATTCTTTCACATAAAATTAAATTATCTCTTAAATTAACACGATGCTCTTTCTAAAATTTCGAGAATATGTAATCCACTTTAACTCAGATCAAAGAGAGAAACTATCCAAATCATTCAAAATTCGTTAATTTTATCACCTGTATTCTTAAAATCTTAATTTATGCTTAGATTATTTAGAAGGCTCTAGGCAACATAGTGATAAGCCACCAGATGAAAAACAAATTATTCAATAGGAAGAAAAGAATGTCTTATTGATTGAATGAGAGTGCGTAATACTTGAAAGTGTAAGATAACATGATCTCTTGAAAATGGATTAACTAACCATTATAATTTTGGAAATTTTTATAACTTGAAAAATGCTAAAATTGGTTACTAGCTGTCGAAGCCCTTTATGTTTCCAAACACATAAGTGATACGAGCATTTAAAGAATAAATAAACCGCTTTTGGTGATTTTTCAATATAACTGAAATTTAATTTAATCAATAATATTCTGGTACAATTTTTAAAACATCGGCTTAGAGCAGAAACGCATTAACTGACATTTTTTCTGAGGCACTAAATGCTTATTTTCATGAGAACTACATTGTCATATTTTAATCTATTTAAAATATATGCAACACAATCAAAATGCTTATAATTTTATTTTTGACCTACAAACTAACAGTTTTTTCTTTAAAAACTACAACAGTAAAAATATTTGCATCAGTTAATGAGTTTCTGCTCTAAGCGGAAGATATTTGTTCGAATTTTTTAAAATTCATTTTCCATTACATTATGCACATTTGTCAAAACATGAACTGTGAAACTAAATTGAAATGTTTTGAATCCAATATTTTTGTATTTTATATAAGTGATACGATCTTTTCTCTTACATTTTTTTGTCTTAATTCCCCATTAATCACTTGTTATCTTATCTATTTTATTAAGGGGCAGTGGTAGCCCGGTTGGAAGAGTAACGGATTTGCAACCGGATGGTTGCGAATTCGAATCCAACCAAAAGACCGTCATGTACAAAGGGGGCTGGAGCACGTTAAATCCGTCGTTGCCTCAAATGTCCTCACGTTGGCGTGGTGTGAAAGTTTGGAGAATGGGGTGCCAGCTCAGGTGTTGCCTCGTCATTTGACCGTGATTCAAAATTAAGTGATGTCCTAGTTTCTTTCCCTTTGGGATTGATCCCGTACAGTCACTAATAGCTCGTTGTGTTGCTCCAGTGTGACGTTAATTAAAATATCTACCTAAATACCCATTTTATTAAGTTCATACTGTGCTTACATGGTTGTTGATAAAAAATCACTGTCAGAAAAACCTCGCACCACAATCCCTTTTCTCAAAAACAAAGTGCTTCAAAACATCGAAATAAACAGGTGAAAACTTGCGAAGCCTTTGTGTAGACGAGCTCTTGGACGTGATCCAGATTGGTTGTTTGAAAGATCCCTAGTCAAGATCAAAGCTTCGAAATACGATCCAGTTTTCCTACCTACATCAATTCCGTTGGATTTCGTTTTTACCCTCCTCCAGTTGCGAAGGGAACTTTCCCTACCCCCGTATTTAGGGTTCGTCAATGCTTGTCGATAAATTGAGCGGAACTTGAAAAAACGAAAGATAAATCAAAAATGGATCTCCACTTCGGACCGTGAATAGATTTTAGGGAAGAGAATGAACTTCTTGCTTCTTTGAATAGATTTTCGTTCTGTTCAGTCAAAATAGATATACTAAATAGGCATATGATTTCGTATTTAATCAACGAAATTACTTCCGAGAAAGAATATTAAGTCGCGTCTTCACACTGATCGTACTAAAGACGCTGTAAGTGCTTTAGAATTTATCCGCGAGTATAAATTTATTTACATAAATTTTTCAAAACAATAATCTTGTGTGGAAATATTCATTCCGAGCTTTATAACATCGACCCATAATAAAATAGACGCATCCATGAGGGTAGTGTTGTGGTCTTAACCCTCCTGGTGGTTGTCTTGACGAGTTATCTGTCAGAAGGAAACTGACCAGATCTTGATGGACGAGATATCTAGTCAAAAGAAAACTGACCAGATCTTGATCTCGTCCTCAAAAATAAAATTGCAATATCTTGATGACGAAATGTCTCGTCATTAGAAAAATTGATCAGATATTGATGGACGAGATATCTCGTCGAATCAACTTGGAGGGTTAAGATCTCAGAAGGGTAGGTCACTTGAACTTGGGAATTGACTTGGGCCGAATGGCTATCGAAGCGCAAACTAGTGTTTTTCGGCACGCTCATCAATTCGTCCTCGTTAGGATTCGTGCTTTCTTCAATAACACGTGACCTTCACATGCAGATCTCGAAACCGAGTGGTCGGGAGAAATAACCTGAATCAATGCGCATGTGCTCCGTCTATTTCATAGAAGGTCAATGCTTTATACTTGATTGATAAAATGTCAGGTATGGAAATTTTATCTCAGCATCATGCAAAGAGCATGCTACATTTAGACTAGTCATTGCAGTTTACAACATTTTAAGCAAATCACGGTAATTTCAAATACACTCACTGCCAAAAGTTAAGCACGAAGCTGTAAAATGCGAAAAAATCGACAAGTACAACTTTGATACGAAATGCGGCAGGAAAGTAGCAAATATGTTTATGCATGAAACAAAACAAAGAATTACATACAAAAATGAAAACAATATTGAATTTTCATAAATTATAAGATGAAGTCATATTGGAGTCATTAACAAAATGATGTTTCAATCCAAAGCAAACAAAACCGACATTAATAGGTATGTGACCACCCCTCATCCTCATACAAAGTTTACAACGTGTGACCATGCTTTCCATGAGGTGATCAACCACCCCAGAGTCAAGTAATCGCCATTCCTCCTGTAGAGCAGTTTGCAACTCTGTGAGTGACTGGGGGTGAGAAACGTGCAGACACAGCACGGCCGAGGGCATCCCAAAGATTTTCAATGGGATTAAGGTCGGGCGAGTACGCCGGCCAATCCATACGCGCAATTCCCTCACTCTCCAGGTAGTCGTCGACGATGTTGGCTCGATGGGGACGCGCATTATCATCCATTAAAACGAAAGCAGGACCAACTGCTGCAGCACACAACATCACAGTGGGTTCTAGGACTTCATCCCGATACCGAACAGCCGTCACAGAACCCCGTCTATAGATATGCAGGCCGGTGCGATATCTCAACGAAATCCCTGCCCACACCATGATGCTTCCACCTCGGAATGCGTGATTCTCGATGATGTTCTTAGGCCGATTGCGTGTGCCTTGTTCTCTCCAGACCCTTACACGCTTGTCATCTGGCTCCAGGGCAAATCTCGACTCATCCCTGAACATAACGTTGGCCCAATCAGACACGGTCCAATTCACATGTTGCCGACACCACTTTAATCGTGCCCCTCTGGATTGGACGGATAGAGGAACAAAAACTCGTGGTACCCGGGCTTACAGTCCATTCATGTGTAGCCTTCGGCGAACAGTAGTGGCAGATATCGTCTTACCAATGGACGCTGCAACCATAGATGTCACACGTGTGGAAGTCGCTCTTCGATTTCGCTTGGCTAAAACAGCAATACATCGATCTTCCGCGGAGGTTGTAACCCTTGGGCGACCGGCCACAGGTCTTCGGACAGCTGTTTGGCTTGTTTGGAATTGTTTCCATAATCGTGAAATGACGGAATGATGAACGCCGAAGAAAATAGCAACATCTGTGATTGATTGCCCTGCTTCAAGGCGTCCCACAGAACGCCAGCTCTCACTATCTGCCATTCGTCTTCAGGAAGCCACAGAAACACGTCTGTCTTGAAAACTAATCGTTCGAAAGTTATAAACACTTTTTATCAGCACTTACATGAAACTCCTCTAACCCTTCACAATGCTGGCTTCTTAAACGACTGCCTTTTTTGCATTTCTCGACACGAAACCATGATTGGTTGTTACAGAACATATTTGCATACTTCCATCTGCCTCTGCAGCGAAATGTAGCCTCTCAAATTCAGATTGGCTTCCGGAAATTAACATTTTACTTTCCGTGCTTAACTTTTGGCAGTGAGTGTAAATTACGTGATGGAGACAGATAAAGACCAGTACGCATTTTAGTAATTTTCCAGTTCCCACAAAAGCAAGTTTTTGTATACTGCAGTCTGAATCACGTGTTGAATTTGAGAAGGCTTCTGAGGAGCCGATGGGAAATTTTATTCACCCTAGTGAACAAATGCTTTACCGAGTTTTTATCAAGGTTCTACTGTGGGTAAAGAAAATATTTGCACATTTTGTTTTCGTTGTATTACAGCTAAAAGATCCCAAAACAAACAGTTTCACGGCATTTTATTGCTGATATCAGTAAAATATTAAATTAACATCTTTCTATTAAATTAACTCCTAAATGGCAATAAACGACATTCATGGGGTAGTTGAATTAACGTCACACTGGAGCAACACAACGAGCTATTGGCGACGGTCCCAAGACGGTCCGGGATCAATCCTGAAGGAAAAAATCAGAGGACAACACCTCGTAATTTTGAACCACAGTCAGATTACAAGGCGATACCTGAGCTGGCACACCACTCTCCAGACTTCCACATCACGCCAACGGCCAACGTGAAGGACAATCATGGAATTTAAAATGTATTTGCATATCTTTAACCAGGAAAAGCAATACATAAGTTAAAATACGTTATACGCTGGGAAGGGGTGATACTGAATTTATAAGGTAAAATTGCGGCTTTCGTAAATTATAGAAATATACCTCATGATTTTAAACCACGGTCAGATGTAGAACTGATGCTTCTGGGAGACCTGCGTGGCTTTCAATAAAATATCAAAAATAGTCTAATTTTAGACGATCATTTATTTTATACGGTAATTTAATTGCGTTTCCAATTAGAAAATAAAATGTTAAAAGAATTAAAAAAACACAACCGACTATAGCAAGGATTCTGTATTAAAATTGCTACAATGCTGATACAGTTACTGAATTAAGTAGTCAAAGTTCACAAAAGGCCTTGATCCAGAAAAGGAAACTCGTCATCTAACCGTTGTTCAAAAGTACGTGATGGTGTCCGAGGATCTTTCCCTTCCAGACCATCGCCAATAGCGCGTTTGTTGCTCCAGTGCGACGTTAATTGAAATACCTACATACCTACCTACCAGAAAAAGAAACATGGTTGTGATATGAGAAACAAAAAATTGGGGCCTCACTATTCAAAAGTACAAATTTTAGTTTCAACGTTTTTGATATAAAGTTATCCGGTATAATTATATTTCACGGATTGATCATCCGGGCCAGTCCGTGAGGTTCGTAGACAGAATTTCATTCCAAACGGGGCCAAAAGTTAGTAAAAATACAATTTCTATGCCAAATGAAGACACGGTCTTTACTATGATTTTCATAAGTTTACCGAGTCTATCTTAAATTGATTTTAATTTGATTAGATTAATTTTAAAGTAAAATATTGCGAAAGGTGATACATCTCAGTACATCTTGAGAGCACAGAAATCATTTTAAAATGGTTGTGTTTCGCTAAATTATGACAAATCAAATTGAGAAAATATTCAATCTCAAAAGATATATTTCCATTTAATCTTGAAAAAATATTTCTCTGAATTCACTTTTGTTTCTGTCGCCACTGAAGCGTTGATTCGGTATTTAGATATCTTTGAATTATGCTGCTTAGTTTTGACTAGAGAAATATATTAACCCTCAAGAGTGGTTTCGATGTGTGTGAGATATCTCATCCACCAATATCTGGCTAATTTTGCTAATATATGCCAACAATTACATCAGGATGACGATATATCTCGTCATCAAGATATTGCTAATTCTTTATGAAGATATCAAGATCTTGTCAGTTTTCTTCTCATGACGAGATATCTCGCCCATCACGATCTGGTCAATTTTGCTAATGACGCGATATCTCGTCCAGATATCCACCAGGAGGGTTAATTAGGGGCCGCCATTTATCTTCATTTTGAGTATGCATGACTAACACTAACACTGATAAATGCCCGGTACCTGGTCCTTATTGTTGCTAGAATCTGTCCCGTTACCACATATTGATTTTCAAAGTTTGGTACCAACAGAATCCGATTAATGTCATCAGGTTGTCTCGTCGAAACCACTTGGAGGGTTGAGGTAGGTAGGTATTTTATTTAACGTCACACTGGAGCAACACAATGGGCTATTGGCGACGGTCCGGGATCAAATCCGAAGGGAAAGATCGGAGGACAATACCACATAATTTTGAACCACGGTCAGATGACGAAGTCACACCTGAGCTGGCACTCCACTCTCCAAACTTCCACACCATGCCAAAGTGAGGACATTTGAGGCCACGACATATTTAACGTGCACCAGCCCCCTTTGTACACGACGGTCTTTGGTTGGATTCGAATTCGCAACCCTCTGGTTGAAGGGTTAAGGAAAGCAGGATCAATATCTTTTCTAGACACACACTCTATGATTTATCACCAAAGCAGAAGCGGAATTCGGTCAAGGCATGACACTGTTTCATTCGTCAAGCCAGATATATCTGGTACGAATCCGCGAAATCTTTTTAAGACGATTAAACGGGCTGAAGAGAAATCTGTGGATAGGAAGATGAGCTTCAAACTCACATCGTACAATAATAGTTTCATATCTTACAATAACTATTCAATATGACATCTAAATCTTCTGAAAGATTGTGCAGTCTTGCTGCAGAACAAACCTCTTCCAGAAATCTCTCGGTTTATTTGCTTCCTAATAGTTTATTATTTATCCTTGCTTTTTTTCATTGGTTATAAAACGAATTTACGTTTGAAACAATAGGAAATGCATGCTAATTTTGTATTTTCTGATTATACACTACTGTTTGTGAAAATTGCAACGTTATGAAAGAATCATCAGAAAAAAATGAAATTTATTCCACGTATTACTTATAGTGGTTTAAATAAACGATCAAATTTACAGAGCAATAAAACAAAAATAATGCCGAAAATCAATATCTCGTGCAGCCGCCACGCGCAGCAATGAGAGCCTGTACACGTCGTAGTATCGAATCATACAGAATCTGAATGTTATGCTGAGGAATGGCATTCCAGATGGTCTCTGTTGCCAAACTTCAGCCGTACTCTCTGCCCGACGAGCGGTGCAAGCGAGTCGCCGTCCGATGTAATCCTAGACATGCTCAATGGGCGACATATCCGGGGAACATGCAGGCCATGGAAGAAGCGGAACCTGTCGCGCACTATCGTACACTGTCGTGTACATTCTGAGCAACATGTGAACGGGCATTGTCTTGTTGAAATACAGCTGCGGGAATGCGTTACAGGAGGGTGTAAGACCTCGGGCACCACAACTTCCCTGATGTAGCGCCCGCTATTCAGGGTCCCACAATTTGGAGTAGGTGGGATCGCCCATGATATCCAATAGCGCCCCAGACCATAACGCCAGGCGTTCGTCCAGTATGACGCTGAATAAGACACTCCGGGAGAAGGCGTTCACCTCTGTAGCGTCTGACAAGTACGCGTCCATCGTTATAGTCCAGATTGTAGCGGGACTCATCTGAAAAGACGACTTGTTGCCAATCGGCACGTCATTGGATGTGTTGGTGAGCCCATTGTAGCCGGAGGCGTCGGTGGTTCAGCGTCAAGGGAATCCCCTGCGCAGGCCCATGGCGCAGCAGACGTCGACGAACCGTGGGGACAGACAATGACACACCTGTAGACGTGCTCCAATGTTGTGCCAACGCACGAGAGGACGCTGTACGGTCCCCGTCACCGCCATGCGGATGAGGTGTCTGTCGTCCCGTGGTGACGTCATATTGCGTGGCCCACTGCCGGGGTTTCGACTTGTCCGGTTCTCCATGGTCCATCTCTTCCACACACGCATCACTGTTCTGGCATTACGCTCCGTGCGAGTGGCGATTTCACGATACGGAGGTCCACCCTCACGGAGGCCGATCATGCGGCGCCGTTCGAACTCCGTTAGTTGCTCGTATGGCACTCTGTGTTTTTGGCGAGGCATATTGACTTCTAATCAATCATTTACAGCAGTCAAACGACGATACACACATTTTAACGCACCTTTACAGTGCTTTTTATACACGGCTCACTTGGAAGTTTAGAGGGTGTTTCTCGGCCCACACATGCGTGATCGCTTTGCATATCCTAACCATTTTTGCATTTCCTGCAAGTTTCGTTTGATTTGCATGATTCCTCATGGTGTTGCAATTTTCACCAACAGTAGTGTAGTTCTCTCAGTATACAGTCTATGCCAAAAAAAATCGACTAGGTTGTGAAACTCCCTCTGGCCGCGACATGGCATGGAGGCAAAATATACGGCATGAGATGGCATGTTATGGAGTCTGAATATATAGCACAACTGGCAAAATATACCAAACATTCTGAAGTTGCTGCTGCTTCACATACCTTATATTCCAGGGGGTGAAACTGACATTCTAGCATATCCCAGACATGCTCAATGGGAGATCGATCTGGAGATCTCGCTGGCCATTGAAGAGTTTCAACACTGAGGAGATACTCCTGAAAGAGGAGAGCCGTGTGTGGACGGGTGTTATCATTCTAGAAAATACACCCTCGGTCATGTGACATGAAAGCCAAATCAACAGGTTGTAGGATCTGCTGTGTGTATTACTGTGCTGTCAAACTACCTCATGCCACAACGAAAGAGAATCAGATGTCGTAAATGACGGTTTCCCACACCATTACACTAGAAGTTGCAGCGGTGTGCCTCTCAACAGTAAACTGAGAATGGGAGTGCTGGTCAAGTCTCCGCCACACGTGAACATCTGCCCAATGTAGAAGCGGGGTTCGTCACAAAACATGATAGGCTGCCATTTTATGCCTGTCTACGTCTCGAACTCAGCACCGTTCGAGACGCAGCAAGGATGTTCGGTAGTCAAAGACAGACGTCTCAACAAGCGACGTGTATACAATCTAGTATCTGCCAGGAATCCGTCAAGGGTTCGTAATGCTACATGAGGCTGTATAGCGGACGGTATGCATCGTTGGATGGTCGATAGATAAGGAAGCTTTTGGGACAGTTTCAGCATGTCTAACTTTAAGCCTATCTTCTCTCGCATTTGTCCGTCTGGGGTGACCAGAGCTTCCGTGACGTGCATTTTTAGCTTCATTGACCCACAGCTGCCAGCACCATGTCACGGCAGTCGGTTTACATCCCAGATGACAGGCGATGTACCGACAAAACCAATCTGCCTCCCGCAGTCCCACAATGCGATCCCTTTCAAAGTCGTTCAGTTGAGTATACGGTGTTCAAGTGCGTCATTCAGGCATTCTTGGTCGCAACTGATGACCATCCAATGGCAACACCAAACCTGAATATTCACAACGAGACTCTGACACCTCTTCAAAAAGCCTCAGGATGCACATTACACATGTGCCTTGGAACTCCCTTGACATCCATTGGCGTCAAACTTTAATCATTTGCATTTCTGGTAGAGGATTTCGAATACCAGATTTTATGGTTTTTATCGATGAATGTTTCTGGGTGTTTCGGTTGTTTTGGTACAGAATGTGTATATATTTTTAAAGAATTTGACTTTTAAGCTCTTTTTTCAGCACAATGGATTCCTTGTCGAACCCAGTACCCAATGTAAACATTTTATTCGTTATCCTTTAATGATTTCGTTACAAATTGAAAAATATCAATTCCAGCTATCTTCTAAGAGTCCTACTAATTTTTTCATCCAGTCTCTGATTTCTCTATAAATACCCCATAAAAGGCACAGAAGTTTGTCTTCAAATATTACATTAATAAATAAAAAACCATATCCGGTTATTGTGATCAACTTCGTTGTAAAAAAGTTATGTTTGGTTTGCCACTCTGATCATTTTTGTTACACAAGAGCTAATTCGACCGTAGTCCCTGCATTACGTAGCAGATTTTAAAAACTTGATCTAAAACCTCTAAAATTGGCTCAATAATATAACTGTTCTTACAGCTGAATGGATAATAGTTTAAATCATCAAATATGTTATTTTAGATCACAATATTATAAGTTTCACTTACACACTGAGTGATAGCTTCAATGGACATAATATGGTGAGTAAGGTAATTATATATAATTCAACTAAACGGAAAGGAAATTTTGAAGAACCAAATGGTGTTGGTGGATCAGGGAGAGGATCCTGACCCAGACAACACAAAATGGAACAGCTCGCTCAACTTAGTGTTGTGTATGTCTGTTTACTTTTATTCCTCATACGGTGTGGAACAGTTGAGCATTGTGTTTTGTTTGTCTCTGTTTGCTTTTATTCTACACTGTCTTTATGACGTGTTAAAGTTTTTTGAGTGGAAATAGTTAACTTGCTTTTCACTTATTGTTCACTATGGTGTTTGGGGAGTGTATGAGCATTATTTAGCATTCTGCTGCTCATACGTAGAAAACACCATTTTGTGTTGTCTGGGTCAGGCTCCTCCCTGATGACGCCCTGACCCCAACACCACTTGTTCTTTAAAATTTTCATTAGTTGAATTATATATATATATTTGTTTTGTTATATGTATGCAATATCTATAAGTAGGGGTGACAGGGGCACATTGGGAGGGCAAAAGCATATTGATTTATTCGGATAGTTGGATAGTTTCGAAACTATATTATATGCAAATTACTAATCAAGGGAGATCTATATATACTTATTCATATATCTGCGTCAGTGTGCACAAACCACCGGACAATAATAGATTGAAAATTTCAAATTTCAGTTCTAGTAGTAGATTTTGTTCTTATAAATAACCGCTTTTGATTTGTGTGAATCAAAAGTTGACTTGACGGCAGTTCAGATCTTCATTTCTCGATACCTATTTAATGTAGTAATTACAGAATACTTTGTCAGGATATGTATAAAGATATATGTCAAGTCTATTAAATATGAGACAAGATAATCCAAAGACTATGCTCCATCTTTAAATCTGTGTTTGACATTTACATACAAACTTGGACAACCCAAATCATTTTAACCACCATCTTGAAAAGCTACAATTTTCCCGTGGGTCACATGTAAAATAAATGCGTTTCGAAAATAAAATTATATAAAGATTACTTCATTTCACCCATCTTATGTAAATTTATCGGTAAGATTCTAGATTTTGTGATTACTATATTTTAGGGTGAACTTTTCTATAATTGCTGAGTCGTCAGTTTTCTTTGGAAGTTTTCTTCTTAATCCCTTTTGAAATGTGAAACAAGCACAAATATAGAACAATAGGGGGAATTATAGAAATGAGTCAATACTTCGATCTCTGCAAACAAATCTGTTTTGTTTCCAAAACAGCACTTAAACAGCATTTTATGGAACATAGTTATTAAATATATATACTGCTTTAAAATATAACTATTACTTCTAACTAATAGTCCTCCTTTTATGCCTGTATAAAAGTAAATATACTAATAAGTTATGAAATAAAAACTTAATTTGGATTACGTTTTTCAGGTTTCGTGTGTCTTAAGTTCTTAATTTGTGGTAAGTGATTTGATACTGCTTGTTTTCATTACTCTTCATATTGTTAATATTTGCTTCATTTATATTTTTCTGGGATTTTAATGCGACTTGGTGGGCCGCAAAAAATAAAATGCAGAGCTTCATGTGGCCCACAAAACTCGGTTAGCCAGACCTATTCATATAAATAGAATTAGATGAAATAGTATAATGCTAACGCGGCGTATGCAGAAATAAAATTTCTTTTGCTTAATTTTAAACTTCCTTTATTGTTATTGGTATCAACCCTAGTACTTCTTGTATAAGTAATCAAATGGTTTACCATTATGTGAGAAAATCTAGAGGCAGATTCCAGATTTTTGTTTGCTTTCATTGTGGTTGTTTTGGGGGTTTTATGACGCAAGAGCCATATTTGACCACACATACTTCGCCAAACACAGGACATACACTATCAAGTAATAGACACACAATGAAATTTTTACTGACACAGGAGAGAGAAATACACCCAGGGAGGAATCCACCTGGCAGGAATCGAACCTGCGCCACCTACAACTCGAAGGTTGCTAGAACAGTGGGCCTAATCACTGAGCCACGACGGCCCCTTGATTTCATTGTGTTTTACAAACAAAAAAGATGTCACGTCTTTGTGTTAGCTTACATGAAATATAAAATAACATTTAATGCATTTTCGGCATTTTGATACTCGTTCTGATACTTTTTACCATTTTTAGCTATCAGAAAATTAGATATTAATGAATCGCCTACCTCGTTTGTAGTAGTAGTTGGTCCAATGCGTTGGTGTTATGTTGAACTCTTAATGATTGAAACCATCTATTTAATATATTTTCAAATTTTTCAGGATTTCGTGGGAAAATGTGAAGAATGATACTTATTGTAATAGCAAACAAAAATTTAAATAATAAATTAAACATTTCGAAAATGTATGGGAAAATGAGACAAGTGCCCCGTTTTTCCATAGCAGATGTGTGTACTTCATCCTCAGTATGAAAAATGTGAGTAACACTGAAAGGTAAATTCAGTGTAAAAAATCATTTAACTCATAAATATATCAAGTTTAAAATTATAATTGTAGTGATCGTCAATAAATCCTTTGAAAAAATTTAACTAAACTAAATTTAATTTTAACAATAATTTTAATTTCAGTAATCAAATTCAATTTTTTACGAAGTTTACACAAGTATATCAAAACTATTAGATTTTAAAAGTTTAAAAGAGAAGTTTAAAAGTTCAAAAATAAGAATTATATGTTTCTTTTATCCCGAAATGAATTCTAAAAAGGATTCACTTTCATAGATATTATTTTCTCACCTTCATTCCCCTCTACTTCAACAACTTTTCTTCTTAAACTTATGGTTCCTGTACACATGTCTCTTATGTTCATTCATAGGCGGTTCTATTCCGAAATTAATACTCATAAATAACATAAGTAATACACAGCAGGAATACAAAATTTATTACCAGTAATAGTGTAGTCAAATGAGTTTTTATTCCAGCATATTAAATAAAAAATGAGACTATAAAGCATTTAATGATACATATGCATATTTTATAAGTATTGAAATATTACTTTTAAGCCTATAACGCTTATTAAATAAATTATACTGTACCTAATGTTTTTAAAAATTAACAGTATTTTATGATTGGATTTTCATAATAACTATATACACACCTGTATGAGTTTCGAATCTGTAATACCCAGATGAAATATTTAAAAAATGTTTTACTTTCGCCAAATTTTTGAAAAATTAGAACTTTACTATGTTAATAATTGTCGATAGATTCAGAGCTAGATATCGGAAATATTAAGTTAAACAATATATACATTAATTTTGAATGAGTGTGAGAGAATAAGACAAAATAATACTAAGTTGTGTTATTAAACGTCTAGTTACTTGAAACGGTTTTCTAACAATAAAGTTTTTAAAATTTGTTATGTGCAATTGTAATGTGTTTTAATTACAAAATCACAAAAAATGTCGCAAACATGAAGTATAAAGAACATCCGTCTATCTGTAAAGAGGTGAAAAATGCTTTAACGATGATTAAGAAAAGTGTAAGAAACAAAGATTAGAGGATTAATTAAGCACCTCTTGTTAACTAGACCTGAGCTGTCAAGCAGTTTTACTACTGCTGGACCAACACTATTTAGGTTGATAGAATCGAATTGATTAACCTTAAATTTGTATAAATGAACCCCAAGCCAGTATTGAAAAATGTTTAAAATTAAGTAACATATTCACCTTTATCTCTAATAAATATTAATTCCTTTCCCGGTAAAGGCGACTTTTTCTTTGTTAAAATATCCCCAAACACACACCACACCGCTTGAAAAGCCTAAAAGCACGCGGCCTCTGATAATAACCCTATTAATTACAATTTTAAGAAAAATAAAAGATGGTTTTAAATTTATTACCGCGGAATTAGACTGCAGGGAATTGATTTAAAAGCTCAGACGCGGACAAATTTTTGTCGGAGAAAATCATTACATACTTACCAGAGAGAGCAACAATCGAGCCAATTGGCGGTCATGAGGGGCGGTACAAACGGCCCCCAAATCGACCAATAGGGAGCGCCTACGCATCGATGCGATCGGAGCTGAACGTTACAATAACAGTCGGTAGAGGCGGGGCTGGAATTTTTGTTACTTTTCTGGCCAACTTAGAGCAACATCTCTAGTCAAGTTTAAAACAGTTTCTGATGGGACGTTGAATCCGACGGTGCCATTGAATAAAAGATCTCGAACCGACAAACTCGACAAGTAAAGTGACTCTCGCATAATTTGTTGACAATAGATCAGGTTCTGTAAAGATCAACACTCAAATATTATTCCACGATGGATATGAAGAAGCAGTGTGATCTAGTCTAGTTGGACTTTGAAAAGGACACTCATGTCGATACTCGTGTCGGAGAATGGTGATGAAAAAACTATTTGCTCTCCGAACTCTTCGGAAACCAAATCTCCGTTGGAAGAGGTAAAAGGACCTTGTCTGATGGCACGAAATTCTTTTTCCATCGCTAGCATCCTGAGCAGAGATGATCCGAAGAAAGATTTCCATCTGATACCGAGTGAAGTAAACGCTTGCATCGCAAGGCGGAACTTTCAAAACATTGCGTTCGAGCCGCGCTTGGCTCTCATGCGGCATGCACAAAACTTTTGCAATCATCAGCAACATGCGTTCGTCAAACAAATGTATCCCCACTATGCGTGGAACCCCGTTGCTTCCAGGGAAGACAACAGAAACAACAATTCAGGTAGGAAACAATTTCTTTCAATTTCCATCAGGATCAAATAAGCGAACCGCCTCTTTAAGGTTTGTTTGCTATTTAATTCTCCAAGTGGTTTCGACGAGTTATCTCGTCAGTCAAGATCTGACCAATTTTGCACATGACGAGTTATATCGTACTAAAAAATGCCGATTGAATTCCACATGAAGATATTGCCGTTTTTGATGGTGATGAGATCAAGATCAGGTCAATTTTTTCTAAAGACGAGATATCTCGTCCATCATGATTTACTCAGTTTTGTGAATGACAACATACCTCGTCGAGACAACCACCAGGAGGTTTAAGGTATGGGTGTGAATCATGCATTTGGATGTATCGCAATAACATTTTGAGTAGTATAGTCAATATGATACTTTAATCATTGCAACTCAATAAGATAAGGAATGGTGAATATACGGTACAAGTTTTATCTTAATATATCGTTGAAATGGCATTTTCTTTTATAAGTTACCGTATGAGTCTGCATCAAAGTTTCCATTTTGATGTACCGCAATAATCTTTTGAGTATAGTAATCGAGATTATATTTTGATTATTACAACTCTTTAAAATAACAAAATGTTTATATGCGTTATCAGCTTTATTTTAATATATTGTTGAAATCGTATCTAACAATAGTTCCTTTTTTGTGAACTACTTCCTTTGTTGAATTGTTCCTTTATTACTTGTGATAGTTCCTTTATTGAAAACTTTTAGAATAATCGTGAGATGAATTAGTGAAGAATATAAAAATTGCCTATTAGTATTATTTCTGCATCGTTATGCTTCAAATGTGTCTAAGCTGAGCATATAGAGTAAAATTATCTTTCAGTAAAGAACTATGATTTTCTCTACGTTCTACTACAATAAATGGTAATGTAATCCAAAAATATGGTAAAATATTACCTTTACAGTGGGCATTAATTGAATACGATTAGACTGTCGATATGTCTAGTGCCAATAAAGATAATACATTTTTAAAAATGAATTGAAAAGTTAAGAAAACCATACTGTTGCTGTTTTAAGAATTGTCTCAATGGAAAATTTTAGAAATATATTGTGTGTTCACTTTGTAAACCATCTGTTGCACTGTTCTATTTGCAGAATGATCTTAATTGAGGAAGGCGCAGTAACAGGAAGCGAACATTCTAATCAGATTAAATAAAAACGGATTATATTATCATCGTGCATTAAACGAAAAATGAAAACAAAATAATAATTTTGATAATTATAATTTCCCCTATTTCTACATCACCAAAGCTTTCAATCACAAGATTTTTGTTCACAGTCTTTTAAAAGTTTATTTTCACTTCAGTGACTTCAAATCATATTTGTGCAATTATTGAACATGTTGTATTCGATAAAATTTAGAAGCACTATGCATCTTAAATAGACGTTACATTTCTAGGTTTATTTTAAGCATTTACAACTTTTTATGAATCGTAAATGCATTTAGACTAAATACAGTTGTTGGTATTACATCATTGCATTCAACTATCATGAATATACATTCCTCGCTATGCCTCCAGTTCCCTTGAATAACGAATGAATCATGTTTTATATTTCTATTCGGATTTTCCAATTTTTGGCTAAATTAATATACAATATTCAAACTTGACTACATTTTCCTGACTTAATGTATAAAAAAACCACTTTTCCAGTATAAAACAAACTGGTCGTAATATATGCTCCCAGAATACTTTCATTATATATGTACCTTGGTAGGAAAACGGACAATTTTTCAAATTCGCTTATTTTTAGTTATGTCCACAAATCACTTCGTGGTAATGAAAGTTATAAAAGAAAGTACCAATGGCCTCCTGTCAATATGAAAGTATAAAAATATTGGAAAGTATTTTTTGTACTCTGTATTAAAAATAAAAATAATAAAAATTTCCAAATCTCTGTATTAAAAATAAAAATAATAAAAATTTCCAAATCAGCTGTTACCAAAATCTTGCAAAATGAACATTGGCCCTTTTTCTACCAAGGTACAGATAATAGTTTTATATACTTGTGTTTTATATATTAGTGTTCAATTGATTTAACAACACGGAATTCTACACCAAATTTATTATGAATCAATCTACCAAATCTTTAAAAACCCTAAGCAATAAATAAAAGCCATTTTAGAGATGCTAGATCTGGCTTCCGAGTGACGAAATTTGTCCTTCGTGTAGTTTTTGAATATTGCCTTTTGATAGGTCAGCACTCTTGACCATAAACAGTCATTGTGAATAAAATACAACAATGTTCTTGCAACATAAAATAGTTTTGTGAATGTTGTCTTATCAAAAGGCAACATTCACAAGAATATTTTCACCTTTTTGTGAGATTTTTTTGTTAGTTCTTAAAGTTTTACTTCACTTTTTTTACCTTAATTTCAAATGTATTTCTCATACTGTTCATTAAATAGCAAACTTTACACAATTAATTTTTTATAAAGACAAAATTATTCTGTAGTAAAAACTACGATGTAGATTGACTTTTATTCAGCATTAAAATAATTTTCTAGTTAATAAAAACCATAGAAATGTGAATAAAACTTACGAGTCACAATCAATTTTTATTTGGTCCTCATCAGTTTTAGAGAAATGTGAATTATCTTATTGCTCATACCTATAACGATACACTTATATGTTCCTGAAGATTTTTATTTCCTATAACCACTTCCATTCAATGGTATAAATACGTCGCCATTAAAATAATTAATGTTTTCATTAGCAATTTCAAATTTATTTAAATGCGCTAAATATATTAACGCTTTAATTTCAGAGAATAAAGATTTTAAATGAAGGCTATGAGAAATTTAAATTTGCCTAAATATGTTAGTCACATTAAATATTTTCTAATTCAATTAATTATAGCTATTGACAAACATGTTGAATAACTTTTTTAGCAAGAAATTGTTCTTTTGTAATATTATCCACTGGATACATCACGAATGAAAAATATAACCAACTCAGAGGTTTAAAAATAAATGTATCGCATAATTTTTTATTGCCATAATTTTACTAGGTTGTTAATGTTTTTCTAAATTGATGCACTAATAATAAGAAATTGTGAAGTTTTTTCGGGAAAATATTAATGTTTTTTCAAAAATATTGCAATAACATACGTATAATATTATTTCTCTTTAAAGATAATTTATATTTAATACTTTCCAATTTATCGAAGTCAAGAATATATGAACTTTAAATTATTCAAACTATGCACTAGAAGTATAATCTACACACACAAATATTAATTGAGCTTAGAGTAATTAAACTCTAAATATATAAAATCTATATTAATAAATATATAATAAAAATGCAAATGTGTGCATAAATATGAAATTTGTATCCAAAGTATAAAATTTAAGTACTGTGTGTGTGTTTAAAAGTATGAATTGATTTATTGATCATTGAATAATAGCAGTAGCTTGAAAAATTCCATTCATTACCTAAACTAAAACTTTTTACGGTTTGTACTTATTTTAATGCATATAATAAAAACTGAAACCATTTCTTAAATGAGTGAAATTTAGCCCTATGTTCTCTGCCGAATGAGAATTTCGTATTGACAAAAGAGAACAAACATAAACTGAAAACAAAGTACTAGGTTAAATTTTCTTTGTAATCCACCCATAGGAGAAATTATGAGTCGGATATAAAAAGGTATGGGCAATTGCATACATTCCGAACTCAAGCGATAACGCATCTCTTCCATGCATTTTCATCTGAACAGTTTCTCTGCGTGTGCTTTTAATTTGTACAAACTAGTCTTGCAGAAATCCATTACATACCCTTAATTTAGTTGTACATAATCCAGGCTTTTGATTCACCGTAGGTAAAGAATACTGCTTTCCACAGAGATTTTTAAAAATTTTGTTGATGAATGTATGAGTTAGGACACATATTCATTACCAACATTATTCCTACAAAGGGAGGGATAAGATACTCGCCGTTAAGATCCGTCGATCTTTGAAGTCCTTGTTTAACCCTCCAAGTGGTTTCGACGAGATATCTCGTCCATCAAGATCTGACCAATTTTGCTAATAACAAGATATCTCGTCATCAAGATATTGCCGATGTGTTTATGATAACGAGATCAAGATCTGGTCAGTTTTGTCTAATGACGAGATATCTCGTCCATCAAGATCCGGTCAGTTTTGCGAATGACGAGATACTGCGCCGAGCCAATCACCAGGAGGGCTAAGAATGACTCAAGAATTAAGCATAAATTATAAATTTCATCTTTAATATTGTGACACAATCAAGTATCAGAACTTTTTCTGAAAAAATAATCTTCTCACTACTTTCCTGATTATTTAACTGAAATTGGTTATTATTTATTGCTGAAGACCCTCTTCAAAAGTCGCTCGCCAATTAATCAACGACTCGCAAAGTGTTGATTTCTTTGCTAAGATAAGGCGCATGCGGGGAAACATGTTTTCAAGATAAACCTCGGAGTCATTTCTAATCCGTCCAATTCCTCTTCAGACTGAGGAAGAAGCTTTCTGTACATAAAATATATAAGGGTCAGGAACTAATCTGAGAATTGAAAATTATTTTGCACATCACTGAAATAGATTTACGGCAAATCCTACAATTTGGACATTTCGGAATTTTTCTTTCGATTTTGTATGTTTTCAGAGCCGCTTTGGCTCTTGGTGATCTTAGCTGTTCTTATAGGCATTATATTGCTCAAAACTTCTTTGTCCCTTTGAATTTATGAGCTCATGAGCCTTAAGTAGAATTGAGGGGCTGATTGTACCACAGTAAAAACATTTACATTTTCTCACATTTTTCCCGACAGTGTTGTATTAAGTTTTCATTTTGTGGTAAACTAATTCTTGATTAGGAGTAAATTCATTTTATGGAAAAAAGAATTTACTCATATGCCAAACCCATTGAAATACAGGATTTTCCTATTGAAAACGTTACAAGTAATTTTTCACAGCAAATTACAAAAAGAAAAGTACTATACTGCAAGACTACTGTATTCTGTTGAAAGCACTTTTAAAATTAAAAGTAATATTGCTCTAGTGGAAAAATAAACACAAAATAATATTTAAAATATTAGCGAATGAAATCAGCAGAGTTTTAAAGCAGCTAATTATCTCATTTATATTTTAGATATATATATAAATACTATTTTTTAATTGTTTTAGTCTCATACAAAACTATGATTTTGTACACATACATGTTTACATCACGTCATAAAAGAGACTTTTACTAATAGAGTTACAGATGTTTTCTTTCAGATTAACAATGCTTTCTATAAAAATCCCTTATTGCATATAAATCTAACCGGTAGTGCACTTCTTATAATTAGCATATTACTGAACCGTAACATATCTAAAAGAACTGCTGTGTAGTCCCCTTTAATGAAACGTTGGCCGTCAAAATTGCTTTTTCAGAAATTGCTACTTCCAGAAATAAGCAGACGAGCAACATAATTTTCACTTGAACATGCTGGAGAGAAGTTAAAATCGAACGGGGGGACACGAATTTGGTCCGATTTATTTTTTAATAAATCTGCCATTAGAAAGAATCCGATGTCAAGAAGAGTTTACTGTTAAAATAATGATCTAGCCTGTGGGGGGAGTATTCCGCCATAGTGAATATGTGATGAAAATTTTTTACCCTTTTCTTTAAGTAATGAGGCGTGTAAGCGTTGACACCAGAGAAATAAGAAGAGAAAACTTAGATTTTGTATAATTTAGATTAGGAAGATAACATTTTGCGATTCTTTATGCTCTAAATAATAAACCTGAAGAGAGGAAGGAATAGCTCTATTTTAAACTAATGATTCGGAAGGTTTCTTCGGAAAGGTTTTTGAAAGAATTTTTCGGCGATGGACCAGATTTAGCCTGCAATTTTGTGTTTAAGTACTTATTCTATATGATATATGTAGGTAGTGGCTTGTTTTATTACGAGGTGTGGAACTTAGTGATGAAAAACATTTTTAAGGCACTTCCCCATATAAGCATGCAAAAAATAACAGTACAACTACATTTCATTCTGTGATGCTAAACTGCGGAACACAAACATTTTTCGTTCCCAATTTGTCCGGGTGAAATGGACTGCAAGTTATTCTACCCGCGCATTGATGTCAAATGCGTGGTCTATTGTTCCTTTTCTTCCTGCTGCCCTGCCCCCTCAGATATTGAGACCCAAGGGGCAACTGAATGGGATTTGACAGGCCGGGGTACAAATGGCTCGACTTTTAACCTATCATCTCCATTACTCCTTACGGCAGATGCAGCCACCACGGGCTTATACAATAATGGCGGGGATTAGTATTGTCAGCTGACGGACACTTCAGTATGGTAGAGATGATTTCGGTTAGAATAAGCACATATAGGAGTCTGAATTGGAACTCGTCGTTTAGGGCGATGGTTACAAACACTCTCCAAGCAACCCCTTTTCAATATTACTTTCAGAGTTGTTCACTTTATAAATCAGAAACAGTGGCCTAAATTTATTTCTACTTAATAGATAGAATACTGATGCATAAAAACCCATGTATGTTGCGAACATTAGGAATACGGTTGCTAATTTTGATGCTTTACATATAAACCGTGAAGTAATCATTACCTAAGTTATGATACCCTGTTTGCGAAATAAATTTAAACCATAAAAACAACTAGAAAATATGTGTGCGTGTGGTTTCTATATCGATAATGATTTTCGTTACTTTGGTAGCGGTTATTTAGATAGATCATAATATTTATATTAAGTAAAATTTGAACAAATGTATTTATCAAAAATTGAACGGAAAATTAAATCTAATGTAGTAAAACACCTTTTGATAGAGTTAAAGATAAAATCCTCAGCCAAGCTAGTAATCAATACTCTAAATGCTTCAAAAATGGCTAATAAAGAAGGTAAAAACAAGATTATAAAATGGTCTAAAGCTATATCAGTGGAACAAAATATCCATTAATCATGAGGACAAAAATAAACAAGAGAAAAATATGCTATATTTGAACAACGTTGAAACCACTCACTTTTTATTAAGACATTTTTCTCCCGAAATAACTATAGAAGCAATGATGTGTATATTTTCTCCAGCCGTCTAGATGCAAGGAAATAAAAGGTACTTTTAAGTTACATTAAAGAAAATATAAGCATACAATAAATGCAACCCTCAATCACTATTTTAATATGTATTAATCTAGCAGTCTTATTTTCCCACGTAATGTTTAAATGTTTTATTTTTGCAGGAATGGTATAATGGTAATTTTTACTGCAGAAAAACTTTTATCGTAAATGCGAATTAAAAATACGTATACGCTGCAAATAGTTGAATTTCTTTGTCATTATGGCTTATTCCTATGAACATTCACTAGCGCTGAAATTATTAACAGTAACTAGAAGAGATTTTTACAATTCCTATATCTGTTTGGGGAGAATTGAATGAGTTTCAGAATAATCCACTGTGAAAGTGAATGAGTTAGTTCAGAATAATTCAAAGAACTAAAATCTTAATCTTCTTAAATGTAATGGGAATGGAGACGAAATAGTTTTGCAACAATCACCATCTAACATGAATGGGTTTGATTTGTTGCTCTACGGTTACTTTTTGCTCACAACGTATGATAAAATTGAATAAAGTTCAATATAACTTAATTAGGTTCTTACTCATTGTACCATTTACAACAGAAAACATGGGTCTTGTAAAGCTAAGGTAAAATATATTCAATTCAAACAATCTTGTTCTAAGCTATAAGCAAGTATAAGTCCACAAGTTTTGCTACCCGCATATTTCAAGATCTGATGCAAATTATAAGTCAGCATAAAGTCTAGTATTTTTAGGATTTTCTGGCTTCGTAGCTTTGAAATCTCCAATTTAATATAATGAAGTTATGCAATCGATATTGCGTCATAAAATATCACTTTTCACGAGCAATCAGTGCATGTCAATATCTAAATCTCTATTCGAAATCCAACTACATATTGCGTTATTAGTTTATAAATTACAAGCTTCTTTGTAACTAACACTTTCAGTTTTTGAGAAATATACACATTGCAAGTTTGTAAAAGGGGAAGAGTTTTAAGCTCTGTTATTCAAGAACAAATTATTGATATAGAAACTGAATTTCATACTGAGCATTTTTATTACTCTCTGTTCGCATCTATTTTTTCAAGTTTAGAATATATAACTGAAATTAAGTGGTGTTGCGAAAATGTTAACAGTTAAAATATTCAGAATATTAAAATACCGAAATGATTTTGTATATTCATAAGTAATATCATGTTTTTGACAAAATAAGCACAAATCTTTAAGACTTGTTTCATAGGTTCAGATGTCAACTAGTCAATACTAGTTTATTCTGATTTTTCACGCTTAACATAAGTATAAATTCAAACAAAACTGTTTTAAATAAGCTCTAATTCCTTGACCTTTCATCTCATACAACTACATTACACCAATTCCATCCCATTTTTATATTCTAGCATTTTAATACAGTACAAACAGTGCTATTTAATTAGATTAAGTCTGAAAGTAGTACGAAAATCAAGTGTCATAAATGATACTATGTTCATCTTTGAATCAAACGCATGAATAAACTTTAATTAAATTTGAAAACACCTATTAAGAACTGTAATAAACAATCAAATTATTGTGAAATTAAATTTAAATTCTATTCCTGATAAATAAATGATAAAAAAAAACATCGTTCAGGAAATTATCCTTTTTTGCGTCTCGAGTTACAAAATTGAGATATTTCATTGAATATTAAAAACTAACGATAACGCAGCAAATGGTTAAAATTATCAACAATTGCTTGGAAATTATACGATTGCTTAATTGAGCAAAATTGGAGCTCGTTAAATTTATTGTGAACTGTTTTAATGAAACTATCAAACAACATAATTTATACGCTTTTTACGAACATCTATATGGAATTGTCACGGAAAATAAATGCCTCGTGAAGACGATGAACAAAAGTTCATGACTATGATATAGTTATAAACTCATTTCTTCAAACAATGACTTCAGTTTCTCGTAAATACCAATGCATATAAATTTAATAAGATGGGGCGTTGATGCATAAAACGTTTATATCCTTCAAACGCCTCGAAATTCTGTGCTTTGAATTTTAAACCAATTAAAAGAGCTATTGCTCTATTATAAGTAGATAAACGGATGAAACCCTTAATCAAAATTAATAGTAAACATTGAAAAACCTTCAAAAAATTAATAATCACGATTTAAAAACTTTGCCAGAGCAAAAATGCTTTGTCAATGTAAAAGATAGTCAATGCCAGTTTCGGTGGTGCAAAGACGTCAATCATCATCAGGACAGAATTGGAGTGGAGTGTGTGTTGATCTTATGAATCTTTGGTAAGTCATAAAATCTGGTGCAATTGGAGATGAACGAAATAATTGATTTCTTGCGTCCTTCAAACAAGGATAGATAGATAACTTAACCACAGCCTTAATTTTAGTTAGTTAAGTGTTGGACGGATCTCTTTTCAGTTTTTAGTAGGGCCCGTCAGAAAGGGATATGTTGGTTTTATTTACATATTGATCCCAGTACATCACTTCTGTCCTGATCATGGTGAACGTCTTGTTTCACCGAAATGGCCATTCACGATCTTTTACATTGATTAATCATTTTTTGCATTGATAAAATTTTTAAATAGGGATTAGTCATTGTTTTGAAGGTTTTCAATTTTTATTATTGCTCTGTAAGATGGACAAAAGATCCAAATAATTTGTATCACGCTTATAAGGCCGAGAAGAAATTACATAACTTCAAATCATCCCTTAGTATAACTATGCTTTAATCAGAGCACTTAATGCGCTAGTGAAGTCAGAGTATCAGCTGTGTTCCTCGAAATAAGCGAACGCAGGTGCTTTGCTGACATTATTAACAGCTAATGATTGCCTGAGAGCGAAGTAAATTATGAACAAATAAAAAACAGGAAATAATACGAGAGGGAACGGCAGTTATTGATTTGGAATACATTCGAGATCCATACAAATAGTTGTTGAAGTGGTTAGCACAATACAAAAAAATCAATTGCGTTTGAAGTGCTTATATATTCACCGTAATGTATAGGAATGAAGAAGTAAATTAAATGAGAATATATATTTTCACGATAAAAATATGATTATACTACGCTCTTATTAACAAAATTCACATTTCTAGCAGCTTACAAGTTAATATCTTATTTTAATTCAAAGCTAAGTTAATGGGCAATGAGCCATTAACTCAGCACACGAAAGGTGAAGCAGAGTTTGCTATATCCAGGGGTAGGTATTTTAAATAACGTCGCACTGTAGCAACACAACGGATTATTGTCGATGGTCCGGGATCAAAACCCGAAGAGAAAGATCCGAGAACAACACGTAATTTTGAACCACGGTCAGATGACGGGGATAACACCTGAGCTGTGGCACCCCACTCTCCAAACTTCCACACCATGTGAGGACATTCGCGGCCAAGACGGATTTAAAGTGCACCTGCCCCTGTGTACACGACGGTCTTTGATAGAGCCAAGTTTCGAACTCGCAACCCTCCGATTGCTAATCCGTTGCTCTACCAACCGGGCTACAGTTGCCCCAGTAATAAAAGAAACTTAAGAAAACACGAAAGATAAAGTAATTCTTTTAAATACCTATTAGTTTAAAGTTAAGAACTAACAAAAATAACAGTTTTTCTATCTGCAACTCTTGCCTGAAGAAAGTCAAATTTATCTCTATAAGTTGTCAGAACAAAATAAATAATAATCATCTTAAATTTTTTTATCTCATTTTGTATTTAAAATCCAGGTTAAATAATCATATTAGCAATTTCTCGGTTATAGCATTGGGTTTTTATTCCGAAATTGGGAATGAAGTAATGAGGAAATAAATTAAATTACGAGATTTAAGGCTTAGTAGCTAAGGAACTTATGCGAATTAATATCAGAGCATATTTATGAAACGAGTTTAGAGATGAGGTTTTGTCTTTAATCATTTGCTTATCCATGTTTTATAAATGTTTTCACTATTTATAAATTATGTGGTTACTAGGAGACATATTTTCTGATGAAAATCCGGTCTTTCATATTTTCTCCAAGCCAAGCAATTTAGATTTATTTTGATGAGAAGTTTGAGGGTCTGGGTTATACATTTAAACTCCAAACTAGACGAAAATTAAATAATTTTATCTCGTTAAAGCTACGGTACTAGGAATCGTTATTCTTATATCCAGACATTAGTATGTTAAGTTTATATAATTACAATATTTAGACTAGCATCGGAAAATGTCGAGTGAATAGATACACACTAAATTATTAAATTAAAAGAATGCTTGAAGAAAATTATAGTTTTTCGTTTTCATCACAATGAAAATTTTAACTCATTAGAGATATGAAAGGCACTTTTCTACGATACTGAATGGGTATGAACGTGTCTACATATTTCGTCTCTAAATATTCTAAGATCAGAAATCTTTTATCGGTTACGTAGCTGAATTCATGTCGCATTGTAGGAACATACCCGGCTATAAGCGACGGTCCGGGATCCATCCCGAAGGGAAAGATCCGAGGTCAACACCTCGTCATTTTGAAACACTGTCAGATGACGAGGTCAACACCTGAGCTGGCATCCCACTCTCTAAACTTCCACACCACATTCACGTGAAGACATTTGAAACCACGACAAATTTAGCATGCATCAGCTCCCACGTACATGACGGTGTTTGTTGAATCGAGTTTCGAACTTGCAACCCTCTGGTAGCTAATCCGCAACTCTAGTAACTGGGCTAATGCGGCTACAATCTTTAATCGGATAGCTGCTATGCAACTCTTACTTTTTCTGTTTCAACAACAAACCTTCCAACTGCAATATTAAATACAACTTAATAGTTAATACACACAATTTATACCATATAAAACTTCAGGAAATGAAAGATAAATTTTTCTTTCGCTAAGTAAAACTAAATTTAATTTCCCATAGCTGAAGACCTTAACATCAGAGATTTTAACTACTTGAAATAATTTTCGGATTAACAAACACGCATAACAGTAACTCACCTCAAAGAAGCAAAATCTTTCCTACTACAATATCAAGCGAACATCAATTTGCAATATAGTTTTACATCCGTTACCGTTTTAATATACATCATATAAGTTAGCTATGTTTTCTTGATTTAAAAGCAGTCTTTAACACATCTTGAAAAGAAAGACGATATTTTTTACATTTAGATTATTGTGAGTTAAACAAAATTTTTACGATTATCATCTTAATGGCAGGTATCTTGTAAAGAATTCTTATAAATTTAATAGGGAAAAATTGTATAAATCTACCTTTATCACTATTTAACATTTGTAACTATATAAAAATAGTCTAATGCTAATTCTACTTAATGAAAGTTAATATATCTTCGCCTCGTCAGTAAAGTATTCAAACTTATCTTCCGTAAATAGAATTAAGTCATAATTTTCGTGTCTTGCCATCTCAAAATATCAGGTGTCTTTACCCTACAAGTTATTTAAAATTATCAGATGCGTGTTATCGCTTTCTTGGATAGTAAGGTACGCCGATCGAGTTATTTTGATTATCTATTTCAATCATCAACAAGAATAATCGTCGGTTCAGAGCAGAAACTCATTAACTGAGGAAACAAAATTTTACTTTACATCTGTTTAAAGAGTAACTATTCGTTTTCGACTCAAAAATAAAAATTACAAGATACATTACAATATATATTAATTACTACACCATCATTTTTTATGGTTTACCGTATATTTTACCTATATTACAATGCGACAAAGTATTGCTCATCATTATGAAAATAAGCATTCAATGTCTCCGAAAAAATATCAGTTACTGAGTCTCTGCTCTAAGCCAACGATATGTTCACTCTACGAAATAACACACCAAGAAAATAAAGACTTAATAATCAAAAGCTCTCGTTTTTCAAACAATGCAAACTTTTCTTCTTTGCAGAGCTCAATCTTCCATAATTCCCCGTCTCTTACCATCTCACTCTCTCAGGTGTCTTTCCCCTACCAGTTATTTAACAAAGAAACCCAGCGATTGTCAGATGCGTGTAGTCGCTTCCTCGGTGAGAAAGAGGCATATGAAAAACACGCCGCGTTTTTGAATGCGCCGCTTTGGAACTGAATAGACTTCCATTTCTCACGAGTATGCCTCCACAATGCTACGAGAGTCAGTTAAGAGAGGAAGCCGAGATTAAAGGATTAGCTGAAAGCCCCAACGCTAATCTTAACGTGTAATCTTTGCCGCTAAAAGCACATCTTTCGGCGATCCCCTGTAGCGCATCAAACCTTCTGTTGATTTGTTTTGTGTGCGACTGATCATCGGTAAGGTTTTAAGAGGGATCGCCCTATTGAGGGACGCCGTTCTGGGAATACGGGAATAAAAAGGAAATCGGGGAGGAATAAGGGCAGCCGAATGCGAGCGCGATTGTTTGCCATTTGAAGTTAAGAGAATACAAAAGAGCGGGCTGGATTGAAAATGCGTGTAATGGGAGGTGGACGAATTTGACACTTTTCCTTTGAGAGATGAAGTTGCCCATTCATGGCTGTGATATCATTCAGAAGTTCCCTTAGGCAGGTTTACATCTAGGCCTTTAATAAACGTAAAATGCTTTTATGTGCGATTATTGGAAGAAAGGCATCGGTGCTTCCAACATTTCATCGATTTCGAGATGTCTATTTCTATGCTCCTTTGTATGATAGCGCACTTAGAGGAATATAGACCGTTGGAAAAGGCAGGTTGTGTAAGTACCGACAGATTGCCTTCTCGAAATTTTTTTCTAACTTAATCTGGAGTTATTAACTTATACAGAGACGAAGTAAAAAATATCGCGAACTTCAAACGTCGAACTGAGGAGATCCAAATAACATTATAAGGGCAGCGGTAGCCCGGTAACGGATTAGCAACGGATTGCGAGTTCGAAACCAACCAAAGACCGTCGTGTATAAAGGGGGCTGGTGCGCGTTAAATCTGTCGTGGCCTCAAATGTCCTGAGGTTGGCGTGGTGTGGAAGTTTGGAGAGTGAGGTGCCAGCTCAGGTGTGACCTCGTCATCTGATCGTGGTTCAAAATTACGTGGTGTTATTTTCGGATTGCCATTGGGGATTGATCCCGGACCGTCGCCAATAGTCCGCTGTGTTACTCCAGTGTGACGTTAATTAACTACCTTCTTTCCTTTTCTCAAACTCTGCAAGTGGTAGTGGCGCAGTTCGATTCCTACAAATTACCCTGGGTATTTTTCTTTTCTGTATAAGTAAGACTTTCCTTGTGACTGTATTTCCATTTACTTGTCGTTGTCTGTCTTGTGTGGTTCAGCTTGGCCGAATATGGCCCTTGATCCATAAAACTCAACCCAATCCTTTTCTCCAACCACGAAGATTGACAAATAAACAAACTAAATTGCTTATGTAGATTTTTGAGTTTAAAGTGTACGTATACGCTAGATTTTTTTAAATTTTGACTTTAATATTCCAGGGTTTTTTTCAATAGGTTTCTGGTTTATGCTTAAAATAATTTCAGTGTGAAAAAATCAGATTAAGCTAATCATTAATTATCTAATTTAGATATAATTATCTAATTAGCATGATTTTTGAACATTGATATCTCAAATTCTAATTTGTTCAGAAAGACAATTCCTGATGGAAATTATTCCTAATATTATTCTTAATGTTTTGACCTTCAATCTAGAGGCGAGAGGGAATAGAATTTACAACTTTTTTCACCACGGAAGCACAAAAAAAATCAAGATTTTTTCAGGAATTTTAACATTTAAAAATTCATTTCTTATCTATTGACTCTGATTGAAAATCAAAACATCTACTGTATTATAGATTATAATGATACAAAAATAATTATAATAGATCAATTCATTGTTGAGTTATCACCATTTGAACAAAGCATCTTATTGCAAAAACACAGTTCTTCAGAAATTGAGTTTAAAGTTTTGGTTTGTACAATCGCGGATAAAACCGAACCACTCCCTTTCGAGCACTATTCATAGTATAGCAAATTCAAAGGTATCATTCAATAGGGAATAACGTCCTCTACAAATTCAAATGCAAAGATATTGAATAAGGGGCGGTCTTCATATCAAATTTTGCATAAACACCAAAATTTTCAATGGTAGCACCATGTTTTAATACCTTAATTCAATTATCGGCTTGTCATTCGATCATCAAATTAGTCTATATATGAAATTTCATGAATTTACTATCATTATATCAGAAGATATTCAATGTTAAGGCCATTGTCCATTTCAAGGATCATCTCCACATTGAAAGTTGCTATTCGTAGATCGAGATTATTTGTAGTTAATCAGGAACTATTCATTTGTTGCTTGACTCAAAGAAGATTTCAAAGAACCTTAACCCTCCTCGTGGTTGTCTCGACAAGATATCTCGTCATTAGCACAATTAACCAGATATTGATGGTAGTCAAATTTGGAAAGAATGATAATCAACATTTACTGTTTAATTTAAAGAAGGCGTCCTTCTATAAATTAATTTCCTGTCGAATACCATTTTTGAATTTGCTGTACTGTTAAAATTGTTTTAATGAAGAGGGGTGGTTCGTGTTTTTTTCAGCGACTGTACATGCTTGAACATGTTTCCAAAAAGCGAAAAACCCTTGTAACTAGAAAAATATTAGGAACATTTACAAGATCGTGGTATTGTTTGAAAGCTAAGGAGTTGGAAAGTATTTGGAATCAATAAAAAATCAATATTGTGGTCGATTTTCGTGATTTTTAGTGTATATATGCATCTTAATCCTCCAAGTGGTTTCGACGAGATATATCGTCCGTCAAGATCTGACCATTTGGCTCATGACAAAATATCGGCAAAATCCTGACGAGGTATCTCGTCATCATAAATTGCCAATTTTTTGCTGATGACAAGATCAAGACCTGGTCTTTATTTTCTAATGACGAGATATCTCGTCCATCAAGATCTGGTCAGTTTTGCTAATGACGAGATACCTCGTCGAGACAACCACCAGGAGGGTTAAATGCATAAGCACGCGTGAATACAGTCGCTGGTTTATTGGATTAAAAACATTTTGCTTTCTTTTCAGAGAGTCCACCGCCGACGCATCCAGCCTCCACTTCCCCCACCTTCCACTCCCCCTACCGCCTCGACCTGAACACCTCCAGCAGATCCCCCAGCCCCAACACGGCTTCCGCGTCCCAGCTCCGACCCGACTCAGGCGGAGAAGGCTCCGACTCAGAGCACGAGACCGGGTCCAAGTCCCTCTGCCCCGGCGACGGATCCGGGAACGGCGAGGACAAGAAGTCCAAGACACACCGGCGCAAGAAGAAAACCAGGACAGTCTTCACCAGGAGCCAAGTGTACCAGCTCGAAGCCACCTTCGAAATGAAACGCTACCTCTCAAGCTCTGAACGCGCGGGACTCGCGTCTTCCTTGCACCTGACTGAGACACAAGTCAAAATATGGTTCCAGAACAGGCGGAACAAATGGAAGCGACAAATGGCTGCGGACATGGAGGCAGCCAATTTGCACGCTGCTGCCACCCAAAGACTCACCCGCGTCCCCATTTTGTACCACGACAGAGGTGTGGCCTCAGGTGGAGGTGCTTCACCAATACCAGGTAACGGTTTACCGGTTGTGTCTGCAGCAGCAACAGCGTTTTCCAATTACCCGGCGTTGTTTTATCCACCGTACGCTGCTGTCCAACCCAGCGCCGTTCGTCCCACCTTGTCTGGAATGGGGTAGTGAACTGTTAGTCCACAGATTTTTCTGGTATTATTGCAGCAATCTCGATTCAAGGAAATGTGAATAGCGATTTATTTCTTTGTCTACGAAGTAGCGTGTCTGGAGCAAAAATTTCGAAACAATACTAGGTTTTAGAAGTTTTAAAATAATAGCTGAGTCTGAGTCGTGTAAATGATACCTCACTGAGTCAAGGAAGTTAAGTGGTGTTTTTATTTTTGAAAATTAAGTTCTTCCGTAGCCATTTTGAGATATTTTAACTTATATTTTTATTAATCCTCCTGGGTGGTTTTCTCGACGAGGTATCTCGCCATTATCAAAAATTACCGAAATATCTCGTTAGTGGAAGAAAACACTGATCAGATATATCTTTATGGACGAGATATATCTTGTCAAAAAGAAATCTTGAACGAAAATATCTTGAAAGAAAAACTGATCAAATCTTGATGTCGTCATCATAAGGATATCAGCAATATCTTGATGATGAGATATCTTGTCATTAGCAAAATTGGTCGGATCTCGAAATATCTCGCCGAAACCACTTGGATGGTTAAGTTGCTCTCATATTTTGTCAGATTTATTTCGTTACTGTCTAGAAAGCCTTCAGTAGAGTGTCTTTGAAGAATATAACCTCATTTGCTCCCATCTAGTCTAAAAAATAGTAACTGAAATAATATGCATTGATATTCATCTGAAGGCTAATTAATGCAAAACATTTTAAATCTTTATCATACAAGTATTATATTGAAGCAAAAATTGCTGCTATTAAAGCATTCCCGGTTTTTTCTAAGAAGTGTATAGCTATTATATATACTATTATATTATTCAATTATCAACAAAGGAAATAAGAGTATAGCATATTTATTTTTAAATAAAAAACAGTGCATTAAAGTATAATTTTTATTGTTTCAAAACGCTTCACGAGAATATTAGTAACCGCAAGATAAGAAAGACTACGCAACTGATTAACTTGGTTGAAATTATAAATCTAACAGTGTAATAAAAACTCCAATGAAAGATTCTTGAATCATCACAAAAAATTATTTGAAATGTATCACTTAAAGGATAACTATTGTATCTTCAACCTAATCAAAGTAAAAGAAACATGATGATATAAATGGTACGTTGGTTTAGTTACAGGTCTCACAATGAAACTGAAAAAGTAAAAATGATTGTATTAAAAAATCAATGAATATTTTAAATTCACGATTTAATTTTTGAAATAACTGGAAAGCGCCGTTTTAAAATAATTTTTATTTGGTGAAGATACAGTGCAATGTAAATTCAACTACCTATCTATTCGTTGAAGATAAATATCCTTCATCTAAAACGTCAAAATGACCTAAAAAGCTTTTTAGTACATTCATTAAATAGCTTTATTTACAAATTGTGTTAATATAAAGAAAATGGTAGGTAGGTAGTTGAATTAACATCGCACTGGAGCAACACAACAGGCTTTTATAAAGGAAATGGAAAACAATTCTTAGAAATGTCATTGTTTCATTATTTGTATTTCTTGTTGCTCGTAATTATCATTTAGTACATTTTGTGATAGTTGATATGTTTATTATAATGTAATGACCTGTCTCAAATTTTAACGAATGGAAATTTCTGTCCCACCTAATCATCTTATTCTCGTGTGTATGTTCTTTGAACAACTAAATCTCTAACTATAGTTTTTTGTAAATCCTGTTACTATGCTACTGTACAATGTGAATGCTTTTAATTTTAAAAATGAAAGCTGAATATATATGAGAAAATATGAATTTTGAACAATAATCATATTCAAAAACAAAAATGTGTATATGTAAATAAAAAAGTAAAATATTCTTTTGTAGAACATGTTTTTGCAGGCAACTCAAAACTTGTATTCGTCTATAAAATAAAAGAGTTTTTGATTATTAAAAGTAATGTCTTTTGTTTTCTTGATATACAATTTTATACAGAGAACGTTCTAGTGTTGTCAGTATTTAAGTGCAAAGTTAGAACTAGTGTTGTTGATATGACAAATAGAAAATCAAAAAAACTATAAAAATCCTAATGACTCTAAAATTTGTAATGCAAACAATTTCAAATACATACATTGTACAAATGGTTAGACATTATGTAACGTGAGGAAACAAAACAGTTTTTGAATAGCATTTTTTGCATAAAACCTATATAGTTATAAACCTGAACTAAACTCATCACACTAAATGAAAAACATACGCTTACAGTGGCGTGAAGGTATTTCAATTGTATATTGAATTGGTTTAAATTAACTTAAATGCACATTTACTCATTTATTTAGAGTGATATCTGGAAGTCTAATAACTGTTAGTTATGTTGTCAACTGTTAGTTGCTACAAATAAGTTGGCTACAAAAAGTAACACAAGGGCAGATATCGTCATAACAGGTAAATATATATAATTAATCGATAACATATAAGTTTAAAAAATGTTAATGTGTTACTTTTAACATATTGGTCAAAATGGATCAAATTCTGATATCAAATTCCATAGACACTCATTTAAATCGTATATCCACTATATATCTCCAAGTATCTTAAATTTCTATTCCCTTTTCCATCTTATCTCTCCAGAATAGTTTTGATGATCTTGATACATCAAAACTATTCTGTAATTGAATTTTATATCATAAATATTTTATACTAGTGATAGAAATTGATACAAACACTAAGAAAATATTCAGTGTTTTAAGGTAATAACATCCTAGGTTTCTAAAAGAAATATACAGACATGAAGAATCTCACAATTAGAGCAGTAGGAACCATAAAACAGAATTTACGATTTGTTATAGCAGGGTTGGTATACAAGAAAATACGTTAATCAGAATCACACATGTACTTTTAATACGGTAATTCGAATTACTGCATGTATAATTTTTAATAACACTTTTATATACTCTCTTATGATAATATATAAAGGCTTACAGATTTATATATATAGTATTCATTTCGGGAAGTTCTTAAATATACGTTAGTGTGTGAAATGGCTAGTTAATTTTTCACTTTTTCTTGATGTAATTAGGTCTGATGTACTGAAACAGATAGAGAAACAAAATCCCGCTAATTTCTTCTGTATAAACACCGTATTTTGACCGTATATTCTTGTGTATAAACACAAGAATTTTGATTCAAATTGAAACCTATTTTATAAAACTCAAAACTAATGATTTTTTTACTGACGGACATCGGTTTTTTTCAACTAAAATTAAACTTAATTCGAATACTTACTAAATTATAACCCTCTGTAGTTCATTTTTTGCTCATGAGTTTAGAATAATAAAAAAAGTTCTGTAGCTATATTTAAACATTAAAATTTCTTCATTCTTTTGCTATAAGTGGTCATGACTGATGGAATTTTTTTTGGAGAACTCTTATATTTCTCTTTACGTGTGGCTGAAAATGATACCGATATTTTCTGCTCTATCTATGCAAATCTGTAAAATATATCGGCAATTAAACATTTAAAGACTTGGGTAAAGAATAATCTTTTAATTTTAATTTTAGATAAATAAATACATACAAGGGAAAATTTAAAAATAACGTGCCAAATAACGTTGCAGTTCCACTCTAGCATTTGACTACTGGTTCGGTTGTTAATACTCTAAACACAGTTAAAAAATCAAAATTAAAACTTAAATCAGCAAGTAAAAGTTCTATATATATTATGCTTAGGTATTAATTAGTAAAAAGATAATTTAATAAGTAAAATTTCTCGTAACAGCTACCTGTATCAAAGATGTTTTGTAAGTTTCAATATTTCAAAAATTAGTAAAATTAGTATTTAAGATAGCAGTTACATTTTTTTATTCGACTCCATCTAACAATCTTCGAAATCTTCATTAAATAATGAGAAACACTGAAGGATTAGAGATTCCATTTGACTTTCCATTTATTTATTCGCTAATATTAAATCTACCGAATTCTTACGAACATTTTCAGATTCTTGTATAACAGGAATCAATAGCATGTTAGATTTATAACTTTCTACGATTATATTTTATATAAATTCTTTGAATTAATGTTATATTATACAAAACATAAGAGTAATAGTTGCTATTAATAGCTATTAAGAGTTGCTTTCCTGAAGGTAATGATGGTTTCCATGTAAGAAAACCACAAAAACGCACGAGGTAGCAGAGAGGATCAAAACCACGAACCGCTCTGATCCACCAGTCTTCTAAAAACAATAGTATTCGCACTCAAACAAAGGGCGCACATTACAGACATTCAGCAAACACTACACTAATGGCTGACATGCGCGTGTGTACCATGTGTCCATGCTTGCTCTTCCAAGAAAATTGTTTTTTCGCGGTCAGAAAAAACAAAAGTAGTGCCCCCATATTTATTTTATTACAGTAGTTTCTCTTGAAGTTATATTAAGTTATCGTCTAAGTTGTCAGCATTTTAGACCATTTCAAAGTATTTCTGGATTGATTAATGTCTCATGGTTCCTTTCTCGCTTCTCAGTTATTCATATTTTACATATAATACTTTAAGGAATATGTTAAGAATTGGAATCTTGTCTTATATATTTTCTCTAGAAGATTATGCGAATTTTAAATACATACTTTACACATGCGTTGTTAGACATAAAAATTATAAAATAATTATACCTAAATTGCTTACATTTTTATTATTTTGATGTGTCATCCATCAAAAATTATATTGATGTTTATTAAATATAAAACTGAAAATTTTAAAATTAGATAACTGAGGTAAGAAAAATACGACAAAATCCATACTCAGAATGTTCTGCATTACCGAATAACTTCGGTTCTGCTTAATCTATCTGCTTTTCAGTTTTGAGGAATTTTAATTTTATTTGCACAGATGAGAATTCTTTCATGCACATATGAAAAGTCTTATTAAAACACTTTAATCACTGAGAAAAATGACCATGCAACCTTTAATTTCTGTACGGCTTAGTTGTAATTCATAAATTTATTTAACATGCTTATAAAATACATTTTTATTTCGAGATGAAGGGATTTCAATTTTAACTACCAAATCCATCTATGTGATTCATTTAAATTTAGTTTTGATTAAATCAGCTGTTGATCCAAACACAGTTTGAATTCGGATGGACATCGCTAGAAATCCAAAAATCAGGTAATTATCAAATTGAAATTGCAATCAAACCATTTTTGACTCAAATCAAGTAATTATTATTGTGTATTGATGGAAAGGGAGGAAAATACTAGTTTAAGGATAAAAATAAACTACCTGAATAGGTAAATGAGGTAGGTATTTTAATTGACGTCGCACTGGAGCAACACAGCGGGGTATTGAATAGGTAATGAAAATTAAATTAATTGTGCGTTCTATTTTTAGTATAAATCTAGTATTTAATCACAAATGTCGTGTTCTCTAAATCTAAATCTGAACTCGAAGTCAGTTTAGAGATCTAAATACTTCATTAAATTTCACCTTATATTTTTAATACTAAAATACTGAATGATTAAGTACATAATACATTGTGAATTTTTGATTGTGAAACTTTATACAGTTTCAGAATTTCTTACTATTGTATCTGTTCAGTTTTGTTTTGTAGATACCATATTTCATTTTCAAATGCAAACCCTAACCTAATAGTCCTCATGTAGTAGAAAACAGCCGTGGTGTGAAAATATACTTATTTTCATACCATACTAATTTTACTTACATGTTTTACGTATGTAAATAAAGCTTATGATTAAAAGCCAAACATCCCATAGAAAAGTAAGGTTGTCAAATTTGCTTTATTTGCATTTCAAAAATCTGCCTACACTCATATCTTATGTACTTTGAAGATTAAATATTTACAAAAATACTCAAATGACATTTGTTTTCACGTAATATGATACATAGAATCTGCACTTTTTTATTACATCCATTCAAGATTTTAATGCATTATCAACATCGCAAACATATTAAAAAGAATCAAATTATTATCAGTGCTGAATAATAAAATTTAATACACCAGGATTAAATTTTAAAAAATTAAAGGGTAATCGCGAAGAAATATACTGACGAAAGTCTGCTCAATATGTATGTATAAGTTTTGTTGTAATAATTTCTATTAGAAATGCAGATCTGATTTAAATGAGCAACAACACTGATATATTTAAAATCCATCACTCAGAAACATAAGACATGAAATTGTCCCGATCAATTAAGTTACTGTATTTTTAATGGAGAATTTATGAGTCAGTTGACAACTTTCAAGATTGCTGAAAGGAGAGCTTATAAAGATCTCGTATCGGCCGGTTTTGGCACTTGATTAGCAGAAGCATATCTTATTCAAGTGTTCGAGATCACAAATAGTACTTAAAATTGATCTCATTCAACAATAGAGTTAGAAATTTCCCATGGAAGTAGGACACCAGCTGATGCGTTCGACAGCTGGATGTTTGGGACATGGGACTACCAAAACCATGCGTCCTATTTCATGAGATGCATACCATTTCTGAGTGAATATCAACAATATATCTTGCAAGAGAGATGGATATACTATGAAAGCTCTTATGGCATCCTGTGTCATAAATGGGTCGTGCTTTCAAAAATTATTTTCCTTTGGTATTTTAAGACATAAAGGTGATGATATGTATAAAAGTATATAATAAATATTAAGTAATACATTTTTTTATTTTCAATGGCAGACTTGACAATTAGAAAAACAGAAACACAAAAGTAAAAAGCCATTGTCTCATTCAGATTCTGTTCTCCCAATAACGCTTCGCCAATGAAGTACTCTGCAACAAAGAATGTGGTTATCCGTCCATAATAGAATTTAAGTAATACTTTAAGAGGCCGAATAAAATTGAAACAGGTAAGCAGAATTGTTGTTTTAATGTTAAAGAAGAAACTATCAAACACTTAAATCAGCCAAGCCGTAAATGCCATAGTAATATTTCAATTATACTATCAAACTTATTTATATTATTCATATCTTTATATAGATACCCAAGGATTTACAAATTGGCTTTAAATTTGTTTCCAAAATTGCACTACTTTTTAATAGCACCTAGAAAAAATTATTTTCTCTTACTTGCGAAAGAAAACGTCTACGTACAATTGAAGCATTTATGCAATGCACAAACTTATCGATGTCTTTGGGATCAATATTCTATTTAAATAGCAATAATCACATTTCATTTGCTTCAGAAATAGTAGCTACAGATAGTATTATGATAAAAGCTTTCATAAATATAATGTTATTATGCATATTTTTATACAGACACAAGAGCGTATCAGTCTATGTTTAAAAATTTTCACTACTTAGAAAAACTGAGATACGCTCTGACCGATACAACTCTATCTCATTCTTTTTTTAATCACAAATTCAAAAAGAAGAGAAAGGTTTATGTACACACTCGCTAAGAACTTAATCCTATAGATTTTTTTTCTCCTGACTCTTTTCTTGGTCACGGCTTTTAATAAGCCATCCCATCCGATCAAGCAGTAAAATTCGCTAAATAATGACCCAGTGGGTCTCAGTGAAAATGAAAAGGTAGAAAAAGACGGAAAGAAAATGAAGGCACGGGACAAGAAGTTAAATATTGGAATGAATTATGACATCCAGCACGGGTAGAACTACTTAAGGGACCTGGAGACAGTTCTCATCTGCGAGACAATGTTTTATCTGGAATATCTTAAGGTTCACAAAAAATGATCATGGGTTGATAAATGAAAAAATATAACCTCTACCAGCGGGATGAGGCGTTTTTTCCTTAAAAGGGTGAACACAGGTGAAATTAGAGAACAGCTTTTAAGGGCTAAGGTCACAAGGAGCCAAGCTCTCCAATTTCCATACAAATTTATATTTATTGCTGTTCCTTTATGACGGTGGTTGTTTAAAAACTTTTAATGCACTGCAACCCTTAAAAAGAGCGTCAGCTAAGGATTATGCATCATACTTCCAGGTGCTATAAAAGACGTTTTCTATTTCAGGTAATTGGTTGTAACTTTGTTATTTAGCTGGATACCGGAAAGAAAGACCCATAAATCATCATCGTGCGAAATCAGGAGTAACGCGGGAAGCTTCTTCGTATTTTTCAGTGAGAATATTTTATTTAGGAGATAGTTTGAGGAAATGGGGTCCCGTTAAAATACACTCTATGGAGAGGAAGGCCTTTAAGCATTCGGGCCTACTTTTGGCAGCAGCAGTAATACTTTTTCAGACTCTTGCGTAAAGTCATGTAAATTTACATACATTCGAGAAATAAGCTTTTGAAGCATGGGGCAAAGATCATGGAGTTCATTGTTTGCTTAACCCTACTGGTGGTTGTCTCGACGAGGTATCTCATCATTAGCAAAACTGACTAGATCTTGATGGATGAGATATCTCGTCATTAGAAGAAAACTGATCAAATCTTTATCTCATCATCATGAAAAAATCGACAATATCTTGATGACGAGATATCACGTCATTAGCGAAATTGGTCAGATCTTGATGGACAAGATATCTCGTCGAAACCACCTGGAGGTTTAAAAAGCAAAAGTAGGCTTATTTAATTAACAAACATGTACTTTAAAAATCATGTAGGAATATGTTTTTTGCACTTTTTGCTTTCAATATTTTGAAAATATTTACCTCATTAAAACAGATTAAACAAAACATAATAGTGTCCAATATAGATTGAGCAAAATTTTATTAACACAATGGTTTGATTTGTTGCTACGCTTCGTGGCCGTTTAAATACGGCAACCGAAGAAATTCATACCCAAATTTGACCGAGACTCACAGGGACAAAGCTGGGGACTCGATTTCTCGAGAAAGAAAATACTATAACTAAGGAATCTTTCCTTTTTAAATTTAGTTAAATACTTGCTCTTTTATTATTTAATAGAAATTGGTTTTATTGTAAAAAAGAATTATTCCACGTTTTATTAACAGTTTAAAATTTGTAATAATTGCAATTTAAGATTATTTGACTTGCCATTCAGTAGAATAGATTTAATGAGAATTAGATTTCATTGTTGCCTTTGTCACATTTTAAAACTCTATATTTCAAAGTAAATCTTAAATTTTAAAATCTCGACTATCCAGATTTGAGGGCTACGGTTTAATCATTTCAAATTTACTCCCCTTAAATAAAGAACTTACAACACTATCTAGTCACTAGATTGATATATTGCTCATGTTGAAGTTAAAATACATAATATCAAATACTTTAACTGCACTAGCACATAAGAGTTGTAGTCGGAGCAGGTTCTATTCCTCTAATTTACCCTTAGCGTATTTCTCTCTTCTGTGTTAATAAAAACTTTCCTTGCGCGTATGCCCATTACTTGATGTTGTCTGTCATGTGTTTGGCTCAGCTTGGCCAGATATGGTCTTTGCGTCATAAAACCCAACCCACCATAAAAATTGCAAAAGTAACTGTTCGCAGAACACCCCACCATGAGAAATCAGAGACTACTATTCAATGCTCCCTTGATAAGCATAATTTAATTAAATATCCGAAGAACACTCTTAAATCAGGGAAGTGGTAGTTCGGTTGAAAGAGTAGCGTATTAGCAACCGGAGAGTTGCGAGTTCGAAACTCGATCCAAACAAAGACCGTCGTGTGCGTGGAGCTGGCGCATACTAAATCCGTCGTGGCCCCAAATGTCCTCACGTTGGCGGGGTGTGGAAGTTTGGAGAGTGAGGTGCCAGCTCAGATGTTGGCTTCGTCATATGACCATGGTTCAAAATAACGGGGTGTTGTCCTCGGTTCTTTTCCTTCGGGATTGATCCCGGACCGTCGCCAATAGCCCGTTGTGTTGCTCCAGTGCGACGTTAATCCAATAACCAACCACTCTCTTAAATCTTTAGGTGTGTATGGGTTTCCCGGACCCAAAGAACTCTAGTGATCTTTTCCTTTCTCGTGGGGTTTAGTGTCTTTAGTAACCACGGGAGTCGTACCCAAGCGATCTTTTTCTGCTCTTCACGCCACTCTATTCTCAATCCCTCTTTTTTTTCTTTTCACGATACTTGGTATTGTCTTGTGTTTGGCTAAGCTGCGCCTTAAATCGTTTATTGTAACCCAAAGGGTAGACTTTAGAAAAGTCTTACACATATGAATCGGTGCAAATTTATTAAACCAGGTCTAATTGTTCATCTCGGAAAATAATCTTCGGCTTATCTAACATCTGTAATATAAAAATGACCTGTACTCGCACTTCACTTTCTATCACACATTCCTTATTGTGCGTAATAGAGGAATAGAAAACACGGGCTCTCAGCCTTCATTCTGATCAAAAGTACTCTTTCAAAAAATCAGTGACCATCGGAGCAAGAAGCGGAAACCTGGAATAGTCACATCGTCCCGCTCGTATTTCTTAAAGATCAAGTCTACTTTTGAAGTATAGATACGCATCAGCAGGGAACAAAACGGTGTAAAAGTGTTCTTTAAGTCCATTTTGCGCCTAGAGACATGCGAGATATTCTTCCCTATCTCTTTTTTACACACACATATCTCATCTTTTTCTCCTTTTATTTCGCTTTGTGTATGGTGCACGCTACATGACATTTAGGACGTAAAAGCGAAATCAGGCCCAGAAGGAGATGTTCGTGACGGACACTCCTTCGGATGTACCAAGAACCCGAGTTTTATTCGACCTACTAAAACTTTTCGAAGGAAAGGCTCGCTTTGCAACCTTGTTTTTATTTGGATGCTTTAAAAGGTCTTGATCACATGACCGGAGCTGCCACCCAGAAGGGATGTTTTCGCAACTGTTAAATCACGATTTATGACCGCGAATTTTCTGATACATTTTCTGACGTGTCTACACCAAAGATGACCACGAGTAACTCATAAAATAATGCAACTTTTTTGATGATCCTGATTGCCTGATTCTCTTATACTCGATAAATTTAAAGGTGAATGTCTTGACGAGGCATCTCGTCATTACAAAACTGACCGGATCTTGATGGACGAGATATCTCGTCATTAGAAAAAAACTGGCCAGATCTTGACCCCGTCATTATCAAAAATCGATCGGTAATATCTTGATGATGTCATTAGCAAAATTGACCAGATCTTGATGGAAGAGATATCTCATCGAAATCACTTGGAGGGTTAAGGGAAAATTAATTTTGTAATCTCTTAAAATGGTACTTTATGGTCACACGATATATCTCTTAAAATGGTACTTCACAACTTTATTAATTTGCAAAACAAATATCAGCTAACCTTCAATTTTAACTCGAAACTAGATATTAAAAATTTGATTTTCCACCCTCCAAGGGGGTTTGACGAGTTATTTCGTTATCAAGATACTGTCTATTCTTTTATCATAACGAGATCAAGATCTGGTCAGTCGTTTTTCTAATGACGAGATATCTCGTCCATCAAAATCTGGTCGATTTTGCTAATGACGATGCACCTCTTCAAGACAACCACCAGGAGGGTTAATATTTCTTGGGTTGTATAATCTAATTTCTATTTGATTCGACAGTAGGAGTTGGTATATCGATATTAAACATCAAATTCTGTAAATTATTTTTCAGAATTAGCATTTGTAGATTCTTCTTTTCTATTGAACTGTTTTAGTTGATTTTGGAAATAATTTAAAACCTTTTTTAAATTGCATATATTTAGTATAGTTCAATAAAGTGCATTTCGTCGTGTTTTACCTTCAAAGCCTCGTAAGTCTTGAAATCAAAATTAACCAATTTTGCTAATGACGAGTTATCTTGTCATCGAGATACTTCCGATTTTTTATGATGACGAGATCAAGATCTGGTCAGTTGTTTTTCTAATCTCGAGATATCTCATCTGGTCAGTTTTGCTAACGACGAGACGAGCACAGGAGGCTTAAAACTCCTCTAGCTCCGAAGTTAACAATGCAATAATCCAACACAAACAAGTCGAGTCTATTACAAGTTATTCGACTGTTTGGATAAGCAGACAACGGCTGACGGTCTAAACATAACATTATTCCCCTAGATTGTACCAACCTGTAACCCTTCCAGTGCGCATCATTAATAACGCTTATCTGTTCCCCTTACCGAAATGTGTTCACTTATTCCCCACTGAATGCCATCTGGCACGTGCTCCTCCAACCCCCCTCGTATTCCGACCCCCTGCGGGGAATAGGAGGGGCTTTTTATTAAAAGGGTCGGATTGGCTGGCCGGATCGCAATAGATAGTGTCTCTGTTATGCGATAATGGTTTTGAATTCTAATGGAGGCATCTTGGTTTTGAAAAGCGTCGGTCTGGCTTTATGGTCACGTGACATTGGGTGACGGGGACCACTTTAGCACCTATGCTCCTAAGTAATCGCTTTAGTACGGATGCGGGGAGAAAAAATTTCGGCTGGGAATTAAATAATCCTTTTATCAGCGCTTAAATTATTTAGAGCGCCTTAATTTGTTATCCGGAAGAGAAAGTTCCGTAATTGAATCGGGTGGTTAAGAGTAATGTACAGATTTTCTACAGAGTGAATCGTTTTTGACTTAATCTTGTGTCTTTGTGGGCGAATGAAGGTGTTAAAATACATGTTTGAGGAGGATAAGCTCGTGCGGTTGTCTTTGCAAATTTGAATTATGTAATTTATTCGGTACTACTGGTGTAATGTATAAATGTTCCCTGCTCAAAAGTATTCTGAAATTCTTTTTTCTCTCTTTTATTCATTGTATACCTCTTTTCTTTCCATTCTCTCTCTTCCTTAAACCAATATCTCCTTTTATAATTCTTATCTCTGTATAGTTAACTCTCCATTAATACCTCTCTCTGTGGAAATGGCTTACTAATTATATAGCTCATATGTAGGGGCGCACCTCGAAGGGCCATGGGGGTTAAGCCCCTCTCAAGCCTTAACCCTCCAAGTGGTTTCGACGAGATAACTCGTCCATCAAGATATTATCGATTTTGCCAATGACGAGATATCTCGTCAACAAAATAGAGCCGATTTTTTTATGATGACTAGATAAAGATCTGGCCATTTTTTCTAATGACAATGACGAGATATCTCGTCCATCAAGAGCTAGTCAGATTTACAAATGACGGGATACCTCGCCGAGACAACCACCAGGAGGGTTGAAAAAGCAAATATATTTTGATTTGAATTGATCTGTTTTAAAATACCCTTTTTACAAAAAAATGCTTTTAATTTTTTGTCCTTGCTTCAGAATTATTTTTTTATCCCATTTACAAATGTCCTATCATTTATTAATAGGTTGGTTGGTTGGTTTGGGGGTTTTATGGCGCAAGGGTCATATTTGGCCACATTTATTAATAGGAGTTAGACATGATATATATAATTGACACATACTCTGACAATGTTTTATATTCCTTATTATTAATCAGGAGTTGGACCACCGTTTGCCTTGAATATAGTTTCTAAGTGTCTTAGAGTAGTCGTTCCGAAACCGGTCTCTATTGTATTCAACTTTAAAATCACTCTATACCAGAAAGACTAAATTTAAAAATCGTGATTCGTTTTTCACGATTCAATCATCTCAAATTTCTATGCACTATCATAGTCTACCATGTCAATGCAACCTAATCCAAATCGTTAAATGGGGTCCCAGTCGCTAAGTGTTTTTGCCCACTGCATTAGCACAACCTGCAAGTTGACTGATTCGATTCCTGCCTGGATGTATTTCTTCTTTTTTGCGTCAGTAGAAGCTTCCTTGTGTGTGCGTGTCATTGACTTGACTTTGGCGCAAACTTGTTAAAATATGGCCCTTGCGCCATAAAACCCAACCCAAACAACCAAATTGTTAAATCAATGTTATCAGCATTAAGAGCGGTAAGATAATTATATTTTATAGATTGGTCCTCCTAAAACTCCTCACACGAAGTTAAAGTGTGAGATTAATCCTTCAAGGGGTTTCGACACGATATCTCGTCCATCAAGATCTAACCAATTTTGCTAATGGCGAGATATCTCGGCATCAAGATTTTGACGATTTTTTTATTAGGATGTGATCAAGATCTGGTCAGTTTTCTTCTAATGACAAGACATGACGAGAGCTCGTCCATCGAGATCTGGTCAGTTTTCTTTTAATGACGACGATTTAATCTCGTCCAAGATCTGACCAATTTTGATAATAACGATATAACTCGTCATCAAGATATTGACGATCGATTTTTCGATAATTTTGGGGTCAATATCTGGTCAGTTTTTCTAATGACGAAATATCTCGTCCATCAAGATCTGGTAATTTTGCTAATGACGAGTTACACCATCGAGACAACCATCAGAAGGGTTAACGTTTAGGCCCGAATTTCTCTACAGGCAATCGGCCTACATTAACTAATTCTAAAGGCAACAATGTGCTGTTTCTAACATACGTATCTTTGCCTACAAAGATACGTATGTTAGAAACAGCACATTGTTCAATTTTCAGCTCGCCTGTTTAAACATCGCTTCTAAACATCGCCAAGTTCCCTTCTCAGTACATTCTTACCTCAGCGGCGCTACTAAATATCGCGAGTAAATCGCTTACATGATTCAGTGGCAAGGCTCTTGTATATCTATTGACCCTGTCCCCTGCACCCAACATTCGACCAAGATACATCGCCGGCACTCTACCACTGGCTATATCCACGTAATTGCAGGTAGTTTGAAATCCAGGACAGTTCAATTCCGTCCTGCATTAAGGTTCACAAACCGCTAAGCGAAAGCGCGCACTTAACAGATACCGCAATGATGTTCCATATATTGTAAAATTAATGGGTTTTGAGATTGCCAACTGTGTCGGGTTAGTTCCATCACGATTACCCGATGACACTCGGAACTAAATGCAACGTTATCGTATAAAGTTGCATGAGCTCACACGAGTGTGAATATAAATAACTAGCGATATTCATCTTCATATAATTATCTGCTTGCGCGATAGGAAGGGAACTTGGTTTATAGAATGCGGGTGTATCTGAACTGCTAATTAAAAAATCGTGAATCCTATCATATGATCACTGTGCGTATTACACTTGTAATAGATCTCAAGTCATCGAAATATGTTGAGGTATACCTTAAATCAAATCAAATTTATTGCAATGGATTAGTTCGCATAAATTATGCATTGATTCCACTGTATAACGTTCTTTCTAATTACATGGAACTATTTGCATTTAATTACTGTTCATATGGGATAATGTGAGTTAGCCCACTGCGCTAGCAACCTGTGAGTTGTAGGCTGCGCAGGTTCGATTCCTGTAACTTACCCTGGGTGCATTTCTCTCTTATGTGTCAGTAAAATTTTCCTTGTGTGTATGACCATTACTTGACGACGTTGTATGAGCGGATTCTTGAAATTAAGCACACAAGTAGGATTGTGTGTACTGAATCAATCAATTTTATGGAAAAACGAAACTTAGAAAAATGAAAAAAATCCATTGAAAACTTTCTACTTTGGTTTTGTTAATTGGAAGTTACTATTTATGAACTTAAGGTTACTATTTATGAACTTAAGGTTACTATTTATGAACTTAAGGTTACTATTTATGAACTTAAGGTTACTATTTATGAACTTAAGATTACTATTTATGAACTACGTGTTCGGGGTCCTTTTTTAAATGCTCAAATAACATTTTTTCTTTTTAATATAAAACAACTTATAAAAATACATTATAAAACAAAACAACACTACAAATTATTATAATGTATTAAAAAATTAGCAAAAATTGGAAAAATTAGCTAAAAAATGACGTTACCGAAAACCATTACAACTGAAAAACTTGAGTCCATTACCTAAGATTTAGCATAGTCTTCCTAAATAAATATGTAAGCTAGGGCCTGAATTAAAATATATGCAATATTCCTTTCCACTCATAAAATATTGAGGATAGTGTAGAAGAAAACTTGAATTTTTGAAATTTTTCCTTACGCCACCGACACTGAAATCTCTAAGAAGTTTTCCTTTCAAGATAACTCTTATATCCTATATATATATATATATATATATATATAGTCCAGGCCCTCCAAAACAAACAAAAATCAATACACCAAATTTCATTCACAAATTTGTAGTACATTTTAGTTATCGCGTTTCTAGTGCAAAAATTTTGCTCAAAATCACAATCAGAAAAAAATGCCATTTAAAGATTTGAAAACCAATTAAAAAACTGCGGTCAAGATCTATTCAAATTGCCATATCTCCGTTTCTCTTCACCGTGCAGACAAAATAAAATCAGTTTTGTAAAGAAAAAGTCTAAATATTAAGAATATAAAATAAAATGAAGGGTATGAAAATTTGGATCAAAAATCGACTTTTCAACGTAGTCAAATTGCTATATCTTTACTTCTATTCACCGACAAAATAAAAACATTTTGTAAAGAAAAAGTCTAATATTAAGAATATTAAATAAAATAAAGTATAGAATTTAGTTAAAAATCGACTTTTCAACGTAGTCAGGTGATGACCTTAAGATGATTCTTGATTTTGTGTGTGCTTGCATGTGGGTTTCTTCGTGCGTACGTCTGTCTGGAACCTGCCCATTTTACAGAAGCGCCGTTTCAAAGACCCAAACACTCGTTAGTCTTATTTGTCAAAGGCTAATTCGGGACGGCGGTCTCGTGTGACATCACAGTACCGCAAGCCCAGGAAATAAAGCACTCGGAAAAAGCAGGGGCAAAGAGGGAAAAAACCCAGAAGGGATAGGGAAGTATTGTCTGTGTCTATCGATGTCATTATCTATTCTGCAAATCTTCACGCTTTTAGGGAGCTGTTAGTGGAATCTGCAGCGTGCATTATTCAGGTGAAAAGCCATTCTTGACAGATCCACAGAGGAAAAACTTAATCCTATAGTGGAGTACAATCTGACCGCCGAAGCAGTCTCAGGCCCTGGGGAGTCCCCATCGTAATAGCGAGTTAATGGCCTGGGGAAAGAGCTACACCCCAAAGAGGGGAAGGGGGCAGAACCTTTATTAATGTACTCCAGCGTACTAGAGTGGAGACTCACTCACTTGAATAGAGAGATGTTATACTATATAAGGTGCATCTGTCAACGGGAGTCAATAGTACTGAAAAATTATTGAGCGGCTTAGGGCTCAATCCGACGAATGTTAAGTGTTCCTATAGACACTCCATTTTGCATGTTTGACGCTGTGGACTCAAGTTTTAGGGGTGGCCGGTTTTTAGTTGGTTTCTGGTTTGGTTAAATTCGTGACGTGCGAGGGGATGTGTGTATGGCTGTTTAATGTACGGGTGTGTATTAAATTATGCGTAAAAGCGCGGTGATGACTCTAGAGGGAGATCGTGAGGTGTCCGAAAGTCGTAAATGCTTTCAGATTTTGTGAATGTAATTTGATGTGGATGAAATTTAGATATACCTTAGAACAGTTTACTTTTTGAGCGTCACAAGATTTCCGAGTAGTGTGGTATTTCCTTTACCCCATAACACACATAATGACTAAATAATCATATCGATTGCTTGAAAGAATCCTAAAAAAGATTCTATTCGTCAAGAAGGAATTCGTCTGAAATTTAGAAAAACCTTAGAACAGTTAACCCTTTAAGCCTCATGAGATTTCCGAGTAGTGTGGTATTTCCTTTACCCCACAACACACATAATGACTAAATAATCATATCGATTGCTTGAAAGAATCCTAAAAAAAGATTCTATTCGTCAAGAAGGAATTCTTCTGAAATTTAGAGAAACCTTAGAACAGTTAACCCTTTAAGCCTCATGAGATTTCCGAGTAGTGTGGTATTTCCTTTACCCCACAACACACATAATGACTAAATAATCATATCGATTGCTTGAAAGAATCCTAAAAAAGATTCTATTCGTCAAAAAGGAATTCGTCTGAAATTTAGAAAAACCTTAGAACAGTTAACCCTTTAAGCCTCATGAGATTTCCGAGTAGTGTGGTATTTCCTTTACCCCACAACACACATAATGACTAAATAATCATATCGATTGCTTGAAAGAATCCTAAAAAAGATTCTATTCGTCAAAAAGGAATTCGTCTGAAATTTAGAAAAACCTTAGAACAGTTAACCCTTTAAGCCTCATGAGATTTCCGAGTAGTGTGGTATTTCCTTTACCCCACAACACACATAATGACTAAATAATCATATCGATTGCTTGAAAGAATCCTAAAATAGATTCTATTCGTCAAGAAGGAATTCGTCTGAAATTTAGAAAAACCTTAGGACAGTTAACCCTTTAAGCCTCATGAGATTTCAGAGTAGTGTGGTATTTCTTTTACCCCAAAACACATTATGACTAAATAACCACATCGATGAGGTTGAAAGAATCCGTCAAAATTGGTTAAAAGAAACTCAGGGAATTCTGCAGATTACATAATGAATATATTCGTGAAAATCCCTCAGAGGGTTAAATAAAACTTAGGAATTGCATTTCTTACTTTCTATTGGGACTTTGAGAATAGGCAGCAACGCCATTTGACCCTAACCTCAAATTTGCCTTCATTTTATATGCTCAAATTTGCCTTAATTTGGTTAGTTTCGTTTTCATCAGTTTTTTCAGTTCATTATTCTGGCCTCTTTTGACCTCTGTGAGGGCTTCTGTCTTACTCTTTCATATAGCAAATGTAAAAAAAAATCACATCAGAAGTTGAGGTAGGTAGGTATTTTAATTAACGTCGCATTGAAGCAACACAAAGGGCTATTGGCGAAGGTCCGGGATCGAACCCGAAGATAAAGATTCGAGGACAACACCACGTAATTTTGAACTACGGTCAGATGACGAGTCTCACTTGAGCTGGCACCCCATTCTCCAAACTTCACCACGCCAACGTGAATACATTTGAGGCCACGACGGATTTAACGCGCACCAACCCCCTTTGAACACGACGGTCTTTGGTTGGACTCGAACTCTCAACCGTCCGGTTTTTAATCCGTTACTCGTCCAACCGTGGCCCCATAAGAAGTTGAGAACTAATATCAATACGTGCAATTATAACCAAGTAATTCAAAAATTGAAAAATATATGTCCTAACATGATACATTAAATTAACCTTCTGAGCGCCGTGAGATTTCCGATTAGTGTAGTATTGCTTTTCCCCCATAACACACATAATGATAAAATAATCACATTGATTTGTTGAAAGAATACCAGGAAAGATTATATTAGTATAGAAGGTCGAAATTGGTTAGAAGTTATATAGGCAAGACTGCATCATGTTGCAACGTGGGATTAAGTGTGTTAGCCCCTTAGATTTAAAAAACTAGTCAAAGTAATTTTGAGATCTTCACAATGCAAAATCAATGCATGTGTTTTAAATAATAAAGTCAAATGACATAGATACGTTTATAATGTTTGAAATAACCCCCTTCTTGATTATTTATCTTTTCAGTATATTAAAACTCCAGCAATGTGGTGTGACAAAATGAAATTTGTTACATTTTAACACTAGATACCACTGAAATGTTCCTCATTTCGAGGGTTTTAATCCAAAGGCCTCAAAATGAAGTTTCAAAATAAGTGAAATTCATAATATTTTTAATTTATGTATTCAGTTTTTTACAAAATTCGCGTAGAGGAGTTTAAAGGGGAAATTACTTTCTTTTCATATAATTTTAAATTATTTTTTTAATTTATATTTTGATTTTAACTGATGTAACTTTCGCAGTAACGTTTGCAATAAGTTTTAACGTATAGCAATAATTTGCATCCTATTACTGTAAAAATATTATTTACCTTTCATCGGCGGTTGAACGTCTGGCGTGAGAACATCTCACAAAGGGTTAAAGCTACTATAGATAAATATTCTAGGTACATTAAGGTGAATACATAAATGTTCTTTTATTTTATATTCTTATGCCAAAAGTAGTGTCGATAGATGAGAGGTCATCACCCCTTAAAAGTACAAAAATTTTGTTAAATGCAAAATACATTAAAAAAAAGTGATGTCTCTCCACCCTCGAAGTTTTTTCTTCCAAAATTTTTTGTAGCACAGTTTAATCCAAAAAGATACTACTGAATATTTTAAGTATAGGGCTTAGATAATTCAACAAAAGTGCTAGAAAATATACAATCATGTTTCGAAACTGAAACTGTCAAAAACAAATTCAATCTTCAAACACTAAACACTTCATAACTTGTATTGAGCCATATTCAAATTTTATTGCATAACTTAAATATTAGTTTCCTTGAATTTATTGAAACATCATTCTATCATAAAACAATAATTTTCTTTTCTTTATATTATTTTGTTGTGACTGACTATTAGGTACTTTCTAACAAAACATTCATTGTCAATTAAATTTGTTTGGAATACTATCTGCATTTACAATTCGCTTAAAAGCGCCTTTTTTGCTGAAATCTCCAATGAGTTCTATTAAGTATATTTCTTTAAAAAGCACATTTTTATTTAAAAGTACTTTAAATTTCAGGAATTCAAAGACTGCACGAATAAAAAATATATCTTCAAACTTTTGATATTTTTAAGTAGTTTTGAGAAGTACAAAACCCCTAAAACAAATAATAGTAATAGCCCATAAGCATTTTCATCATTACATTTTTTCTGAAATTGATGCAAAGTACATAAATTTTGCATAATTCCTGTGTTACAATCATACACGATAGCTTTGTCCTACTTTTTAGCACCATGCACTTTATTTGTAACTTTACTCAGCTTTCAATAAATTATAAATTGTTTTGCTTACAAAAAGAAATTGCAATGCACTTATCTTTTGGGATATTGTAGTCGTTGAAATAGAGGGAATCTGCGTCAAAAATGTCTCGAGGCTTTTATTCTTCCCTAAACAGATAAGATTACCCCATCCCATCTAAAGCTTTAATATTTAAAATTTCAAGTTACAAACAAGATTTCTCCCTACACGCTCACTTTATGCGATTTTTATTTGGCAGGCTTCTCTTTGATGCATTGGTGTAGAGGGAAATTCCCTCAAATATATGTATATTGCGCGACCATAAAACCATTTCCATTTAGGCAGCAGTTATTGCTGGCGTACGCTTAACTGTAACACCCTCTTGCGACGAGCATTAATTTAAAACGACCATTAATTCTGAAACGGTCGTACCATTAATAACGGTCTAATGGACTGTGTTGAAATCGCGCGTGAACGCTAACAATTTCAGCAACATTTCCGTGAAATATAGCTTAATTAAGTCGTGCTGCAGAGACGCGGCTGATGCAAGAGATGAAACAGCATCCGTGGCGCCGTTTTGCCATTTGTAATGGAAATGCTGGACAGAAGATGGGTATGTTAAACGCGTTTTGAGGGGCAACTTCTATTTAATATCGTTCAATTTAGAATCCAACAGAAAATTTGTTAAAATAGCAGCCCCGAGCAATCAGTCTTGGTCGTAAATTCTCGCTAAATTACCCTCTTCACTGAAGAGGTATTTAAAACGTACCACTGGGGTGAAAAAAGAGCGACGCGTAGAAACGCGCAGGTAGCCTTCGCCCGGGTTTGCAGAGCGACAGAATCGCGCTTCTGGGTAATCTTATTTGGAAAATAACTTTAAATCACTGGGAAATTAGTTTTTTAATTCTTGCCTTCCATCGGCGATTAAGTGCGCCCATACTCACAGAGAGGCGGGTAATCGCCGGGCTGAAGGAAGAAAAAGGGCTCCTTTTTATGAGCGGCGTATAAAATAGAACGGTTTAACCCTTATTAGAAATATTTTTAATGGAGGTCATTGATGCGGATTCGGGTAAAAATAACGCGCATTTAAATAAACATGAAGGCGTGTGATTCATAATCGATGAATGTAAATGAGTCATAGGAAATCCTTTGATAAAATAAACCTCAAGAGCTGTTATAAATTAGTTGTTTAAAAACTCGAACACGTAGGAATTTAAGTAAAGGATCGCTTCTGCTTGTTGAGCGGGAAAAGGAAAGGTATGATCGGTTGTCTGGTACCTTATTTATTGATATTTGAAACTGTTTTATATTCATTTTCTTTTTACCACAATTGCATTTTTAAGATTTCCCTTTTTTTCCTTGTACACATTTTGGGCGTCTGAACTTGAAATCTCGAAATTGTCAAAACCAAAAGTATAGATTTCCAATTTCCTACAAATTTCATCTTCTGACTATTTAAGGTCACTAATGTGTTTAATGTATGTAGTTACCTTCAAATACATGAATTCACATTTAGTGAGATTTTGTTTCGTTTTGATTTTTTTTATAGTAAGAATACGCTTTTCAATTTAAATTATAGCATAATATTTACTTATTTAGCGTTAATAATATGCAGAGAAAGTAAATGGTTATTGGCAAGAATACTATGAAAATTAGCAAAATAAGGTTAATCCTAAATCTTTACGATTGAAACATCATTTAACAAAAATTATTTTTAACTTTTCAATTTCAGAAATATTTAAATACTTATTAGGATTTTTTTGAAACTCAGATGCGTAATGTTATTAACGTTATGCCTTATTTTAATTGATGCACAATTATCAAAAATATCTCTCCAAAGTTACATCATTCAGTTAAATCATAGCCATTGACAATTTGAGAAAGGAAGCAATATTATATATCTTTTTGCATACTTTGATTTTTTTCTCAATTTCATACTTAAGGTTTCAAATTATTTTTCGCTCCATTTGTCAACTTATTTGAACAGCAAAAGTGTTGATTTCGTTGCTAACCTGTTGGTTTTTCACCAAGTTTTGTCCCTTTTTCTAAATAACAAACAATCGTCAATAATAACAATCGTCTTAATATGAAGTCATAGCTGTATATCTTCATTCTTTCTAATTTCCAAAACCTTTTCAGTGTTCTCTTACAGGTTCTCTCTGCAACATACACGTTTTCAATATCACAATTTTCTGCAAACAATCGTAATATTCTGCCTCGTAAGAATTGCAACTTCTTTATTTACATTATGCTCTGTAGAGTGAAAAGGATATACGGGATTCCGGCATACGGGATTAGTCAAGTACAATGGGAATTCCAGGAATTAATTTATCCAAAACTAACAAAAGTTCATACAAGTCCAAAATTCCAAAATCAATCTTGTTATTAAAAGCTTATTACCTTAAAGGTCCATTTTGTTTTCTGCACATGCATGACATGAAGATGGATGATTAACACCTCCAAATACAGTGTTAATATCACACATTCATTTCTTCTACATCTACTGAAACACTTCCTTGCAAGACAAAACAAAAAGCATATTATGCGATCAACTAAGCGGTATCGTTAACATTTGCTTTAAAGAATGAAACGTATAGTATTTTAATTTAAAAAGGCTTTTATTTCAAAGTTTAGATTAAATCTTAAAACCGCTAATCTTAAAAACCGTCATAAAACAAACAAGGTACGTATGAGAATAACTAAAAGTGAAATAATATGTTTATGTACAGTAACATTAAAATTATGCTAGTTAAAATAAACAACTAATCTAAAAGTACATATTGGGTTGAAAAGTTCCTAAACAAGATTTTACGTAATAAACTAAACAGTTAAGCGGGTTTGTTGTTTTCCAATTGTGGATTTTGATGTCACTCATATAGAAACAGAAGGTTTATTTGTCTCTTTAGAATTAGTTTTCTCTACTCCAGCTAATAAGAACGGAGGTTGCGGCTTCAAGTCCATTCCAAACTAATACGAACATCCATGCCCAGACCGGAATTTGAATCCAGGAATACATAATATTAATATGTTTAACATTGATGATAAATCAAGACTTAACTAGTAAGATCATTACTTAACCATCAAATGGTTTCGATGATATATCTCGTCCATCACGATCTGACCAATTGTGCTAATGACGAGATATCTCGTCATCAAGAAAGTACCGATTTTTTTGTGGTGACGAGATCAAATCCTGGTCAGTTTTTTTCTAATGACGAGATATATCGTCCATGAAAATTTAGTCATTATTTTTCTAATGACGAGATATCTCGTCGAAACAACTACTAGGAGGGTAACCAAAGAGGAAAAGAGAAGACGTAACAAAATGATAAGTAAAATTGATACAAAGCACAGTAAAGAAACCATTTTTACGCAGAAGGGTCAAAATGTATTGTAAAACATTACCTGGATAAAGAGCTAGCTTAGTATTAACTAAAACAAAGCGATAAATGCTTATAAATACTTTAAAACAATATCATTTCTTCTTTTTACTGTTATCAAATGGATTTTTAAAAAATCTCCCTTCCAATGCTCCAAAATATTCGCGAGAGTGTATTTCAAATGAGAACAATAATTTTCATCTATATAAACTTTTAGTTTGATTCTTTCTCTGTTGTACTTTAAAAAACGAAAAAATCCCCAACTCAGAGAAATCACTCACTAACCCGATTCGGGATCTTTGAATTTTCAAAATTCGAAAAAACACAAAATTTAGACAGTTGTGTTTTGAAATTGAAATGTGTTATCCTACCTCCCTTTTTTTCGCTAAGCCTGTTAAACTTTCAATGACTTAATGATGCTCGTAAGTTGCAAAGTGTTTCAGTCTTCCCAATAAGATAATGTCACTATACATCGGTCTTGGAGAATGAACCCAAATGCGTGAATATACGTAAGTGAACCTGCATTCTGCCAGGTAAGCAGCAATTTGTCAATTAACCTAATTAAAGGTGAGTTCGAAGGCTTTTAAAGTAACGTGCGTGTGTTTGTCTGTGGGGAAATCAAAGCTGGAAAGGGTCTTAAAACGCGCGGTTTAAGCGACGGCTGTGAAAAAATCGCTAATTGAAAGGGGGAAATAAGAGTTACCGCTAAAACACATTGCATCACATAACTGATACTTAAACGAACACTTCTTTTACTTTGATAAAAAAAATGTGGGTATTTTCTCCCACTCTGTCCGTTTGCATTTTTTTAACCATGATAAGGAGAAAGAACTCGGCCAAAAAAAATTATTTAAAAAACGTTAAGAAAAACTTACTTTTTTCTTACACAACCTGTCTTGGCTATAAAAAAATGATGCTTCCAATCATCTAGGGAATTATTGATAAAGTATTTAAGCCTCCAGATAGTTGTTCATTGGAAAATGTAAAAGACAAATTGCACTTAATTCGTGGATTTATTAAGCTTCCAAATTGAAACCCATATTAAGTCACAAAGTGAGAAAGGTATCTGCTGTTTTTTGGTCCTATTATTTTTTAACTTGTTTCCACGGTTGGGTCTAAAAGAGTAAAAAATAAAGAGAAGAGTCGCATAAAATACTGCATTTAGAATTTCTTGAATGGTTTGTTTTCAATTTGATTTAAGTTAACATCTAACATTACTACTTGATATTTATATCTAGTGCCAGAAATGGAACAAGATATCGAAGACTGACAATTGTTGTTTTTATGTAAATTGAAATCACGAAATCAGATTACTATAACCTTGTCTTGGAAAAACGCTGTGAAAAACTTGCGATAGCTGTTCACAAAGAGCCATTTTGAACATATTCTTAGAGAAAAGACCGGTGTTAGAAAATCAGTTGACAAAGTCCATGATTATTATTTAACTACAATCCTATTATGCGAAGTAAACTAATTTTGAAAATGCAAATGAAAAACAAAGCCTATTAGAGGCACTTGTAGCAGGAGGCAAAATGTTAAGATTTCTTTGTTTCTAAGAAACGCATTATTAGGATATTTTTCTGTTTTTAAAAAAAACGCGTAACAAAATTTTAAGAAATATAAAAGCCTTTATTTGATGTTTATCTCTTCTAAGTTTAAAATTTATCACATACACTTCAAATATTTTTATGACTCTTACGTAGCCAAATAGTTTTCACTTCCTAGATATTTACTTCATCGAATTTTGATTTGGACTATTATTTTTTAATTTCATTTATATACAGTTCGCACTTACACGATATTACGAAAATGAATAAGAATACGTCTTTTTTTAATTCTAGTGTTAAAAAAATTTATAAAAAGATTATTCTAGACTTTTTAATGTTTATCTTTTGTTATCGTTATTGCTGAACAGTGTCAATGTTTATTTGTCTGCAAATTAAGTTGACACGATAGATACAATTTATACGTACATCTTTTTTTAACTGAACATACTTGGATTTAATAATGCCAATATGTTGTATAGGCAAGCTAAATACAGAAGTCTACTGCTTCTAAATACACGAAAAAAATCTGTTCGAAAACTGTTTCTTTTCAACTCTAGTAAATATTAGTGAAAGAGTAGAAATGATTACAAGAAAATACGGACGCTTTCTTACATTTTCTTATCACGATCATTCAGGACGTTAGGAATTGGTAATATCTTCTTTACACTGTCTACAAATTAACTTATCAGCAAAACGAAACTAGCATAAAAATAAACTAATCCAGCAATAAGTGAGTACACTAACACATACTTAAGGTACCCTGGCTTCTTAAATTTAATTCCATCCGCTAGATGGCAGCAAACTCTTCATATCCGCTTCTCAATGCACTTAACTGTTAAGATTTGAAAACCCAAGACTTTATAAACTTGGTACTTAATTTTTCAAGGTAGTTTCAAACTGTTTTCAATTGCTGAAGGAAACAGCTGTCACGACTCAAAATTTTTTTATTTAAAATTATTTAATTTATTGAAACTGAATTATCCTACGAATTTCCTCATTTTAGAAAAGCCCATTGAATATGAATGATTATTTTGTTAAAAATGTTAATAATTATCTATTTTGGTCTCAAATTGGTTTAATTTGTTTCATGTGACACAACAGCCAAATAGATTGAAAATATAACTGTCAGAGTACGCTATTCTAATATAGCTCGTTCCCTTTGCACCTAATCCCCTCTCTAAAATAGTTTCAACTTAATAAAATTTTAGCGGATAAAAATCTTCCAGATCCAATCTTTCGCACAAACACGTTTCAAAGAAAGAAGTTTGCAAGTCATTTAAATATATACATATAGTATATTACGTGACAATGCTAAGCAGGCAGCATAATATAAAATACTATGCTGTATTATTAAAATAATTTTATTTATATCTGAATTAAACAGTTATTTATTTTATAGTTATTCAATATATAAAATTTTTTATGTATATTTAAAACCTATTGGGTTCCAATTTGAAAATAAGAACCGTAATAGTCAAAAACTATAACTCAGTATTTAGTATTTCTTATTCCTTCCACATTTACCAACAAAACTTAATGCCTGTTGATTTCAGTTAAATAAATTTCAATTTTAAAAGCTAGAGTAGGGTAAAGGCACGTAATATGCAACACCTTATTTTACAAAAGTGCTGAAAGTAGATAAATGTTTTTTTTATAATGAATCAAACGTCAAATCATGACAAAATTAAATAAGATTCATGTGTGAATAGATAATTTATCAAACTTAAGACATTTTTGAGTTTTCGAAAAAAAGGGGAGAAATTCAAAATCGTTGATTTGAAAAAAAAGGGTATCTAATGCGGAAAATCTAATGAATTTGTCACAAACACACAAAAACTTAACTTTTTCAATAATGTATACTTAATTAGTGCTTAGGGAAGTAAATTTCACTTACTTTTAAATAAATTAAACTTCTTTTACACATGAAAAGGTTTAGAATATTTTCGGTTCGCCATTTTCACATTTTTAAATATTTCCTCCTCGAACCAAAAACATCTTATCCATATCAATGGTATATTCAACCAGCTTTGCAACCAAAATCTCAGGCAATATAAATTTCTTATCTAATGGTGCATTTACCGCTTTTGTTGCTCAATTTCCCCGTCCGATCTCAGACCAGTACCGCTGTAATCATACTTCGTCTTACGATTTTCTTTTCAAAAGTGCAGCTTGAGTTTCCATATGTGCAAACAATAATAGCAACACTAACACTAAACTATGTAACGTATTATAATTCAATAAAGTAATACGTTTAACCTACATTACTAAACGACAATGCATGTGTTACCTGTGGAGTCCACAGATGAAACTGCCAGACAATTCCCACAGAGAATGTTTTCTATCACATGAAAATTATTTTACTTTCAAAATATTTCAGAATGTAGGAAATAGACGCATTATGAAGCATGTTCCATATTACGTACACATGTGCTTCGATAGAAAAGTTGCGCTTGTCTTAAGAAAAAATAAGTTGGACAGAAAACTAGTATTGAACATTCACAAATACATTTAATGATAAATCATGTAATTAAAATATTTTTGAGTTCATTTTCTGTGTAAAATTGGCTTTTTAAATGAGCCTATAAAATATGTTCAGCACCCGAAACAAAAAACACTTCTTTTGAAAAACAGATTCTCGACTTCTCAAAACAGAATATGGATGCAATCTACTGACTTAGAAATATTTTGTTCAGATTTCGACAAATTTTGATGATTACCAAGAGATATCGAAATGTTCCTTATTACTTGCACTTAGCGTACCACAAAAATATTAATTCTGATGTATTTTCATTTGTTAAATATGTTAAATGTGTGTGGTGAAGACAAAAATTATAAAAAAAACTTCATAACCGCCCAAAAATCGACTTTTCAGCTTTATTAAATTCTTGGGTATTAAAATAATTTTGAAATGGGAGAAAATAGTTTTGAAAAATAATACAAAATTTCAGATAAGTCTACTAGGATTTCCAATTCAGATCTCGTAGTTTTGATTATAGTATACTTTTCGATGGGGATAGGGAGAAATGTGTGTGTTGAAGTTAATGCATAACTGCTTTTCTATCGGAATTCCGTTGCGAAATCTCTCAAAATGACGCCAATAAGATTACAGAAATGATTGGATTGACTGCTTAATGCATACATGTCTAAGTATAATATTGTATTTTGATTCATTCATTTCACTTCCCATATCATCGTATTTTTGTCATTAATTCAGCCCCCAATATAAAATTTGGGGGATGGGGCAAAGGGTTCAGGCCCCTAGAAAGTTGGTGTCTCTACCTGAAAGCGTTCCGGAATCTCTTTTCGACGAAATATGGGTTAAAGTAAATCTCCAGCTAGTATTATGAAAAATGCTACATCCTGCCTTTCATCAAAAGGATTATTTTTAAGATGTCGTCACTCCTAATATAATTAACATACGAATACTGTCTGTCTACCACGAGAAATGTTCCAGACATAAAGTCTGCCCCTGTCTGTTGCGGTAGAAACGGACCTTATCCTAGTTTCCATAGGAATACTTGATTTGATGAGAATTTTACTTGTCGCCAAGAAGATCTATACTAGTGAACTACATCTTTCCGCTACCAACATTTGCGAAAATAAAACGAAGTTACATCATCCCCGAGAGTCACCCCTACTCAAAATGAACGAGCCCGTTTCAATAGCGACCGCCACCACTCAGATATGGTGTCAGGAGTAGTTTCGGCGATAGACAGTAAAGCCAATTTAAATTTTATAATCACACATCCTGAACTATAAACGGGGCCGCGGTAGCCCTGTTGCAAGAGCTATGGATTACCAACCGGAGGGTTGCAAGTTCGAAACTCGGTCCAGCAGAATCATCGTGTTCACGGGGGCTGGTGCACGTTAAATTTGTCGTGGCCTCAAATGTCCCCACGTTGGCGTGATGTGGAAGTTTGGAGAGTGGAGTGCCAACCCAGGTGTTACCTCGTCATCTGACCGTGGTTCGAAATTGCGTGGCGTTGTCTTTCGTTCTTTCCCTTGGGGATTGATCCCGGACCGTCGCAAATAACCTGTTGTGTTGCTCCAGTGTGACGTTAATTAACTACCTTCCTTAACTATAACTTCCTGAAAGGAGCAAATCGGGCTTATGTATATAAATGTGTAGAACTATAAAGCCAAACAGTTGGTCACATAGAAGAGGATGCCGAAACTATATATCGCCGCCTTCTAGAAAAAATAGCCCGGACAAATTAAGTCATGTTGGGATATTTTACATTACTGAATCCCAAAGTTACTGAGAGTGCATAGAAAGCAGGAAAGACAGTTGTTTTCTCTTGAATAAATATTATTTTAATTGTGTTAGGTAAATTTCTAAAAATAAAATTAAAAATATCTAAATAACCTTTTACGATAAAGACACTTCGAAATATGCCTACACACTAATTTTATTCTCTCTTCTGTTGAATTTATGGTTATCATTATCATTTAATGGTATGAAATGTAGCCACACTTCCGTGTTGTTAATTTATATTCATTCCATAAAATCCTTTTAATTTTGGGTGATTTAAAGAGAGTAATACTAAATCACCAATCTTTAAGAAGAGTTATAAATTATTCACACTGTATGTTATATATATAAAGATGTCCTCTTTTAGTACAAGAGATGTGGCTCTATTACTCGAACGTTGGAATGTAAGAAACTTTCAAGTTTTATCTATTCAAAAATAAAACAAAGAAACAGATTTCAAGGTTTTTCAATATTTATTAGTCTCCCACTTGAACGATTGTAAACAGTTACAATATTTTAATTCTAAGCTTTGAGGATTGAGCAATCTTTTGTTTGTTCCTGGTTGTCTGCATAGGAAAAGGCTCAAGTTGCTTGGCAAGATAGGAGAATGTGTCTATGCGTGAAACACTTAGCAAAGAGATTCTCTACTCTCCAACTTAGAAAAAAATGTCTCACACGTTTTACTTTTCTCTTCGAAAATAAAAACACATTGTGATATAAGACAGATCGCCTTAAGAGCAGTTAAGTGCTTTGCTTATTTTCCGTTTTTAATGCAGATTTTATTTCAATCAAGATCGCGTAAACACGCGTCAAAGTATATATTTTTCTCATTCACTAGAAGCTTTCCTTAAGACATTTTTTATTGTTATACTCAAAGGAATATCCCTCTGTTGTTGATCCACAAATGTATAACTATTGTTCTGGGTTTGTTTGTTTTTTATCTCTTGGTTTACCTCTTCTACTAAACCCTTAGAGCAAGAAATCTTTGAATCACTACAATTTGTGAAGCATTTGTGAAACATTCTCCGGCCTATCGGCTATCAATCGATAAGAAGTCCAATAGAGTTCGAAGTGAAAAAATATGGTTTAAAAACACACTATCAACAATATTGGCAATTTTATTGTCAGGAATTTTAGGACAGTCCTTGAAGTGGACTCCAATCATTTCAAGTCAGTCATCGACGAGCAGCCCGACAGAGTTCGGAAGTGAAAAAATATTGCTTAAAAACACTATCTACAGCATTGGCAATTATATCGGCAGGAATTTTAGGGCAGTCCTAGAGGTGATCTCCTGTCATTACGTCCGGATAGCAAAGAGGACAGATAGCTGATCTCGCTACTCCAATACGGTGTAAGTGTCTTTGTAGGTAGTCATGTCCGGTAAAAAGTCGAAAGCAAGCGACTCCTACAGCTTTGGGCAAGGAACCCGGGATACGAGCTTTATTCCTCAATAAAACATTCCAGTTCTTTCCTGTAGACATCTCTTTGTAAACTATTAGTCTTTATAGACGAACATATAAGTCTCTTAATGTCACGTATAAATAAGGGGGATTTAGGTTGGGGCATAATATAATAAATAATACGTCATACCATACCGTAGTATAATAAGTCAGAGGTTTCAATGGTACAAAGAGGGAGAAGTGATTGGAATGCTGAATGTGTGCGAATCATGTTTTCTGACGATTCTAGATACAATTTCGTAGATCCATGACAGCCGGATCTTTGTTAGCAATGTGGAATGGTATCTGGAAGGGTGCGTTGCAAAGTATCATAGATTTGGTTGGTTGGTTTGGGGGTTTTATCGCGCAAGGGCCATATTTAACCATATCGTAATGGTTTAGCGTGCTATTCATTTCATTCACACTCTCGCCTTATGAAGATTACAGGCACTGTGAAAAGTCAGGGGTACATAACAGATCTTAGAGCCCGAAGTGCTTCCCCTCATACAGGACAATGAGAACCCATAAAGGACAATAAAGGACTATCCTTTCAACAGGACAATGCTCGTTCCCATATCATCCGAATCGTCCAATGTTTCATCTGTGACCAACAAGTACCTCTTCTTTCTTGACCTGCTCAGTAGCCCAATTTGTCCTCTTTCGAACAGGTTCGGGATATGATTGTTCGAAAATTTATCCGTATGTCATCACCTGAAGTCACAACTGACGAATTCTGGATACGTGTTGAATTTACAGAGAACGACATTCCACAGACATCCAGAATATTTATAAGTCAATATCATGCCGTATTCAAGGAGTTATAACTACTAAAGGTGGCCCACTCATTTACTGATATCAAAATATTCCCCTGCAGTTCTGAAATTTCAATAGTTTATACATTGTACCACATGTCCTCACTCAAGCGAATTTCATTACTGTAACTCAAGTCTTTGTTGGCTTTGCATTTTCAAAAAACAGCAATGTAGCTATAATAAAGCTGTACAACTGTGCAAAAGAAAACAAATTATATTTTTGTCAATGATCATTGAGAACTTGAAGTACCCATAAATAATTGAAAGAGGGGCCTGTCATCTAAACAAGTCTTGGAGCCGGAATGTAGGTGTGAGGGCCTGAATTTAGATACATCAATTTGCTTCGACTTAATATTCGCCTATTTTTTACAGTGACACGAGTTCTGAACGCCCATTGCCAAAACTTCCGTGTCAAGGCAAAAGGGGTTAAGTCAAAATTGCTACTTCTCATAATTTTAATTTGAATATTTATCTTTCTCACAAATATTCAGGAAATAAAAGAAGCATGCCATGATGCAAATAATTGTAATTTAGATTCATAGATCCATTTAGTTTTGATTTTAAACATATATTATTATTTTTTTAATTATAATGATGCACTCTTGACGCCTTTGAACCCATCAAAAGTTAGACTTCCCTCCTTTTGCCCTGACACGGAGGAAAAAGGAAGTTTAATATACAAGAGTGTGGATGCTACCTTCCTACGGAAATCAACATTTTGTGTTCGAGTTTGCTTCCGGTGGTAAACATGCCGTGCCTGAATAAATATACTTCCCTCGTTGAATATGAATTCTCAAAAGAAAGAAAATCCGAAACACACACAGATTTGAACTACAACTCTGAAATCTGTAGGCAGAGGACTTTAACATGTCTGCGTAGAAATTTAATTTTTATGTTTGTATAGCAATTTGGCTATGCATAAAATCTGAAGCATATTTAACGCATATGGCCTATGAACCCCACATTTTCAAGAGTTTAAGTATAACCTGATCGAGTGACTGATTATCCATGAAATCTGATCACTTGTTGCTTTGTCTATTTAAATACCGCTTTGCCGATGAAATGATAATTTATTTCTATCAATTTCGATTATTTTGTTGTAAATGTTAGTCTTGTTATTTTTGAGACCATCTGTAACTTTTAAGAAAAATATTTCTTCTACAGAATTATTCTGTATCATAAATGTCTTCGGTTCACAAGTGAAACACACTAAGTCAAAATTTTCAAGATGCAAATATTTTTAGTGTTTTTAGACCATAATGTGATCTGTAGACAGGTTGAAGTCCACAAAATCTTTTTTTCGTTTAGGTTAGATTTCTTCTCGAGAATCATATGATAAAATGTGTATTATTTATTTAAGTTTATTAATAAGTTACTAAACAATACACAATCATCATAAAACTACTCTTCTCCAAATGAATAATAAATTGAATAATTACAAAGTGAAATAAATAATTGTTAAAATAATTATATTACAATTTTCGCATCGTTTGAAAATTAGAATTATTTCCCCTTCGTTTCCTCAGACTGTTTTCCGACTTAATGTGCTTCACTTGTAAGCTGACGATATGCAGTATAGTCGAAAGACGTCATGAGAAACAGATTATGTCATATTTCCCTTTATGAACTAACTAGCTGAGCGTAGGAAGACAGTGAGCTTCAGTCTGCCAATAATTACTTCAAGGTCAACCTTTGCACTGTTATGGAAAAAAATAATAATCCATACATTAAAAGTTACTTATTGTAGTGGTGGATAAATTTTACATAGTATACATCTTCAGACAAAGTATCTCTAGATATCGCATCACAAAGAGAACAAATCGTTCTGACTCCTAAGGTTAAGTGTTATCAAGTGTTTGTTCCTTTATTTTAGTTAATAGCTAGGAGATACAAATTAGTCAAATATAAGCGTCAAGTGATCTAACCGCGAGATATAACCCTCGTGATGGTTGCCTGGACGAGGTATCTCGCCATTTGAAATACTAACGAGATATATCATTATTAGAAGAAAACTGATTAGATCTTGATGGACGAGATGTACATCGTTATTAGAAGAAAACTTATCAGATCTTGACCTCGTCATCATAAAAAAGAAATCGGCAATATCTTGATGACGAGATATCTCGTCATTAGCAAAATTGGTCAAATCTTGATGGAAGAGATATCTCGTCGAAACCACTAGGAGGGTTAAACTATTTGTTTCAAGCGATACTAACTTTGAAACCTAAGTACTGTAAAAATATTATATTTTAATCATTTTCATTACAATGACATTTGTGGGACACATGCTTCAATCTCTGCTCACTATTGCACCACAATATTATTCCGAAAATTGGAAGTTTAACACTAACCAGTATTTCAACTAAGAACCGCTGTTGATCCAATTTGCGTGTGAAATTGGAAACCACATAAAAATGTTACTTTAATAATCAATACACCAGTAGCTTTCCTCTAGACAAATCTGCTCTTTTCAACGACAGTAAGCCAAACTTTTTATTGGGCGACATAAAATCAGTCAGAGTTTAACATCCACCCCCGAAAATAAAAAGACGTTTCCACTCCAAAAACTACCCGAACCAGCCGTAATTACACATCTCATTAATTCCCGGCAGGGGTGCGAAGCATAAAAAATTAACTCTTCAGTTATAAAACAATGCTTCAGAAACGATCCGTCATCCCCACCTAGTCTGCCCTCCGTGTCCACCCTATCTCTTTTGATGCATAGAGCAGCGCGTGCAGCAATGTCTTACCACGTATATTCCAGGATTTCACACTCCATTACCAAAACTCGGCGTACAACACCGAGTATATTTTATATTCTCCGCCGAATCTCTAAAAACGAAGGCGAAAACTATAAACCGTATAGAACCCTCTATATGGATGACACCTCTTACACTACTCCGGCAGCAGAAAAAATAAAGGCCGGGGGGAGGTGTTAAAGAGGTGGCAGGAAAACGGGGAGAAAACGGGTTATTTCCAGTCCGATAGGTTTAGCGACTCATCAAGAAGCCGATGTAAAACTCGAGTTTTATGTGAGGTCGGTTATAGATTTTTGTGCTGTTATTATTTTACTCCCAGCTTGGGCGCGTGCATTTCCCCCCACCTTTGCTCTTGCTTTTTCAGGAATGAGTAGTTCCCGCGCGTCTTGGGAGGGGAAAGAAATATTGGAGCACTTAGGGTTAAAGGTATGACTGGGGGCAAGGTGGCAGAGATGCGAATCCGAGAAAGAAGAGCGAGGTGCCACGCGCCACCAAAGAAAAGTGTCGTTTACGGAAAGAGAACTTCCAAATAACCCGGCATTTCGTGGGGGGAAAGGCAGGATGAAAAGTTGTTGCAGGGGAACTATTAAAGGAGATAGCGCTTCATCTGCCCAACACACATCGGAAAATAGAGCGGCATCCTAATCTCCTTCACAAGATGCTGTTTCCAGAAGATGTAAGCGCCGCTAATGCCGCAGAGCTTAAGGACTCGAAGAAAAGTTGGAGCACGCAGACTGATGGCATTTGTCCGCTTTTGCGCGCAGATGCCCTTTTTCAGTGGAAGTAAATATGCGACCCGGGGAACTAACTGCAGAGATTTAAATTGCATTATAAGAACTGATTGGCGAAAAGTTGTAAAAAGGAGCCCGCGGAAAAATAAAAAAGGAAGAAACTTTTTCGCGTTTACGACCCTCTGCTTTGGCGATGATGAGGCCTCCTCTGGCAAATGTGGTTTCTCTGATATTTAAACGACATTCGAAAGGGATTTGGTAATCTTCACCTTTCCATCTTGTTTACGTGGAAATTTGCCTTTTGAGCTTTCGGCGGTGTGTAGTCGGTTTAAGCGCAAATAGTCATTACGACCCAAAGTTTCCTCTTCGGAAGCTCGGTATAATATCCAATATACGTCGCAATTTAACTATGATGAGAGCGCCGCCGTGGAGGTTTAAAAATATCCCCCTAAGCGAAAGGAATGACTTAATGTATTTTTATTTCGTCGAACGCGGAAATGTGTGCGCTGGAATCTTAAAATCTTCACCCAGTGACGGGATTGCTTGCCATTTGTAAATAAATTAGATTTCTGCTGATAAGTTAAAAGGGATCATCAAATTGTGTGTAATATCCGCAGCTGCTGATGAATGGCATTATCTCTCAAATATGAGTTTTACTGAGAGTTCTTACGGAAGACTCTAAGTAGAGTTGTTCACAAAATTGGTTATGCGTGTCGTGCAAAAATATGTTTTTCATACTTTATGCTCATGCATTACAAATTTTTAAAACTAGGATTAAGATTGGAAAAGAACTATGCATAATTGTTTATTATTTTCAAGACTTATTTTCTCCAGTTCAGTAATCTCTATTTCAATTACTTTGTGATCCTTGTTTCATTATTAACTCTCCTGGTGGTTGTCTCGACGAGGAATCTTGTCACTAGAAGACCGTATATAAATGGACTATATTCAAGGAAACACCTACAGAACTACGGAGGGTGTTAAGCCCTTTCCAGCCCTTAACCCTCCTTAAAGAGGTATCATGTCATTAGCAAAACTGACCAGATCTTTATGGACAAGATATCTCGTCATTGGAAGAAAATTGACCAGATCTTGATCTCGTCATCACCAAAAAATCGGCAATATCTTGATGACGAGATACCTCGTCATTAGCAAAATTGGTCAGATCTTGATGGACAAGATATCTCGTCAAAACTCGTTGGAGGGTTAACTCCTAACGTCTCCAAATTAATTATAAGATTTTTAAGTAGCGCTCTTAAAAAGTAAGCCTTCCAATCGATCATTCTGACCGTGGTTCAAAATTACGTGTTGTCCTTGAATCTTTCCGTTGGGGATTGATCCCGGACCGTCGCCAATAGCCCGTTGTGTTGCTCCAGTGCGACGTTAATTAAAAACATCATACCATCCCATCCATAATTGAACATTCTAACTTTTGAATAAAAATTAAAAATATTATTAGTACAAGAGCGGACAGATAGGATGTAAGAACCTCAACATGATTCGGCAAATGATTAGCGATAATAAAATAAAATATTTCCCCTCATGCTGTTTTAATTTGTCTTATAGTAATTATAAATAATTGAATAATTTATAATTACGCAAAATGCTTGAATTTTAAGCATTTTAAAATAACTTTAACACTTTTGTGTAATATTTAAGTTTTTTAGTACAATTTTGTTCATTTTGACTCCTAATTTTATATTTATATATTTAAATTCTCACACATAAAAATATATTTAAAGCGTCAATCCACACTTCATGTGTGTAGAGAAAGATAATAATAATTTAAAAGGAAAATTTAAGTGTACTAAAATAGTTTTAAGAGGCGAATAAATAAAATCATTCTGAATTTACAAACACGAGGAATTTAAGCAGTTGGTCCCTGTCTAACTAGCCTCATGTAACGGAAAGTTATTGTCGAGCGACAAAACAAACCAATCACTCATAAGAAAGAAATTAGGGCTCTGGTCTTTGCTTTAACAGGTTATGGGTTCGAATCGCAATCTAGGCATGGATATTCTAAGTTATTAAAAATCCACTTTATGCATAGGTTCCCGTCCAACTAGCCCTCATATGTAAAAATGACCATAGAGCAACAAACCAAACTATAAGGAAGAAAAGTATATTCTTGTGGATAAAATTCAAGCATAAAAACGTAATTATAACAAATAATTCTCCATGCATAACCGCATTCCTCCCTGGGGGTATTTCTCTCTCTTCTGTGTCAGTAAAGCTTTCTGATGGGAGTATGTTAATTTACTTAACGTTGTTTGGCGCAGATTGGTTAAATAAGATCTTTGTACCATAAAACCCAACCAACCATAACCCTCACAGTAAAATTTTTCAATAGCAGAACCTCGTGTGCATTAAATAACTCAAAATTCCTGCTTTGCATTACAAAAAATTATTCCTGGTCCATATCTAATCATCTTACGCGTTGTGGGAAATTATATTTTACCCTAAACCCTTTGTAGGGTCGGTGTCCCATGATGGAGTAGAGTTGAGCTGAGCATAACCGCAACTTATTCAGCTCAGTTAACATTTTCAAATGAACTAAAACTTTTTAAATTTGATTATCAGTCGGAAACAGGTTCCTTTCCACTTATCATTCCCATCAGAAATCCGAGAATCCCGAACGAAATTTATTTCTTTAAGTTTCCGAATCTTCAACTCCTACCTCGAATGTATAGATATATAGCCTCTGTGCATAATGTAAAAGCAACCCTCAGCAAGATTTTTCACGAGCAACCACTGCATGTGCATTACATAACTCAAAATCCCTGCTTTACATTACAAAGAGAAATATTCCTCGTCCACATCTAATCATCTTACGCGCTATGGGAAATTATTTTTTACCCTAAACCCTTTGTAGGGTTGGTATCCCATGATGGAGTTGAGTTGAGCTGAGCATAACCGCAACTTATTCAGCTCGGTTAATATTTTTCAAATAAACTAACTTTTAAAGTGGGACATCGGTAGGAAACAGGTTCCATTCCACTTCTCACCACTCCCATCCGGAATCCGAGAATCCCGAACGAAATTTATTTCTATTAAGCCCCGAATCTTCAACTCCTACCTCGAATGTATAGATATACAGCTTCTGCACTCAACGTAAAAGCAAACTGAATTTAAGAATGGCCCTGTCAATATACCACGCGTCGTGTACTTCAAAGTAATAAAAGAAACTTCTTGTAATCGAAGATAGCGTACCCAGAGGAGGGCGATGGTGGTGATTTACAGAGTCAGACATTCCTGTTATGTTGGGTGACACTTCTTAAGGAGAAACAGAACTCCTGTCAGCCGCTGCATTCCATGCCTCTCTGGACAACAAATCGTTAGGCTGTCTCATTCCTATCACTTACATCGATAATATATGATTTCCGTATGCCTCGTGGAATTTCGGGAACCTTTCCCGTATCATGAATCAAGATTTGTTCCCTTTTTCTTTGTCAAACTGCGGTGGATCCCGTGGTGCCATCACCTCGGCATAAGGAGGTTTGTCGCGGATCCCGGCCCCGCCCGCAAATGGGCATTCGGGTAAAAGTCGCTACAAGGCGGCCCGGATAATGCCTCAGCGTCAGGTCAAGTGAAGATAAATGAATATGATTGGCTTAAAGGTTGTGACGGTGTGACCTCATACTTTCTTTGAAGCCACTCCATTTACTCATAAATAACGGGGAGGGAGCCCCCGACTTCAAAAGACAAGACGCACAACGAAACTGACGTCACTAATGTTAAAAGTAATATTAAGGTATTGTTTCCCCGCATTTATCTGACGCCTCCAGAGGCGGGAAGGGTAATGTTTTATTTGCGGCAATATTTAAACTCGTCGCGCTGCATTTGTCACCATTATCAGAGCTCGGAGAGGGGGACTTTTCCTCCAAAAGCGGAATAATTAGACGCTTATTTTTCCTGATTTGGCTCCGCCGACTGCGGCCCTATTAATATAAAGTCTCGATAGTTCACCTCTCCGATATAAATCGCCTAAGCGAAGATGCATCAAATTTAAATGGAACATCTGTTTCCTTTAACTTGTCGTTAAGTAAAAAGTCAGCTCTAGAGAAAAAACGCATTGACAGGAGGTCTTTACTTAAAACACAGCCCGTTGACAAGGAACAGCGTCCAATGAGTCGATAATTAAATTGAATTGCGGAGATTTTTAACAGCAATTTGTCTTACTAAAGCTCAGACCCCCAAACCGCTGCTCCGACTTGCCGCGGAGGAGGGATACATTTTACTTAATTCCCGCCGCATGCAGAAGACGCTGCTCGGAAATCAGGAACCGTTGTTAAGTAATGGCGGCAATATTTTTAACTCGCAAATGATAATGCTGATTCGAAAATCTAATAAGGATCTCCTTTTAATGGCTGTTATTTTTCACTTGAAGGGGTACCGTTCTAATTAAAACAGTTTTTGCGCCGTTTGGGGGCTTTTTGTTACTATTTTTATTTGAAATGAATTTTCTCCATCAAATTAAAATGTAATGTAAAATCATAAAGTAAAAATTGTTAATATTGTCGCCTAACAAGAGAAACCCACTTATTTACATAAAGGTTAGATCTATTATTGAGAAACACACTTAGCTAGTAGAATTTTTCCCGCTTCGTTTTCGCAGAACTGTTTTTTGACGATATGGTTAATCTATCTGAATTTTCCAATACCTATAATCTATCTATTTACTAATATTTATTACCTAATTCAATCGAGATGGGAAACTTAATTCGTTTCATATTATCAATTGTCGTGGCTCAGTGTGTTCCGACTGCGCTAGCAATCTGCGAGTTGCAGGTTCGATCCGTCCCTGGGTGTATTTCCTTCTTCTGTGTCAGTAAAAATTTCATTTTGTGTGTATGTCGATTATTTGATGTTGTATGTCTTATGTCTGCCGCAGCATGGTCAAATATGGCCCTTGCGCCATAAAAACCCAACAATCAACCATATTAGCGATTAATAATCATATCATTACGTTACACTTGACTTTATGTCGTAACTAACCGAAATAAAATGGTCATCATTAGTCATTTTATCATTTAGTCACAAATCATTTAGTCAACTTTTCTGTGTCAGCAAATATTAAAAATTGCCGTACATATTTCTGGAATAGTGGCATTGAATCGGCAACTTCCGTGATGCAGAATTACTCGATAAATGTTTCTTAATTTTAGAGTAATAGAATTAACAAGCATCTTGTATTAATATAAAATAGAAACGCATTAGAATGGTATTTCAACGCTTATATTAATATTTCATTAATTTTTAGGCCATTAGATAACAAGTATAAATCTTGAAAGTTTAAAACAGGAAAAATCTATGGGATATCCGAGATGATCTAAGGATTCATAAACATAAACTTAAATTTATTTTTCTATTTAGTAATTTATTATTTGCAGCAATTGATATTTCGACTCCTACTCGTAAAAAAACAAAAGGAGCAAAGTTATATGCAAAATATGCTATATTTATAAATACAGTATTTATATATTGTAAGCAATGTGTGTTTGTGTGTGCAATCTTCCATAAAAATCTCTCATTTGAACAATTCGAAAGCATACTGGTTTATCTTTTTTATTATTTTATCACTCAAAATTTAACTATCTTATCTGTTGAGTTACTTGAGATAACGAGGGAGAACATTTGCGTTGATATTTGTAAGATGTTCAAAATTTAAAATGTTTCTCCAATCGACTCAAAATATATCGGGAAAATGGACGACCCAGCCCTTCTATAGGTTCCATTTGATCTGTTCTATCCATCCTTTCTATCGATACTTTCCGGCATTAAATTAGTTTAAAATTATTGTTACGAATATCAATTTTTATTTCATTAAACAAAAAACGAAAACCAATTGAAAATCTGAATACAAATCAGCGTAATCAGTATATATAAACAAGAATCCATTGTAATTTTAAATAAAATTTGTAGTTTAAATTTTAATTAATTGATAAAAATATAGGCATTAAATAAATAGAAAACAAAGAACATATTTATGTGAATTTTGAGATATGATCCGTTCAAATATGTCCCACAGTAAATTTTGGTATTAATTCTGCCTTTAGGAGTGCCAGATTACATCTATGATTTTGAAGGGGGCTTGAAAATAAAATGTTTGAGAACGTTGTTTTAATATATATATGGTCGTCACATAATATATGAATGAGAAGCATACACAAAAGTAACTATATACACACTTCCAAACAAAAAGAATATTTAAGTCAAAGACAAAGGCCTTGGATCGGTCAGTGGGTCAAGCGGAAGGTCGCAGATGACACGAGACACTTTTTGTTTCCTTCAAGCGTAGCACGCTTTGAGACGCACTGCTCTGGTGGCGTAGGTTTCATCTTGCAATTCTATAGCTACAGTTCATATAACACTTGAAATAGGTCAAAGGACTCTATACAGCGCTTTGCATTAAGTGCTTGCTTTAGCGCTATCTTAAGATTTATGGAAAGCCAGACCAATGCCAATCAAGTGTTAGAACTCATATTAAGTCCTCGGTTATCAACAACAAAGAATGAAAATATCTTTAAATTTGCTGCGCATTTAAGTGCCAGAAATATAATGCTGATACTAACCAGACGAAAGAAAAATTCCACGCACTGTTAATGAATGTCTCTTCGTTATCAAAAAATGTCGGTTTTTACACCGACAGCATCAGTTTCATGATAACCATTAGGAACAATTTTCACCTTTAGTGGTACGTTTCACCGTCTCAGCAAATAAATTGTAGACCTTGATGTTAGGAACATATATGTGAATGAATAAAAGTTAACAAAACTGCTAGCGAGATATCTGTTTTATATAAAACGATTTACAGAAAGGTGAAAGCAAATCCTGCTTTAGGTGATTTTTCTTTAAAACATTAGACAACATTTTAAATATAGGGATATACACTATTTTCTCTTAGTAGTAATTCTTCATAGAAATGAAGCACAAACTTTCCAACATCTAAAAGATTTCAAAAAAGGCTCAGTCTTCATTTCTTTTTCAAAGCCTCCTTCCATTCAAAATCATATTTTAGTTGCCACACAAGAAACTAAAATATGATTTTGTTGCATACATACTCACTGAAACATTCGGGGTTCATCTGTAAATTTGAATTCAAATTACCTATTGTTAGAAGCGCATTAAAGCCAATACTCTTCTCATGAAAATTACAAGAAAAACATTCAATAAATGGTATTAAGCTGTAGCTTCTTTGTCTAATTGACTAATTTTCTGCTATAGTTGATGATCTGGATGCAAATGCTATAGGTCTTTCACTGCCCTCAGGCATATTGTGCGAAAGTATACCTGCAAGTCCAAAAGGGATAGCATTGGTTGCTAAAGTTACTGGAAAATCAGCATTGAATGGCATTAGAATTCGTTTACTGACTATTTCAGATTTTGCATTAATATAAATGTTGCTTCGCAATCAGCTGTCCAATCAAACTACGTATCTTTCTTGAGTAATTTAACGGATGAAGCAAATAGAAGCATTTTTCATTAATTTAGAATAATACCATAAATACGAGTTAATTTGGCCCTAGGGGTATTACTTTGTCCCAAAACGAAAAAATGACTGAATCATGCGTGCTACAAGCTGATTGCTTCAGGTTCGCATAATAACCGGCGATTCCGCCAGGCCGCAGTACTAGTTGGCAAGCCCACCTTTAATAGAGTTCTAATATTCGCTTTTTTTGTATTGATATGTGTGAGTACTTTTTCCTCAAAACCAGTGGGTTACATTGCTCCAATCATGTTTTACAGTGTTTTAAGATAGGAATATTTGATGTGGGACAAAGTTACCCTTACTTTTGGTCTACTTTAGCCCAAAATAAAAAAATAAATTTCATAAAAGTATAAAAAGTGGATTTGTTACATCAGTGTTTTAGAGAAAGGTTTGAACTATCTAAAAATTACCTTAAAAGCTCAGTATCAATTATTTGTTACTTTCTAGCATAAGATTAAACAAAAGGTTTTATAAAAGTGGGACAAAGTAACCCGTATTCACGGTACATACCACTCCATAGAAAAACCTTCTAAGTTCATCTACGCTCTTTGATCGTGGTACATCAAAATAAGTTTTGATTTTATATAGTGATTTTTTAGTCCATCATATCTAATAATGTGACCTAAATAGTGAACTTCTATTTCGCAAAATTTACATTTGCATGTCGATTATTTACTCTTGACTTGTCTGATACAGTATTTTAGCAGGATATACATTCATCATGTGTTCTACCTTGAATAAAAATGTCATCGAAGTATTCCCCCCTATTAGACCATCTAAATCTTAAAAAAATTATCAGTGAATTGGTGAAATTCGTTTGATACAATTTTGATACCACAAAAAGCGTTTAGCTAGACATGGTGAGTTGAAATTGTTTTAATTTTAGAACTTTCTTCAACTAACAAATGTATAAGCTTTATAAATATATAATGGATCAATAATATGAACCATTGGTATTCTGTTAAATACATCCTCAGTTCTAGGAATCGGATGACTGAGTCAAGCAGTTGTTAATTTACAGTGACCATGTAGTCAGCTCAAATTCGAATAGACCCATTTGAGTTTGGAACAAGTGGTGTACCCCATTCTGAGTGATTTATTTTTTCTATACTTCTCTTTTAATTTTATCTATAATTCTGAATCTACTTATTCCCTTAATGTTTATGGTACTGAGCGTAGTTTTTAAAATACGGGTTTCGTATCTTCGAGTTATTTAAGTGAACATGTGTAGTATGGTATTTTACCTACTTTCGATTTGGGCCGTGGTCGCCTAGTTGGAAGAGCAAAGGAAGGTTCGAGTTTGAAACTCGTTCCAACCAAAGACCGTCGTGTAAGAGAGGCTGGTGCTCGCTAAATCTGTCGTGGCCTCAAATGTCCTCACGATGGCGTGGTGTGGACTGTTGGAGAGTGGGGTGCCAGATCAGGGATTGACATCGTTATCTGACCGTGGTTCAAAATTACGTGGCATTGTCCTCCAATCTTTCCTTTCGGGATTGATCCCGGACCGTCGCCAATAGCCCGTTGTGTTGTTTCAGTGCGACGTTAATTAACTACCTACCTACTTTCGATTCGAAAATATAATATTCCTGGAGAAATGCTGCGATCGACGTATTTACACAAAAGTGGAAATTTATTCAATATCAGTTGGATCAATTTCGTTAATATTAATATTAAGATTACGAATCCAATTTCTTCCCAGAAAAGCCCCTTCATTTCAATTAGCTAAATAGATTTTTCAAAACTAAAATAATTTTTATAAGATACACACACACATTTAATTTTTCTATTCCTACTATGCTTAAAAAGTTCTCCAGTATAGCTTCTAAACTATGTACATTTGTTTTTAAAATTGTCTATTTACATTTCGAGACGTAAAATTACCTACATTCATGATACTGACACGACTTCTGGAATCACATTCAAAAGGAAAGTTTTCTCCCTCCAATTTAACAATAGCAAGTATTCTGTCATATTTTTAGTGAAATTCAGGTAAACATCGGAAGATTAATTTGTTGTATAGTTATTTTCGTCGTGAGGTACCCTAAAGATGACCTTTGTGGTTTTCGAATGTACTTTCGATTTCCATTTTAAGAGTTTCAAAATGCACACTTCTCTAACAAGCTCATTTTTATGGCATAGTTGCATTCTAATTTGCAAATGTACAAGGATTTTAGTCTTATGATATTTTTACAATAATGTTAATATAAATTTTCTATTTCAAATTCTTTAAAATCAAGAAACTTTCGATTTTGACAAATCGAAAATCAAATGAAGAGTTTGAACACGATTTAGAACACTATTACTCTAATAGAAGTATTTTTATAACTTCAAATTTGATTAAGAAATTAAATTCTCATTGTATATTTCTTTGCTTTTGGTTTTTGAATCTCCTATGGCAAATTCAATTTCTAGTTTTTCAAAATTAAAGGGCCGTGGTAACCCGGGTGGAAGAGTTACGGATTAGCAATCGGAGGGTTGCGAGTTTAAAACTTGGTCCAACCAAAGACCGTCGTGTACACGGGGGCACTTAAATCTGTCGTGACCTCAAATGTCCTCACATTGACGCAGTGTCGAAGTTTGGAGAGAGGGGTGCCACCTCAGGTGTTGACCTCGTCATCTGATCGTGGTTCAAAATTACGTGTTGTACTCGGATCTTGCCCTTGGGGATTAATCCCTGCCGTCGCCAATAGCCCGTTGTGTTGCTCCAATGCGACGTTAAGTAATTACCATTACCATTCAAAAGTTAAATCAGCTTACTGTAAAATCTTCGCGAATGCAGAATCTTTCAAACCTGCTATAAACTGTGCGCGTTGCATTAGATTTATGACAATGAGCTGTATTATTCTAGTCAATTTCTTTTAGAGAAGTAATGTACATTTTAAGTTGAAATTGACTCACCCTAGTTTTGGGTTCTTGATAAGAATCTCTGTCGCTCCGTTAACATATTCGGTTTGGGCAGGCGCGTGATTTCTTCATGATTTTGAAACTGGTAGATCGGGTGCCGTAAAACTGCTTTGGTATAGTGCTTTGGTTCTAGGAAATAGATTGCTTCTGTTACTTCAGCATTATTGCCAATAATGCCATTTACATTGAAGAAATTCTCTAATCTGGACGTAATTTTCAAATGATTCAGCTTCCTCATCGAAATTTTCAAGTAACACTTTGGGATTGAAGAATATCTTTTGTGGTTTGTTTCGATTTTGATTCTTCAGTCGGTACTTGGTACTTAATTAACGTCGCACTGGAGCAACACAACGGGCAATTGGCGACGGTCCGGTGATCAATCCCGAAGGGAAAAATTCAAGGACAAATCCTCGTCATTTCGAATCAGTCAAATGACGAGGCAATACATGTGTGTGTTGTGTGTGTGATCTGGCACACCACTTTCCAAACTTCCACACCACGCCAAAGTGTGGACATTTGAGGCCACGACAGATTTAACGGGCACCAGTCCCCGTGTACACGACAGTCTTTGGCTGGACCGAGTTTTGAACTCGCAACCCTCCGGTTGCTAATCCGATGCTCTTCCAACTGGGCTACCGCGGCCCGATTCTTCAGTCGGAGTCATCTCCAGTAATAGCTGCATGAAAAGGGTTAAGGTTGATGAGATCTTTAATGTGAGTCATTTTTACTTCGTTGCTAACTTTGTTGTATACTTGAAATATCTTAAAAGCTGTATCTTTTTTGCTTTGACAGGAAGCAGAAAAGAAACAACTTTTAAGAAGTAAACATTCAAAGAACTGAAATCCTGATATGTTCAGTTTGATTCATCCCTTGGTGCATTTCTCTCTTCTGTATCAGCAAAACTTTCCTTCTGCATGTACGTATGTTCATTACCTAATGCTGTTTGCCTTGTGCTTGGCGCAACCTAGACAAATATGGCCCTTGCATAAAACCTAACCAACCTGATATGTATTGGGTTGATGCAAAAGTTCGTCCCGTTTTTGGCGCTAGATGGCATTGCATCGCAAAACCGAAGTGTTATCTACTTCACACGTGTAAAGTTTCGATGTTGTTTGAAAGAAGGAATTTCAGCGAGTGCTTGAGAAAAAAATGTTTTATTTGTTTGTGTTTTTTAAATTTTGTTAGGCATTAAAAATGGCAGAAAATAAGGAGCATTTTCGCCATATGCTTTTTTATTTCCGAAAAGGCAAGAATGCTTGCAGACGCAAAGGACATCAATTATGTAGGGTGAGGGTGCCGTTGACGATTCCACGTGTCGTAAGTGGTTCAGAAATTTTCGTCACTTGAATCAGTTCTTTAGCCAGAAACCTCAAAACTTCTATGAGCGCGGGATTATGCAGCGACCGCAGAGATGGAAAAAGGTCATCGAACGGAACGGCACATATTATATTGATTAAATATAATTTTTAATAGTAAATAAAATTTCTCTTCAATTTTTGTCAAAAAAGGGGACGAACTTTTGCATCAACCCAATACAAACGAGCTCTTTTAGTTTTATGCAAAGTATACTTCTGGAATCTTCTCGAATCCGTAGCCAGATTCTTGAAGTTAAGTACAATAGCTACTTTATTTTATGCCTAAGTGTGCTACATTCATAACTATCACATATATGAGAACTGTTTATACTATATATACTTTTATATCCCTATTTATAAGGAAGTTTTTATGCTTCTTTATCTTATACTACATATGAGACGAAATCTCACTGATAAATATGATTTTTGATTATTTCAAATGCTAGGCATACAAGTAGGCTCTAACCTTTGAAGCGACAGGAGTGCAGGGTATTTTGTGTATGTCAGGTCTCTCCTAAAAGCCAGTCAAGTCATCTCCTAAAAGCAATGTAAGTGGTGCTAAGTAAAAGAAATGACAGAAAACTTTTCAATTTCCGTTTCCTTTTCTTCCTCATAATAGTGGTAAATTAAAGCACTTAAAGTATTATTCTGACGCTGAAAATGTATTCTAGGAGCATTTAAGTAATAAAGTCCTTTTAGAAATATATATTTTATACTTCTTATCGAAAAGAGAATTATATTTCCTTTAAATTTTTAACTAAAAAAGTAACACTCAGATTTTCGTTCATTTCTATACATCAAGAATGTAAGTCTTTCCTTAACTCAATGTATCATAAAATGTAGTTCTATTGTAATTGTAGTAAATTGTTTACAATAACTCAAAAGTATGACGTTACTTAAGGCGATATTAATTAGGAATGTTACCAAATAGAAAACTCTATGTAAGAAAAATAGATGCATAATTAGTTATACTCATGTTTACTATCATTATTCTACTTATATTGCTAAAAAATTATAACTTTCATAAAAATAGAATTTTGTAGAATATATAAGTACCATACTTTGTGTTTCTCTGAAACATTAGTCACGAAATTTCGTCAACGAACCTTTCTAAATTACAAATAGATACGCTATTTTATGGCGTTTTCTCCACACAGATCCTTCCATCTGCCCGAAAAAAATGGACACGCGACTCGTCAGACCAGGCTACTCGTTTCCAGCTATCAAGTGACCAGTGGCGATGTTCCCAAGCCCAGACGAGGTTTGTTGAATATTCATCAAGGGTACTCGAGTTGGGCGTCGGATAATAAAATCCATAACTTTGCGGGAACGTTGCAGTCCTCAAGATAATGTTTCTTGAGGGCCTACCATTGAATTCCAATGTTATTTGATGCAGTGTTGCACGTGAAACGATTCTTGCCAGCCGACGCTGCTTACGTTCACCCAGAGGCTTTTTACGGCCACACTGCTGTCATAAGTTACAGGTTTTGCCCGATTTCTTGTAGTCACGGTACACCCCTTGAAAAGGTAGTACGTGATAATCCAGACTTCTCTACTTCCGAAATACTATGACCCATCTCACAGCTCTAACTATTAAAGCACGTTCAAAATGCTTAAATCGTGATAACTTGCCATTCTCACTACCGAACAGCTCTAGATGGTCCCGCAGATGTCCATCGCCTTATATATGTATGCACAGGGAGATGCAACCAATGACACTCATAGGTGGCACTGCTATGTATTGCGCATAGGCTCGTCTGTGTTAGTTTTTCTGGCACTTCGGTGTATATACAATGCTGTTTATTGAAAATGCAACATAATGAAGGAAGCATCCAATAGCCTTGAAATTGAGCGATGCGCAGATCATGGAAGGATATGCAAATGGTTATCACTGCACCGTACATGCAAATTATGTGAGCTAGTGACACCCTCTGGTAAGCAGTATAAAAAATAGAAAAGAGAGCCGGTTTTAGGTATTGGGATAGTGTTTTCTAGCTGTTCTTTTGTATAGGAAATTTAATTATACCTCTTAGAAAAATACTGCAGTCAAACGAGCACGTTTCTGAGTTGGACAGAGGAAGAATTATAACTTATCGAGAGAGAGAGAAATCGGTGCTCCTGTTGGATATAATCAAACCACAATGATGCGAATATGGAATCAGGGGGTTCACGAAGGACGAACTGACCGACGTGAACGATTGTAACAGCCTCGTTGCACCACCGTACGAGAGGATAAACATCTTATGCGCATGGCTATCATGGATCATACTGCAACATCAAAAATCCTACCTCAAGAATTGGGGTGTATTGCACAACAACCTGTGTCAGCAAATACAATTCAACGTCATCTGCAGCGGGTAATTTTTTCAAGGCGTCCATTACTGCGACTACATTTGATTCTACACCACAAGCGTGTGTGGCTGCAATGGTGCGTTGAACACCGCACATGGACAAACGAATGGTGTGACATCGTCTTTTCAGACGAATCTCGATTTTGTCTATAGCAATACGATGGTCGCATCCCAATCTGAAGGCGACAGATTGCATCACTCTTGCATTATGCATCGCCATACCATTCCGTCACCTGGGGTTATGGTATGGGGTGCTATTGGATTCTACTCCCGCATCCGCCTAGTACGCATTGCCGATACATTCAATAGCCACCGCTACATCTCTAAAGTTTTGGAGTCTGTTGTCCTCCCATGTCTTCAGGACTTGCTTGCAGTCAGTTTTAAACAGGACAATGCGCGACCGCATGTGGCATGCAACGTACATCAATTCCTCAATGTCCACCAAGTTTCATTTCTTCCGTTCACGAGATCTATCGTTCATCGAACACGTCTGATCGATGATCGTCCAACGACTGGTACACCACAGACTACCCACGGCTACGCTACATGAGCTTTTGCAACGAGTGTGGAAGCAGCATGGACTGACATACCCCAAACACACATCTAAAGCCTCTATCTTCCAATGTCAAGACGTGTAGCAGTTATTGCCGCTCATGATGGTTACACAAAATACGGATTTCTTCGTGTTCTGCAAGTCGAAGGGAGCTGTCATTTCACTCCTGTGCCTTATGCTATTAGTATAATAAATATGGCTTTGATATCTCTGAATCTTCATGGTGTTGCATTTCCGATGGCCAAAAGTGTAATTTGAATTCTGGTAAACATATCAGTAAACCCGGATATTAGCATTGAATTTTTAATTTATTATATTTACTAAATCCATATCTTTTTATTATCTTTTAACGAAGTAAAAATTATCAATGCAACAACAAATTTCAAATTATACATGTATTATTATTGTGTATGAGTTCTACATCTAATCTGGTTTTCTAGTTTTAGTTTTCTAGGGGTCTGAACTACTTACTGTTTTCTAATCATTATAACTAGAGAAAGTAACCAAAATCGTAAAATTCTAGTTACACACCATTATTACAGATTTAACCCTCCAGGTGGTTGTGTCGACGAAGTATCTCGTCATTCATTAGATTATGTCAAAATTCACCAGATCTTGATGGACGAGATATCTCGTCATTAGAAGAAAACTAACCAGATCTTGATCTCGTCATAAAAAAATCGGCAATATCTTGATGACAAGATATCTCATCATGAGCGAAATTGATCAGATCTTGATTGACGCGATATCTCGTCAAAACCACTTGGAGGGTCAGAAACGGGAAGTGTTGATGTTTTGGTACAGGTTTTTCAATTCACACGTATCCGAAGCACCGCACTTGTACATTCACAAAGTCAATTCATCCCTCAAGTGCAAATGCTCTTAATTGTCTCGAGTTGAGTAAAGCGAGTAAAATATCAGTCTAAGTAGGAAGAGGGTGTCAAACAACCATTTTTTTTGAACACCAGAACTCTCATCTTGAGTTAAAAAATGACAAACACTTGATTTACAAAGAAGCTTTTATTTACTGCCATCGGAAGAAACCAGATGTTTGGTTTCGACACGTTTCTGTATTCCGACATCGCCTTGATTCTTCTAGAGGAGGGCAGGGGCGACCATTTTTTGAAGCGAAGTGAATAACTTTTCGTTTCCGGAATTGCTCTCCAAAACCGCAAATTTTGTTGCAAGCTCCCCACTCGGACCATTCAGCGACTCGGCACGATTTGGAACCTGAAATATAACGAGATATTAATTACAACATAATGAAAATTACGTTGTATAGTTACACGAATGTATTTTTTGATTGAGTATGCATATTCCGACTTGATCTTAAGGTAGGTAGGTGGTTAATTAAAGTCGTACTGAAGCACTACAACGGGCAATTGGCCACGGTCCGGGATAAATCCCGAATGGAAAGAACCGAGGACAACACCACGTAATTATGAACCACGGTCAGGTGACGAAGCAGAACCTGAGCTGGCACCCCACTCTCCAAACTTACACATTACGCCAACGTGAAGACATTTGAGGTCACGACAGATTTAACGGGCATTAATCCCCGTGTACGGGACGATCTTTACCCATTTTTATTGAAGAGATTCTCTAATATGAACGTAATTTTAAAATGATTCAGCTTCCTCATTGAAATTTTCAAGTAACACTTTGGGATTGAAGAATGTCTTTTGTGGTTGGTTTCGATTTTGATTCTTCAGTCGGTACTTGGTACTTAATTAACGTCGTACTGAAGAAACAGAACGGAAGCTGTTGGCGTTGAGAAAACCCACTGAAACAATTCTTCTTAGTTGGGGCTCATCCTTCCTCCCCGACTAGCTGAAGTCATTACGAATTTAGGGAAGGCCCAGAGAGGTTTCGGCAAAGGCTCTCTGCAGTGGTTGGCAAGATACGTTCTTCATAATGGTCGTTGTGAAAATGAGTTGCCTGTCAACCGCAAGTTGGTAAGTTTCTTAGCATACTCGTGTAACCGGAGGTAGGTGTGCTTCAGGTCATCTTTAAGTAAACCCTAATTGTTGTCTTTAAACGGGGAATGGATAGGATCTTATCCCTATTTCCCCATCCTACCTTTATAGCTTGGTTTGGCTTCAGCTTGCAGGGCTGATGAAATTTCTACATAGGCATCTGTTCCGTAATAACGGTAGATGGCGCTCTTGCGCCAATCAGTTGAACTGTAACAATGGAAGTGAAATGACGCGCTTAAATATCTTGGCCGCATTATGAAGCGGAATTGTATTGTAATTTTAAAAAAAAATGTCACCTTATTAAATTTTTGTTAAGTTTTAATCTCAGTGAATTTATTGAAATTGGATTCATAAATCTTGACTCTGGACATGAAAATTTGCAACCTGACTTTTGAAACAGGATAAGGACTCTTGAAATCATTAGCTCTCCCACCCCTCCCACAGCATCTATGTCTTATTTCTGTGACCGTTGATGTTTGGACTTACGTGAATCTACCTATCCTGTTTACCATCCTACCTTTATAGCCTGGTTTGGCTTCAGCTTACAGAGCTAATGAAATTTCTACATAGGTATCTATGTCTTATTTCTGTGACCATTGATGACCATTGACTTACGTGAACCTACACGCCTTGTCTGGGTTCAGATGCCTGAACCTTTCTCCGAACCCTCGGCGGAGGGATAGTTGTCTGCCACACAAATCTACCCTAGCGGTTTTTCACTCGGATACACTTCGGGTGATATAAAAAGTCACTGGGGGTCGATCTCTAATGAATTCAAGTCCTTCTCGGAGGTTCTCGCGTAAGCCTGCAGTCTGGCATGTAGTGAAGAGAATCACCTACTTCACCATATAAACACGTGTCTAATGTCGGGTATCCCATGCGGAAGAAATATTCCTGGAACCTTCCGTGGTTAGTGAGTAATTGGATTGCAAAGGGGTCGTACAGATGCATTCTGAGATTAGATGTTGCGAAGAATTGCATTGTAAATCGACCTTCCTCTGAGGTTTGCCATCTAACCTCCCACATCTTTAATGTGGTATCGTATAACATCCTTTTCATTGTTAAGCTTGATCTCTGCATCTTTAAGCGTACGACCTCACTCTCGGTACCGTTTGCACGAATAAAAATTTGAATAATTCAGCAGCAGCATATTATACAGGGTGATTCCAAGTGGATGTTACGGTGATTATCTTTTTAACCGTTAGACGAAGAAACGTACATACTTTCAGTTGAGGTTCACAAGTGAAAGATGGGAACAACATTTTTACTAGCCCTAATTTTTCAGTTTCACAACAGTTCAGGTAGGTAGTTAATTAAGGTCGCACTGACGTAACACGATGTCTATTGACGAAGATCCGGGATCCATCCCGATGGGAAGGATTAAGGATAATGCCTCGTAATTTTGAATCACGATCAGATGACGATGTCACACCTGAGCTGGCAACCCACTCTCTAAACTTCCTCACCACGCCAACGTGAGGACATTTGAGGCCACGACAGATTTAACGTGCATCAGGAGATCGAGTTTCGAACTCGCAACCTTCCGGTTGCTAATCCGCTATTCTTCCAACAGGGATACCGCTTCTGCAGGCAATGGAACTTTAAGACTATTGAATCGTTTATTTCAGAAACCCAGCAATCATTTTTTAAAAGTACACTTTGCGAGTTTCTGAAATAAACGATTCAATTTTGAATTCAATCGTTGGATGGATCCTCCTCTTTCTGTCAGATCGCTCGTTTTAGAGCTTCAGATCACTTTAGAAATCGGAAATGATCAATTCATCACTAACATGACGCACCTATTTCACATATGCACTGCTTCTCAGATGCGGCTCCATGCCCAAGGAAAAAATGAGTTATTTGAAATTACCCGATTTGGATTTTGTCTCAAAAGCTACAAACATCTGAGTTTTGTAGTCTCGTTCATGTGCGTTTGTGGATATCTCATACTTTAATTTTATGAATACATTTTCAATTAAAACACGAATGCTTTCACTCAAAGGTGGTGCACACATAAAAGTCTACGCGAGTAATTTAAAATTGTTCTTTTTGAAAATTCAAAAAGTTTAGGCGAGTTCCGAAAGTCAGCTTTCAGCACTTTTCAAAACAAATGCGTAATTTTTCAAGTTAATATTTCTGGACCTCCATTGAATTCATTCATCAACTTGTACTCGTTTCAAGTGGAAAAAATGGTTTAGAAAAACAATTTCTTTCGCTAACGACTACGAATGAAAAAAAAATCTTTCGCAGCGTATAGACCTTAAAAATCCAGCGTCAATCTATCTAATTGAGGCGTTTCTTGCAGACGTCTGTCAGCAAGAACAAGGTTAGAAATGGAAGGTCGATAACCTCAAAGACTTAACTCATAAAAATCGCTCTTCGTTATTTTTCCCAAAGAAAGAATCATCTTTCTTCATTCCATATTAACCCTATCTTGTTTTCAGTCTCCTTTATTTCCATCGTCATTAAACTTTAAAGCGCATCATCTTTACTACAAGTGGATGAGTCCAAAGTTGTAATAACTCATGTCATATAGTACCGCAGAAGCGTCAAAAAAGAGGATAATAGATGTTCTCTGCTTTTATTGATGTTTTCGAATTTATACTTTATTCGTTTACATACCGTGTCCGTCTTGTACATTGTCTTAAAATTGTAGGAAAATAAAAATATCACATTTGGTATTTTTAGAACGTAGTATTTTTATCCTCGTGATTTATTAATCAAAACACGACAAATATCTTTTCGTTACTTCAAAAACGACTGTTACTACTATAACACTATCGATTTATTCGGTGCCCAGCAATAGGTACGGTGTTACAAATATATCCGATTGATTTTACGAATACATCAGGTCATGTTTGCGGAATCTGATTCCTAAGTACTTTTATTTTGTTATTTTGATTTGCAAGTCAAAAAATCTAATTCATTCATGTGTTCAGGTGTTTTTTCAACTACAAAATTGCTTTTAAATTCTTTGAAATAGTACTATACCTCTTAATATATTCTAAACTCAAAGAAACCGAACTCCCGTTAAATTAATAAAACATGTTATAATCAGTATAAAAGTTAAGCGTTTTAAGAGGGTTAGATTTAACAGGTACTATAAAAATGTATTGAATTTGTAACACTATTTATTTGGTATCGTTAATAGTAGAACAAATACGAAGGTACAATTCAATAGGAAATAACGTCTTCTATAAATTCATATGCATTAAATTTACCTAAAAGGCTGTCTTCATATCAAATTACTCACAAACTTCAAAATTTTCCAACAGAACCAATTTCGACGCCAAATTTCTATTATACATCTAAGTTTAATCTCGGATACTAGATTTCAAATCATTTGGTTCAGGTTGTTTCTGGATTAAATATTGTAGAGTTTTGGCCTCCTAATTGTTAAAGCACTTCCCAAATTTCTTTATACTCCAAAACAAACTTCCTATCATGGTAATTTTTTATTGCTATTAGAGAAGAAAACAAAATCTACATTGAAATACAAATTACCCTTTGTTATTAAATCCTCTTAAGTCTTGAAATCAGAATTTTTCAAGAGTGATAAAAAATTAGACACCAAATGGTAGACCTTGTATGAGATACGAGGTTTAAAAATTCACCGCTATTTTTACTGATGTAGACTTAGGAATATTTTAAACAGATTAAGTAAGCATATTTTTAACCAAATAATGTTAAAACCTCATAAACCAAAACAAATTGGACTTACGAGGTTTCGATATAGTAAAACGATAAGTTTTTTTTAATAATTTCAGTTCACAATATTAACTATAAAAAATACAAAATTTTAAATTCAGTTATATTTATTTTAGAAATATCAAAGAGAGTGAAAATATGCTTTCGAATATTCTCTTCATTCCAAGTTACTTTAAATTAGTTTCAATTGATTGTGTCTTACATTTTATACTTTTTGTATAGTCTGGATAGAGCATCAAATGAAAACTTTTTCTTTTATCTCTTGCCCAATCAATCCCTAATTAAATATTAAATACATAGTCATAACATAAAATTATCACTTTACTCTGAATAAAATTACTTAAAATACTGAAATAAAAACCAAGGAATTTCATGTTAAATGTTAATTTTAATTTTTTGTTTTTTGTTAATAATTTGTTTTTCATTCATTCCATTAAATTTCTTGGTTATTTATTCATTCAATAATGTCAAGTCGATGTGAGCATGTTTGCTCGAACACATGTTATATATGAGAAAGAATCAAGAAATATTTTTACGGTAATGTTTCTTCGACGGGGCGCGAACTTTGTTCTTGGTCGTAGCTTCAGTTTTAGATCGAAAAGCACTTATTTCTGGGCTGTACAGCAATTGTTTCTGATCCTTTTTATCTCTTCTATCTTGTTTAACTGAATATCGATGTCGATTCATTTCAGGATTACTGTAATAAAATGTGCATCATTAAAAATCTATAGTGTATTTTTAAAATTACATTATTCTAACTATATCATTTTCTAAAATATAAGGATTGCTCCTCGCAAGTTTCATACTTTGAAAGTCCGAAGAATTTTACAAAATAGTTAATTTGTATTCATTTTAAATTTAGTTGCCGTTGTCTTATCTTAAATATCTTAAAAACAAAATAAATAAAATTTAAAATAATTTTAAGTAATGTACCTGTATATATAGGCAACGCATTAAACTATACTAACAGAGTATTCACCGCTAATGCTGACTAACACTACTAATTATTAAAAGTCAAACTTGACTTGAAAAGCATGCTCATGATTATAAGAAAAATTTTCACATTTGCGTCGCAAATTCCAGTATTTTTTCCTTCAAGTCTTAATGAAAAATAGTCGTATCTAAGGTTTTTCCTTAATCAAAAGAGAATATGAGAGTAAGGTAATACACACAACAATTAATAGCTTAACAGCCATTTTATAGCTGATTTTCTTTAGATCTGAAATGCCAATTCTGATTTTTAAACTATTTTTAAATAGTCGATTTCGACTTTTTAGTACATATCGTCACCTGAATTGTGACTCATTTTCTTTAGATAAAGGAAAAAGTTTTCTGTCAATTTCAGTTTAATATATATCAACATTTTTAAGTCTATAGGTAGAGCTTAAGTGGCCAAAAAAGTTACCTAGTGCTTGCATTAAATTCGGCATAATTTCAGTTTTACTAATTTAAATATAACTCAAAATACGCCATTTTTCGAGTTACCTAGTTTTTGCATTCAGGTGACGATGTATAAGACATGTACAATTGTTTATCTTTCAGAGTATGCCCTTACAGACCCAAAACGTGATATAACTGTACAATTACTTTATTACACAACAAATGCAAGTACCTAATAACTCTCGCCCGAGTGCGATTTGAAAACCCGGATTCCAATGTTAGACTTTCTCCTTTGATGTCCTTTGATATCTGTTTTGTCAGAAAGAACTCTTTTAATTTCTGGAACGTGACGAATGCTATTCGGGGTAGTTTCTCTAATTCGGGATAAAAGAATGAGCTGGCAGGATGATCCGGAAGGTGAGACTGGATCGGAGAGATTCTTGACCTCGGGTCAGTGGCCCATTTAGGCGACGTGAATGTGTACCCGTTGTCTGTACCACCATCGGTAGGTTCTAGGTCAAGTGTAACAGTATCCACCCACTTAGATCCACGGCAAAGATCAAAGCTATCCACGCCAATGAACCAGTCTGGACTTGGAGTGATGCGACTGATCATAGATACCTGAAAGAATGTGAAGAAATCAGATTGGAGATTATAAAGGGTAACGAACCTCATTAACTTGCAAGTGCATGTACAACTATGAAGCGTGAGCTTCTTTTCTCTCAAGCTGATTTTATCCGAGCATACCTAAAGCATTTTAGAAGTGGAAACAAAAGAACAAGCTAAAGCACTTTAATCCTCAAGTAGAGATGCTTACATTGTTGACCATCCTTTGCTAGCTATAATAATATAAGTTGGTCCTATTTTTATTTTCAGAGTTTCTCAACAAGTCAGAAACTAACTGAAGATCAATTTGGCAGTCTTGTTCTTGGGTTCTTTTCTAAATATTACAAAGAAGCCTATAGGAGCGCATGAATGTGTGTGAAAAATATACGAGCACTGTGCATATGCTAAGGTTAATGCTATTTCATTCATTCATATGTACATAATAATATGGAGAATCAGTCGAGTACCGAACCTAACCGTGTGAGTTTCGCCCTTTAAACACGTGACTAATACCCCCTAATGATTTTAGAAGTAGAGTGGGGAGTGATATCAAGTGGAAAATTGGAAATCTGTAAGTCGTAGTGTGATGTAATGTGCGAGAAAGCAATCAGAGATTGGACCTGTAGAATTGACTATATATCATATGGCATAACTGACACAGATTGGAGACTAGTTGCACCAAAGCTCAACAGATCTGCCTTTCTAAAGACAAGTTGGGACAGAAGATGATTACGTTACTGATTATGAGTGAATTGCGGATGTACATCAGACATCCGCAATTTTCATTAGTTGGTTGGGTTGGGTTTTATGGCCAATTGGCCAAACTTAGCCATGCTGCTCCAAACACGAGATAGACAATGTCAAGAAATGAACATACACACGCGAGGAAAGTTTTACTGACACAGATGAGAGAAATACACCCAGGGAGGAATCGAACCTGACAATTTTCATTACTATATCTTAAATAATTTTTGCTTGCAACAAAATTCACTGTAAACAACATTTTTGATAAGAGTAATAACTTGATAATTAATTTTGAATAAGAATAGGGAATAAGTTTTAAATCGATTGTGTTGAAATTGTAGGTTGGTTGGATGCTTTTTTTATAGCGCAAGAGCCAGATGTGGCCAAACTGCGGAAGAAATGTTTTTTCGTCAAGCAAATGAACGTACAGATGCAAGGAAAGATTTTATGGGCACAGAAGAGAAAAACACACTCAGAATAGTTACAAAATCGAGCCTGCGCTGCAATCAAACAACACATAGGCTGCTATAGAAGTGGGCACACCCACCTAACAGGTAGGTTGGTAGGTATTTAATCAACGTCGCACTGGAGCAACACAGTGGACTATTAGCGACGGTCCGGGATCAAACCCGGTGGGAAGGATCCGAAGACAACACCACGTAATTTTGAACCACGCTCAGATGACGAGGTCACATCTGAGCTGGCACCCCACTCTCCAAACTTCCACACCTGCCAACGTGAAACCACCCACCTAACAGCGGCGGCCTCGTATTAAAACTGTAAATCCCATGTGTTCTTGAAATAAAAAAAATGTTTCACAGTACGTTATTCTATTAATTATTCATTAACCCTCCAAGTGGTTTCGACGAGATATCTCGTCCATTAAGATCTGGCCAATATTGCTAATGGCGAAATCTCTCGTCATCAAGATATTACCTACTTTTTTGATGACGAGATTAAGATCTGGTCAGTTTTCTTCTAATGACGAGATGCCTCGTCGAGACAACCACCAGGAGGGTTAATAACATACCGCAAAACGAAAGATTTGCGGTATGTTAATAATTAACCCTCCCGGATGGAGTTTCAAAGAACTAGCTATACCCGAAAGAATAAGTGCATTCGTTGATTAATTAATGTGACACAATTAAAATAGTAATTAATTAACATAATTAGGCTGATGTCACCAATGAATTTAATACGTGACCCACAAGTGCTCCGAAAAAATGAAGCCAAATTGTATAAAAAAATATAATATTTTTCCAGAAAAGTTTCCAATTTTAATCCGCAATCTTGTGACATCCAACATAATACAGTTTTTGTCTCATTTCTTTGAATATTAGTTTCTGAGAACGAAGTTCGCATGTTACTCACAAATAACACGTGTAGTCATCTAATTGAATGTTAGCGCCTGTTCCGCAAGGATTTTCTCTTCTGGCTTGTGTATTCCCATGAAAAAAGAAAAGCTCTTAGCAGTTAAAAGAACTTGGAAGAGGAAAAGAAACTGTCTGACGTGAGCTTTATGCTGACACGCTGTCTGCATCTAACCGTTTATTCATAAACTTCTCGTACTTGCGAGGAGGTCACGACCAAAAATATCACATTACGTGAAAAGAGTTGCATAATGCTTTGTCGGGGCGAGAGTGGATCATTTTCTTGTAGTTTTTTACTACTTGGGTGCACATTTCGAGCTCTACCTTTGCAGTCCCCTGTATACACCTCTCAGACTCTTAATCTTTTGTTTCTTTTCTTTTGGTCTCTGTCTCCTGTTTCTGCGCATGAATAAATGAGATCATATCTGACCTTTCCGAAGTCTGAGTTTTTTGTGCAATAATTTTTCGATTCATTACCATGTTCTAAGGTCGTCGTCCTATCAGTTACAGTAAATGTATCAAATAAAATTAAAACACTACACGTTTTAAGATATTTTTTATGTGATTATGATATGATTTATGTGGTTATTTTATGTGTTTATGAACTTTTGTCACGTACTTGTTGACGCCCACTTTGACAAGCATCGATATTCTGGGGAGATTTTAACCTCTTCTTTCCTAGAAAACTCGTTTAGATGCATTATAAGAGTAACTTTTTACAACCATCAATTTCTGCTGTCCTCATTCAACTACAGCTTAATGTTTTGATCCATTAAATAATGTCCATTGGATAATGAATAATGTTTGTCCCAAATGGATAATATATTATCAATTTCTAAACAGTATCTCCATGGGAACCTTTTTTTCGAGAAAATCAAATTCGTTTATATTATTTCTGAGTTTCAAAGTACCTTAAAAATCGATAAAGTAATGTTTTGAGAAAAGAGTTTTTCTCGAGGTTGAAGAGGCTCTGGAAAATTTTTCTCATGTTTAATGCTAAATTTGTTTGGGATAGAATTAAGAAAACAGATGTTTGGTAACTTTTCATGACAAACATTTAGAGTGTTGTCTAATTTTGTAATTTACTTAGATGCAAATAAGAAGCATTCATAAACTCTATGGTCATACGATTATTCACATAGTTTTCAATCAATACAAATATGGATTTTCACAGCAAGAAAGCTAACAGAAACGTGAAAAAGGTAAAAAAAATTTGAAGGATCGAAATACATTGTCACTAGAATCTTTTTATGAATATATTTATAACAATATATATTAATAGTTTACTTCGTATTAGCGGAGCTAACGTGAGAAAATTATTGGTAGGTAGGTACTTAATTAACGTCTCACTGGAGCAACACAACGGACTATTGTCGACGGTCCGCGATCAATCCCGAAGGGAAAGATCCAAGGACAACACCTCGTAATTTTGAACCACGGTCAGATGACGAAGTCAACACCTGAGCTGGCACCCCACTCTCCAAACTTCCACACCATGCCAACGTGATGAGAAAATTATTGGAGAGTATGCAGGTAAGTTCATAATTGCTTGATATGGAGCGAAAAGTGAAGACTTAACTTAAGAAACGAAACGTTTCATCGCATTTTGCTTATAAATGCTTTGCTTCCGATTCTTTAGGTTCTCTGAGTGCACTTGAAGATTTTGTTCTCGACATTGATTTCAGAATGGAGAGGAAATAAGTAGCTTAGCAAACTTTTAAAAAGACAAAACGGAAAATTCCGCCAGATCTTTGCCCACCGGAGATAGTGATGACCGTACATACGGACAAATGTCATCGACGGAAAAAAGTGGTTGGAAATTGAAACTGAGTGGCAGTATCGCGGAAGTAATGACAAGGATTGCATCCAAACAACCATGAAAACTCACTGAGGCACAAGTGGCATCAAATACCAACATGTTAAAGAGCCTGTTTTTCCCCACTAAATCTGTTCGCCGCGAACTTCATAAATTCAACATCTATGGTAGAGCTGAAAACTTTCATTGCAGGAAACGGCGCAGAAAGACTTAAGAGAGGATGTAATAATACAAAATCTAGTCAACAGATGAGTTTAAATGGAGGAGAAGCCTTAAAATGACCATTTAATTAATTCACCGAAAGGTGGTTTCTGTTTAGGTAATCTTCAAAGAAGCATAAACAAGAGCACTCTGACAACTGTCAAACATTGGCGTAGTTCGGAGATGATTTTAGGGTTATACCTTTGCTTTCAGTGTTCCTTGGTGTTTTAAAATCAACCGAAAACTGCTTATGTTGAATCCACTCAACTAACTTAACATTTAGAGCGAATCCTTAGACTTATATTGGTCGTGGTAGCCCGGTTGGAAGAGTAGCGGATTAGCAAGCGGAGGGTTGCGAGTTCGAAACTCGATCCAACCAGACTTTCGTGTACGTGGGTCTTGTGCACGTTAAATCTGTCGTGGTTTCAAATGTCCTCACTTTGGCGTTGTGTGAAAGTTTGGAGAGAGATGCCAGCTCAGATGTTCACCTCGTCATCTGATCGTGGTTCAAAATTACGAGGTGTTATCCTCTGATCTTTCCCTTCGAGATTGGTACCGGATCGTCGCTGAGCCCGTTGTGTTGCTCCAGTGCGACGTTAAGTCAACTACCTACCTTAGTCTTATATCATTATTACAGAATTTTAAAGTTGTTGAAACTTGTTAAGATACTTTGAGTCCACACATGTAAATGTATATTTGAATACAATTTCTGAAATTGTAAGATGTGACGCTTTTTAACTTTGGGCTTAGGTGGGTTAAAAACTGTCCAACCTTTTGCTTAGCTTCCTATGCATGGTGGGATATTTTTTAACCCACCTCAAAAAGTTGAAATTACTCATAGTCATACGGTTTAATATTTTATTTAAAGTTTTTCATTGAGTTGACAATGCTATGAACTAACGCTAAGTGTGCAAATAACTGAAAACAAAATTTCCACATGTCAAAACTCATTAGTACGTTGTTGACACTTGTGATTAAGGCTGGCGAATTGTGTGGTGCAGTGAATTTTTGTCTTTCATAACGATAGATGTTTTTTTCGTAAAAATTTATTATGAGTAAATAAATCGTTTTATAATAAAAAAACATGTTATTTGATGTTTTATATTAATTTTGAAGCTGAATAAGTAAACAAACAATTCTGTGCAACTTGGTTTTATCTTTAAAATCGTGTGCCTCAAAGAGTTAATTCGCTTTTAGTGCGCACTAACTTTTACAGCAACATTGAAATTAAAGTGCATCGATAATTTCTCAAGGGACAAATCAATATTTGAAATGTTTTCGTCGGAAATGTTCAGATTTCAAAAGAGAATTCCCTCACTTTGGAATGCGAAGCATCCGCAAAGAACTTCGCTTCCGTGTCTCCCACTCCTTGGGTGACCGGAGGGGCGAAGAATTCGGACAAGATGCCCTTCTTCTGTTGGACTCCTTCGCGGATCAACAGGTCTGCTTTCCCAGTCTCGATGAAGAGCTTCACGGGATCCGTCGCTGTTTTACCAAGTCGCCACAGGATACCACTCGCGTTATGACTCCGCCCTGGAAAAGTCAGACATTTTCAATTAAAAGACAGCATTTCTTATTTTTCTTAACCCTCCAAAAGTTTGACGGGATGTATCGTCCAAGATCTGGTCAATTTTGGCAAGGGCGAGGTATCCTGTCGAGACAAAACTGCTCTATTACGACAGGGGAATGAAGATCTAAGTAGGAAAAACAAATTGTCCCTTGCCCAGAACTGTTGACCATTTGGAACAGGTTTTTGCACCAGAAGCTGGTCACTACGGTCCAGGTTTCGACGAAGATAAATCACCAGGAGGGTTAAGTTTTCCACACTATTCCTTAAATTCCTGCCCATAGGGGCACATCTTTAGATGTGTACGGCAATCCCGACCCCGAGGTACCCGAGTAATCTCTCATCCCTTTCATTTTTACCCTCGCTTACCCTTCTGCTTTTGCTTTCTCTTCCTCCCTCAAGAATGGCCTTTGCGTCATAAAACCCGGAAACCAACCTTAAATTCCATATGCAATTACTTTCTTTGTTTTCAGAAATTTAGTCTTGATTTTTAGTTCAGCAATTGCTCTAGTACAAATGTAAGTACCTCAAATCCAAAGATGTCCCTTTATGAATAGTAAACTTGAGGAAGACACAATATACTCAAAGGACTAAAGATCAAACATTAAGATTCAATCGCATAACAATATCCCTATTAGTTCTTGATCAGAATAGTTCTTTTGTAAGCCAACGGCTACATAGTTTTAAGTATAATTCATACTTTTCTAAACGTGTTTCTATGTTAACTATCCAATTGGTTTTGAGGAGATATCTCATCCATCAAGATCTGACGAATTTTGCTAATGACGAGATATCTCGTCATCAAGAATGCTGATTGAATACCGAATGATGAAGATATTGCTATTTTTTGATGATGACGATATCCAGATCAGGTCAGTTTTTTCTCTTGACGAGATATCTCGTCCATCAAGATCTGGTCAGTTTTGCTAATGACACGATATCTCGTCGAGACTATCACCAAGAGGGTTAATAGCTTTTTGTTTTTTAAATGGTACCGGTTTGAAATATTTTCAGGTAATAAGTATTTTTCTTTTGTTGTTTATCAAAGAGCTTTTTTCATGCAAATTATCTCGAAGCTTCTTTAACCTTTCTTCAAATGTCCTCATAATCGAAAAAAAGATATTTGTTTTTGTAATATTTTTAATTCAGAAAAATATTGCTACAATATTTTTGTGTACTTAACAAACACTTCGAACGAACGAGGAAACCCTGCCCGATGCATGCAATTTCAGATAAATGTTCTGTAACATTTTTGAAGCAATTTCCGTTCAATAGTCACACATTTAATGATACAGTAATAAATATTTAACAATTAATGTCACATTTCATCCAGCTTAATGAGCTGGGTGAAATGTGTGTTCTGTTTTTAGTTTTTCATATCAAAATATAATCAGCCAATCTTTTTTCTCTGAAACCTATAAATTAGCTGACAATGGATATCAACTCTGCAATAATTATTCTCATTATAATAGCTAGTCAAATGTCTTTTTTATGGACTACCCGAAACGTTCTGAATTAGCTGAGAAATGTCGAAGCAAAATTAATAAGACACGGATTTGATTAAGTTATAGCATATGTGTGGGATAGTTCGAGTTTGACCTTCAAACTGAAACGATGAGTATAAAATGAAATAACGTGAAAATTAGAGCTCTACGACATCTTAATAATTATTAACAAGGAAGAAACTCTTTTCTAAAATATGACCTTTACGATCATCCAAAATTAGAAACAAAAACTGTCGGCTCACATTTTCCAAAACATAGCATGTCTTATTCATAATCAAGACGGATTAAGTATTATTAATCATTTTTCCTGGCAAGAACTTAAGAGAAAAGATAATAATGGTTTATGAATTTACTTTTCTTCCTTTGACTGTATCCAGATGGACAGTTGGTAAAAGTAGGACAGACAAGGTTTTCGTGAAGTTTTCTTACTAGATAATACAATGTGAATAAGTAAATCATATTTTATGTTTGTCCTTGCAATGTAGAGTTCGAAATGGTTGAAAATAAACAGATTTTCAGACGACATACTTGGCCTGCTTTAATGATTTGGATTGTTTTACTTTACTGTGTCATTTTTACTACTAAGAGTTAATTAGATTGCTTAGTTTGCTTAGTAATAAGAGGCTATTAGAATGAATGTAAGCTTCGAAGTGAACTAAATCGGATCTTATGTTATGAAAATGTATTTTTATCAGCAATTAATACAAAGCATCTGAATGTCTCATGTTGACTAAGGTAAGTTTCCAGATTAAGACTTGCAAATATATTAAGAATTTCATTTTGTCTGTTTTTATATAAATAAAAATGAACTTGGAATAAAAATAAAATTATCTAATACACTCTCTTCATCTCAGTATATTCAATAACTTCAACTAAAATTTAAAAAACTTGTCACTCCAAGAATTATAGATTGAACTTTTAGGTGTATGTTCATGCATAAAATTGTACATAAAGCTATATTTCAATAGTTTGTAAATAAAATCCAGTGTAGTATACCATCACAATGAGGCACTTTGGCTTTTGCGGTGAAAGTTATTCATTTTACAAGATTACTTAACTAGGTTGTAGGACTAGTGTAAACATTGGGAAGTGGTGAAATTCCAGTCAAATTGCTTTCGAATGAAACCTGTTTTCTTTATGAACGAAACTTTGTATGCACTTATGGAAGATACCTAAGTTAATGCATATATTTTCACCACCAACAATGAAGATTTAGATTACAGATTAATAGGGAAAGTTAACAGTCAATAACATTAATCTACAAGGTTTTTGTAACATGAACAAAATTAGCTGCTTTTCTCTAATTTTTGGGTGTTGATTTCAGATCTGACCGTAAAAAATAGTTACTACTTCAAGTTTTTTTTGTTATTGGGCATTTAATATTTGCCATCTTTTGAAATTAACGCTTTTAGTAAGTATTAAACGACACTAGATCTTTTAATTTTCATATTCGCCGCCAGACATTTTATGGGTGGCAAAACCGATTTTTTTCACAGGTAGAGAATATGCAACCACAACCGAACTGCTATTGTATTTTTCATTGAAGGAGAAGCACGTACTGCATGTTTGTTAGCAAAATTTGGATAAATATTAGAACAAAGACAGCTTCGTGTATGTATTAACGTTCCAGATAAGTTTTGCTATGCGTGTGGGTAGTGTATTTTAAAACCTCAGAGTCGTTCATTTACACAGCCCAAAATTATCTGAATGATCTTGTTCGAGACCTACGTTTTTCCAAACAAGCTGAACTGTTAGGTTCCAGACTTCAAGCTAAGAGTAAGAACCTTCTAGCTAAGAGAATAAGTATTTCTGTGTCAAGAAATAGAAATTTGGTTCTATCTTCTTTCTATGAAATGCAGGATGTGTGTATCTTCCTCCAGGTATTCCAGGGCTGATGGCAGATTTAGGAATCTCACAATCATAAGGAATTGCGTCTATTTGTCGACTCATCCAAGGTTAGTTTAAAGCAGGCTTCTTTGTACAATGCAAACCAAAAACGTCTTCCATTCCAATGACATATGTTGTAAGAATGAAGGACACTTATGAAAGTAGTGGAGAAATTATCATTGCAATAACATATGACCACTTTTTAAATGGTCAATATTTTTGCTCCACCACTTCAAATCAAACCGAGGATGAAGAACAATTTTGTGAAGGCTATGGACAAATTTGGCCCAAGTTTCTGGCACTAAAAGGAAAAGTTTCAAAATTAATTGATGCAAAACTCAAAGGAATCTGTGTCTGTTCTCAGATGAGGAAACTGCTGAGTGATTGTTTTTACAGAAAAATTGAACTGCAAAGGAGCTCGCCGTGTAACAATAATTCGTACCAAAACTATCAATAGCTTCAAGACTTTCTCAAGAATCCTAAAAACCTTGGGAGCCGAATGTTCTGAAGAGGATACATTTCCTAGATTCTCAACTGGATAAATTTCCTGACAACCTAGGAGTAATCAGAGATGAACAAGGAGAAAGGTTCCGCCAAGATCCGAACTATGGAGAAGAGGTATTAAGGCAGGTGGGATCCTATAATGATGAGTGATTATTGCTGTTTTTTGTAGGAGAACGACACGATACATAAGGAAAAAATTTACTACGTGTGTGGGTATACGAGTATTAGTGTATAAATTGAATTTTGTATTTATACATGTTTACTCTATTTTTTTTAATTTTGATGTCTCGTGCAGTTATATGTAAAGATGGTACTTATAGTTTCTAACCCTGTAATTTTATAGCTAACAAGAAAAATTAATGCTGTAATAATTGCAATTTGAAGCTTAGATTTAACTTGGAATTTAATGAGAAATATGACATTTACTTCCCCTTCCTCGAAGTGCAAATATTGCATTGCATATACATATTTTGAAACAGAGCAATTGTAAATAGACAAAAAAACTGTACGTGATGAAGAATGCAAAAAGTTTAAAATTTTTGACTAGTAGTTGAAAATAGTGACTAGTGAATTGTTGATTATGCCAGTTAGCAGTTAATAGCGTAAAATGTCGCTTGACCTGTTGAGTCTAGAATTCGTGGAGTGACTAGTCTCTCTCACTCACTCTCTCTGTTCACATGTATATAAATATAACATATATATCTCTCTGTCTCACATGTATATAAATATAACTCTCTCTGTGTCTCACATGTATATAAATATAACATCTTTATCTCTATTAGGACTATCTTCAGACAACATGTTAAAAAGATGGCAACTAATCTTAAACAAATAAAAAAGTTTATGCGGGGACTATATCAGAATAAAGTTGGACGAAAGGATTTTAAATATATTTATCATTTTAATCATAATAAACATTAGCGTTAAAAAGCTCTCCTCTTAAAAGGATTTGGCAATAAAGATTCGAAATTAATAGAATTTCATCAAAAGAAGCGTAACTTTTTAAGTATTGAACATCATAAAATCATCAAAGGGAACCCGCTGTTACTTTTTTTCCATTGTTGTCAAACATAGCCGTGAAACAAAAATTTAAAAAAAAGTCAACGTCTTTACTTTTTCGCAAGTGTTGAGTCTAGTTTTAATGACAGACATCTGGCTGTGCACTGCAAAATTACTAGAGAGTTTATCTTGTAAGCTTCACTCTTGTAACTTTATCTCTCCGGTTGGTTCTCTCTATTCAATACCTTTATAGTAGAGACAACATTTGTAAAACAAATTTAGGTGGACAGAAAAAGGATGCCCAATTTACTCTTAAAATTTCACCGAACATCTTTTGAATTAATGTTTCCAAAACATCAGTAAACGCTTCCATTTATTATTATCTTTATAAATATGTCTTATTTGATGTTATTAAAAAGTAATTCATAAAGCAGATCTTGCGCTTATTATACCTTGACTATGAGAAAAGGGAAACCAAAAATATGATAAAACTACATGAGGTAAAAGAGAGAAAAGTGTAAATATCCATCTATATTCGAAGCAGTTTTGATATCCTGTTTGTATGACTATTATACTCTCTTATTGAAAACAAATGTCCGAAATAATTTTTATCCATTACAGTGTAAACAAGTGCCTGAAAAAAATTAGTTATATAATTCCTATAAATATGAAATATCAGATAAAGATTTATCAGTGTGTGATATTAAAATCTTCTCAAATCAAAGTCCATACGAACATACCACAAAATTTCTCTAACCTGTAAAAGTATAAGTAACCAATCCTACGAAATTTCATTTCCCATTTAGTTTAAGCGGATTTGATGCTTGATAAAATATCAGAAAAGAAACATTTTGGGGATTTCCTTTTGATTTAAAATGAACTTTCTAAAACTAGGAAAGCGCCGCTACTTTAGAGGTTTTCCTAAACTTTTGTTTTCAGGAAGTTACTTATTTGACACCTATAAAAGAACGTGTGCGAATAGAAAAAACTGCTAAGCGTACGTGACTCATCCAGTCGAGCGTAAGGCATTCCAGGTCGTCACGAGGTCTTGTACCGATGACATACGTCGTTTTATTTTAACCTGCGCTACATTCATCTTGACAGAAATTTCAATGTCTATTTTTAAGTTTTAGTATTTCCAAAATACATACAGCAATGCTGCCAAAATATACCGATGTTCGCAAAATAGCGCGAAAATTAACGGGGAATTTCTCGCGTGACACTGCCGGTGCCCTAATTTCCGTAAAGCAGGCATTCACTTTACGGGAAGTCACTTTAAAATATACAACTGCTATATGAATCTGGAAAGAAACAATCTAGTCGGAAAATATACCCAGCCCTTAACATTTTATAATTGATAGCAAATTTTGATTTCTAATTAACTTTATATTAATTACGATAACTATATTTTTTGAGTATCTGGATTGGATTGGATGTTGGGGTTTTATGGCGCAAGGTCCTTCTGAGTATCTGAAGATGTCTTGATTTATTTTAAGGTAGGTAGTGGAATTTACGTCGCATTGGAGCAACACAACAAGCTGCTGGTGATGGTCCGGGAAAGATCCGAGGGCAACATTTCGTAATTTTGATCCACGGTCAGATGACGAGGTCAACATCTGAGCTGGCACGCCACTCTTGTCACCACTTCCACCATGTCAACTTGAGGACATTTGAGGCCACGATAGATTTAATGTACAGCAGCTCCACGTACACGACGGTCTTTGGTTGGTATTTTTTCAATTAACGTCACACTGGAGCAACACAACGGGCTATTGGTCTTTGGTTGGATCGAGTCTCGAATTCGCAACCTCCGGTCGCGAATTCGACCAACTGGGCCACAGGGCCCTAAATTTATTTTTAGGAAAAACATGAAAGAAGGATTCAGAATGTGTCAGTGCCATTGGCATTTCTTTTGAATACGTCCCCGTGTCTAGGCGAATGAATAAGAAATCAAACATGTAGTTATTTTTCTTGTCTTGTCCTATCTGTTCCCATTCAAAGACAGTCATCCTGCACGTACATTTGTTCTTCGTTCGCTACAGCAACCTAACGAATTGCTCTAGTGTTAAAAGATTATTTTGTGAATCAAACTTGTAGTTATTTTTCTTGTCTTGTCCCATCTCCTACCATTCAAAGAGTCTTCCAACACGTTCATGGGTTTTCATTTGCTTCAGTAACCCAGCGAATTTCTCTAATGCTAAAACATCATGTTTGCGGATATTTCTTAGACTGTTTTCAGATCTTACGTTTTTTCTGCTTTTGAGTTTAATAAAATTTCGATTTACATAGATTATAGGTTACATCAACATCAATTTTTTTTTAAATCAGGAGTATTTTGAGGGTTGCATGGGCTCCTCGAGCCTCCTCCTTTGAATACGTCCCCGTGTCATAACGAGGCTAACATTAAGACGTACAATACGATAAACTAAAAAAATCACTGTATTACTACCAATAAGTAGGCAAAAGAGCAGAAAATTATGAAAATCAATATTTTTAGGTTTGCATCTTTGAATCTGAGTGAATCTGATCAAGTTTCATTTGAGGAATCAAAAATGATTTATCAAGGGCGATTTTTCGGAGCATCAAATCGTTTCAGAAGGTTATCTTGTTGAGGTTGCAGGTTGCCGGCCAATTCCTCTGGAACGATCTTGCCAACAGTTGTCTGAAAGAGTTGGGTGCTCTCCTAATAGACAAAATCTGAGTTACGGGATAACGAGTATCACAAACCTCAAGTTTCTTCGAACGGTGAATTTGCTATCCATCCTGCCGAAGAACCTGTTTCAATTTCGTACCAATGAGTTAAGAATCGACTGCGTCTTGCCCCCTCACCTCAAAGGACATTTTCCCGAGCTGAAGGAGTTCGGAAAACAGCTGGAGACTCTTCATCATCCACTTTGACTCGATCCAAGGCCACGCTCCGCAGGGTGGCCGAATGAGAACTTGACTCCAAAGTCGTATTGAATTTTAAGTTTCTATCTACCAGTAGAATGTTAAGGTGCGAGAAGTTCCTGAGGCGGATGGATCTTAAAATAATCAGGAGTGTTTTCTTTGCTCATATAAAGCAACAAAGGGGGAGTGAAACGACGAAATGTAACTCGTTCGAGATCAGACGTCCTTCTCAATCTGTTACAATGTTTCAATCGCGAGAAAAAGAAAGCAACGAGGCATTTGCATTTGAAAAGGAGGACTGGGGGAGTGGCTTTGTTGATTCTCTTATTAAAACATCCCTATCAAATCTGAAGTCGAGAATTTCTTCCATTTTTCCAAGATTCGTTTAATCCTCCTGATGGTTGTCTCGACGAGGTATTTGGTCGCTAGCAAATCTGACCAGATCTCGATGACGAGATACCTCGTCATTATAAAAACTGACCAGATCTTTATCTCGTTATCACATAAAAAAAATCGGCAATATCCTGATGACGAGATATCTCGTCATTAGCAAAATTGGTCAGATCTTAATGGACGAGATATCTCTTCGAAACCACTTAGAAAGTTCAAGAGTCTCTACAAGTATGCTTTCATTCCATTTTGCCTAATTAATAAAGAGTATTAATACGCTCTTAGTATTAAGCTTACAATAGTTTTTAGAGAGGCCAAGTTTTTTAAGGCTAGACACCAGGTATGCATAGATAAATCATACGCTTCAATTTACCATCTCAATCTTATGGCTATTCTATTTCATCCCACCTTTCCTTCCGACGGTTCACCTATCGTTCCCTCCTGTATCAATCATTTTATTTCTCTTCGGTATTGTGCATGGTTTAATCGTCTCTCTCGCCCTCCTTCTCTGCGAAAAAAAGATTATCTCTTATTAAACACGTCATTTTTTTAGTTTTGAAACTTCGTAGATTTATATTTATTCCAAATCACTGCTTAACTACAGTGTGATCGAAAAGTCTCGCAACTTAACATGTACAGTAGCCATACAGAACAATTTTGAGTACATGCTGTAATCATCATTTTCAAAATTGAATACTGTCCTAAAAATATTGTGATTTAACTTTATAACATTCTGCGTAAACAATAATGTGATTTCTATACTATTATGTACTACTGTACATGTCGGGTTCGCAACTTTTCGATTGCATTGAACTTGATTGCAATGTACGTATTTCCATCATAATTCTATGAAATCAATTGTGTCCTACTGTTGTACTTCGCTGACAACCCCGAACTGTACTTTGACGGTAGCTCCTTGACACCACTTTTGACAGCCCTGAGTTCAGAAAAGAGTTTAGCCGAGTTCAGATGATGCCTTTTGTACTATGTTAAAATGATAAACACGAATGCTTTCATCTAATTTAATTCTCAAACATATAGAGAAAATCGGGCTTTCGAAAACAAAAAATTTTACGTAGACGTCTTTTCATCCTTTCACAATCAAATGTTCTCACAAGCGAAGAAAATTACAAATAATTGAAATAATAATACAAATTTCGTGGTAAAAATACATTATCTTATTAAATTTTGCTAAACACCATGTCATCGCTGTCTTTATATTAATCTAACACTTCAAAAATAATACTTACAAGGAATAATTTTTTGCAAAGATGTTAAAATTCCTCTTTATTTCTGTTATAATTTAATTTTAAAGAAATATTTGATAATTCAGAGGAATAATACAATACACAAAATGTAGTTTTGATGGGTTAACCTAAAATGTTAGCTCTTGACTTTACACACACACACATTAAGGGTATCATCATTTCATTGAAATATAAAGAATAAACAAATGGCTTGTATGAAGCCATAAAGTTTGAGAACCAAAATTAGATCCGTAACATATAATTTTTGAAATTGCTTTTCCACAAGAGAACGTACAGAACTCAGCCGACACCCCCAGTTCAAAATTAGAAGTTAAGGAATCAGAGTATTTAAGATAATATCGGTTTTCACTCAAATAAATACACAAAATACAAAATTTATTGCTATAAAATTCAAGGAAAGTATTGTAAATTAGAAAAACATGTTTCTAAATCAGTTTTATGATTATCTTAATATAATATTTAATTAACGTGCTATCAGAAAAAACTCTTACGCAGAGTGGTTACATTTCAAATTGATTTTCTGTTGAGAAATAAAGTGATAAATACAATCAAATGATGAACACAATAGGCTAAGTTAAATTTGTACTTCAAGGAAAATGTTTTCATCAATAAATATCCAAATTATTATTTCCCATGTGCTCATTTCACATTGATTAGGAAAACTGCTTTCTAACAAAACAAATTAAAGTTTACATAATAGGGTTTGAATAAAATGCATTGGAATTAATGAAAACTTCTGAACTAAATCAGCTAAAGAATTAAAAAATTCTAGAAGGCTAGTTTATATCCAAATAATTACATGGGACAAAAAGGAAATCAGCAGTTATTTTAACTGCAGATTAAAAACCATTGTATTCTGGATCTGAAATATGATTAAACATTATGAATAACAAGCATTACACAGTAAAAAATTATACAGAATCATTGACACGAATATAATATTTAAAATTTCGAAATTGAAACAGAATTTCACCAACCAACCATACCCCAAAATCATTTTGAGAGTAAAATCATCTCAACAAAAATTATTATAGATGCTAACTTTAAAATAGAAATGCAATCTCTTTAAGACGGCAAAGTAAATTAATTCAGAAATATTATCTTTATCTATATCTCAAATAGAAAATGCTTTTTTTAATTGTATTTTTAATGCCCGACCACTGACCTCTTCGGCACTACAAGGGGCGAACTGACAACTATTTGTGAAGAAGCACCCCAGTGGGTAAGCCGGGAGATTATACGGTCGAATAATTCAAAGCTGTTAATAATATAAATAATTCAGTTATAAAAACTGCAGACATTGGATCCAGATTATTAGTTGGTTTAGATAATGATTTTATTTTCCTTAATGGAATGACTTTTTAAAAAGTATTCATTTCAAAACAAAATATCGGAAAAATAGTTTAATGTCACAAGAAAAGCAACTTCGCCTTTTCATTCGCGTAGAAATCTCACAGAAACATTGTTCAGCTAAATATGTGATTAACTCTAATCATTTTACTTTGTTAAAAGGAACTTTTTATACCTCGAAATAGAGAAAAAACTTGTCATTTCCAACTCTAAATATAAAAACAAAACTGTGCTTCCGTCATCAATGGAAGTAAGTGCATGGTTATTATTAGGTGTTATATTATTTATCTTCCCGATTTCCGAAATCGAAAAGATATCGTAAAAATAAGGAGCAACTGTTATTCATCTTGATTAACACAACTAGGAATCGATCACAGTACAGAAGTTCCTTTAGTTTGCTACCCAAGTCTTGATGTAAGAGCCATTAATTTCTCTTCAGGTAGTTATTTCATTTCAAGACGTGGACTATTATGTCTGTAAGCAAAAAGCCAAAGAGAAACACGATGAGCAACTTCGTCCTATTCATCATTTGTGAATCTAATAGGCGACTTGCCAAAATGGTGATACTAATCACCTTGAAGAGCGATCGCAAGCTTTTTATCTTGAGGTGTGACATCGTGACCCTATTTTCAGTGCAAATAGAGTTGAATATTGAAATATTTTCACCTCCCTCACTCATCCAACGCCGTCCTGAATTCAGATTTGTCGAAAGAAGCATTTAGACGGATAAACAGCTGAATTTCTGGGGCACTTCCGGAACTTATGCCCCTAGCCATGTGTTTAGAAAATAAGATTTCTCTAAAATCAACAAAAATGAGCATGTACCTATAATTCCGAAACCTTGCCATGTGTTTAGAAAACAAAATTTCTATAAAATCTACAAAAATGAGCAAGTACCTATAATTTCGAAGCTTAATCGATGACTTGCGTACAGTAAAAGGCATTGAAAAAGATGAAATTCGATTTTTTTTTTCAATTTCAGTTTTGTTTACTGCAAGGAGCGACATTTTTAGATATTACGTGTTCGGGTCTGCGAATTAGATACTTTTATTACATAACATAATTTTTGCAACGTTCCTATGAATTAAAAACTAATTTCAAGTTCAAAAGTTCCTTGATAATGAGATACCGCTTGTAGCTTATCCAATACTAAACAGAAGTATAATTCTAATTTGATTTGCTGTTTTTCAGACTTCTTTATGTAGACATTTTACCGTGAAATATATTACGAATAAAACAGATTTGCGAATAATTGCCATCGGAACAAAGTAGTTAAATGAGTTTCGTAATATATGAACCGGCTTTACTTAGCTCTGAATGATAATTTATACTCTCATAATGCACTTGTAGTGACTCAGTGGATTCGCTAACATATGATCCGATGATTATCTTTAAAGAAATCTAGACAGAACTTAAAAGAAATAGAGCTCGGGGTTTTGCTTTCTTCATAACATCTATGAGACAGTTTGTTGGATAGAATCAATATTTTGCAGGAAGTGTGGCATTTCTAAATGGACTGTGCAGAGTAGAGCAGTAAATTAGTAGATAACGAATTCGGGATTATTTAGCGAAAAATAAATAATTTTGAAAGTTATTTTTAAACTCACCAAAATCACTAATTTGTGTATTGCGATGAAGTCTAATAAAAGCAGAAGGTTCAACACAATAAGTAATGAACACAGCGTATGATCAAATGCAGTGCATAAGATTCAACACAATAAGTAATGAATACAGCGTGTGATCAAATCAGGAATAGAATTCGGCAGGTTTTAGGGTGAGCCCCTAACGAGCGACAAAGGAATAAATTCGGCCCTGTCTTCAGATTCACAAATTTTCCAATATAACAAATAAAATTTATGTTTAAAACATAGAACTTAAACAATTTACAATTTATTCTAATTAACCAATGCTATGCGTTTTTGAAATAAAAACCAGATAATGGAGCTGATATCAAATTTCGTTTATTCAAAAGTCTGGAGAAGGAATTTAGAAGACTTGTATGGTTAGTCACAAAAATTTTTGTCAATCTAGGAGAGAAGTAATTGTTTGGATTCATGAACAGTAACACATTACAAAACATATTTAGTCGTAGTATAAAATAATAAATATAAAACCAAATGTTAATGATTATGTACTTAGAAGAATATTAATCAGATTGACAAAGCAGCAAATGAGATAATTAATTGTACGTTAAGCAATTAATTCATAAGATACACTTTAATTCTTAAATTACGAGTTGACCACTTGAAGTTAATTAAAAGTCACTTCAAATATTTTCTACTTTCGTCAACTTTTTTAAATGGGTGATGCTTTTTCATATGAAACTCAACATCAGTAAAACTATTTGCAAATATATTTCTAAATTTACTTGTAAATAAAAATTACCAAAAATCATAACAAAAAGTATAAAAATTTAATTAAACAATTTTTAATTGAAAATTTTTCCTAGGTATAATCCTACTCTCATAAGTAACATCTGAAATGTGTAATATTTAATTTAAGTTTAATTCATTTAAAATAATTACATGACTTTCAATTATGTCAGCAATCCAAATTTTGAACAAGGACGTGATGATTTAGAAGCCGAAACTATTGATTTCGGATTCCCGTTCTAAAACTCAAGAGATATAATATAATTATTAAGTTTCAAATTCTGTATCATAATAATTAAATTGCGAGAAACCTAAACTACTGAATGTTGGGGAGAACCGGAATACCATCATTCTTATAAATGAAGTGACGAGTTGCTAAACATTTCGAATGTGAGTCAAACTATTTAAAAATATTTCTGAAACTCAAATCTTGATATAGTGTTTAACTTCTCGGAGAAAATGAAACCAATTCGGTAGAATTTCTGCGAGATAGAAATCAAATCTCCAACTAAATTAGAAGAATTTAATATGCAAAATGAATACTAAAAACAGGTATAGGAAACTTCGAACAGTGACTCATTTTAATTTATGATGGTAAAGTTAAGAAAATTAAAAAGTTAGTGGCATACATGCATATTCTCCCCCCAGGGATATTTTATTATCAGTCAACTATATCGATGAAATTAACGGCAAAATTTCATTGTTTTTACGTTCTCTATTTGTCTCCAACGGGAAAAAATAATGTTTTAGTGAATGTGTAGATAGTACATTTTGTAAGAGAAATTTATGTAGCTTGCCCTATATTTGTGCATAGAAAGAATATTTTAGAAAGGAAATCAGGTAGAACAAATCCGTTTATAAATCGAGGGAATAGATAAAAGATGAATATGTAGATTACCGAAAATGTTTATATAAAGATATGATTCCTTCATATAAACATATTCTACAGCATCACTTTTCTGAGTGACATTGATCTATGTTCCCCTCAACCTTTATTTGCAGTTTATTTAGGATAACTTTACTTCCGAAAGTCAAACTTTAAAACTGTATTTCTTACAATATTACTTACCAAGATTAATTTTTCTACAAGAGAAAAATTGTGATACCGTTAAACATTACTAGGAAACCACCATCAAATTTTATTTTGAACACAAACACTTGAAATTGTTTGAACATTAATAAAAGGTTCAGACCGGAAGTAAATGACATTTTTGAACTTATTGCTTTGAAATAAAATTTTCTTTTCCGTTTCATGGTGTTTAATTTTGAATGGCATTCGCACTATTATGCATATAACCTAGCTACTTAAAAACAGTGAGCAATAGAAAGTGCTAAAAGTATTTTAATACCACATCTAATCAAATACACCTTTGATTATTACTTATTACACCTTTTTTCGTCTGAATCCCTTTATTCACTTACAAAACACACTATGCAGTTCGAAAACGACAAATGAACACTTATGAAGGAAATTTTTCAACTTGGATCCAATTTGATCATCTGCTCAAAAATTCGCAATTTTTCCACTTTTTCAAGCGAGCAAACTCGTGCGACACTATGAACCAGTTTCCCCCGCAAACCTAAGTTAATCAAACTAACTCACCTACGACAACTGACCACTGGGCAGGCGGTCTCCACTCTGGGTACTGCTTGGGGAAGTTCTCCTCGGACCACTCGGTGTGTAAGACCATGCGGTACATCGCCAGCACGTCCGGGGAGCAACGGGAGGAAGCGAGGGTCAGACATGACCCGAGCAGGACCAGACACAATAACAAACTCATAATTATCAGCGGATGAAACGAAGTGAACTTCTTCCCGCCACTCTATCCTTCATTTATTCTTCTTAATAAGAAGCCGTCCTCCCGCGCCACCTATGGAGCTGAAACAAAACAAAGAAAGTAGAAGACGCGAGAGAGTGACGCAGCGTGGCCTTGCGCGATATATCACGGAGCTCGGGGACCCAGCTGACAGAAATGTTCTCGCTGAGCGAGTGATTAGACATTTCCAGTTGCTTGTTTCTTTTTAGCTCAAAAAGTCACACTTTGATGTTTTAGGAGTGTGGGCTTGTTTCTTTCGGGGTGAGCGTTATTGCGCTGGTAGGCGGACGTTTAATTAAAAGTAACAATTTATGGTGATGATACTCAATCTACCTCTCACTTTTGAGAGCTCTGGAATGGAGGGGAATGAGTGTAGTGTGCATGCTTAATGGGAAATAAGGCGGTTAGTGGTTTTGGTCATTTATTCAATGTCCTCGGCTTTCTTTTCTCCAACTATATTGTTGTCTTGGATGTAAGTTGAGAAAATTAACCGACCCGGGAATTTTGTTTCTCTTATTCGTGAGTGCTTGTGACATTAATATTTGTAGGACTCAAACACTTTTATGCTTCATGTAAAACAACTCGATTTCTAATTATTGATCGAAATAACTTTATTTATCTCACTGACTCTTAGTGTATTAGTTTTATATCTTATAAAGTTAAATTTAGTTTTATTGAAGCTTTTTTCACAAACGGAAAGAATACGGACAGTGTCAAAAGGAAACGAGTTGATATAAAGCACCTCTATAGACTTGCCACAACTCAAGGAATCGAAATTTTCAGGAGAGAGAGGGGTTGATCTGATTTTCCATTTTCCACGATATTGGCATTGCATGATACAAGAGGCTAACCAGATCGGGACCCACCGATTAAAATGGATTCCAAAAGATTACGAGGCTCAGACCGAGATGCGAACCCAAAGCTTGTTGAACCGAGAGCTAAAGCACTCAAATATCAGAGAGACTCCAAAAGTAGTTTCCAATCCACACATGTGCACCACAACAAAAGGAAATGGAGAAAATATTCCGAACCCAAAGAGGAACAAGACAACAAAAAGAAAACGCGGAAGTTTTACTTTCACAAGCAGACACCACATAAGAAGGATGTGGCAAAATTTTCAAATCAAATAAGCACACCACAATGAAACGAAGAGGATAGACTTCCGTAGTCAAACATACACATTGCAATTAAAAGTGGAGAATATATTGAGTCCAAACAAGCACACCACAACAAAATGAAGAGGTTGAAGCCTTACTTTTTCAAACAGGAACACCACAATAAAACGAAGTTGTAAAGTTTTTAGAACAAATGAGCACACCAGAGCAAAACGAAGTGGAAAAATCTTCCAAGTCTCTCACCGCAACAAAACAAAGTAACGGAAGTCTTGGCTTAAACAATCAGGAACACCGCAATAAAAACAAGTGCGTTTCAAAGCAAATAATCATACCGCTATGAAACAAAGTTCAGTCTTATGTACTCAGACAGGCACCCCACGATAAATCGAAGGGGAGGAAATCTTCTGAGCCCAAACAGGCAAATCACAATAAAACGAAAGGAAGTATTCAATCCATACATTTGCAACGCAACACGAATAGGAGGAAATTTGCCAAGCTAAGCACACTATAACTAAACCCTTAGAAGGAATTCTTACCCGCCCAGCAAAAATAACATAATAAAAAGATATGTTAAAACTTTCCGACCAAATCAGCACGCTACAAGGAAATTAAGTGTCTTCCGTACCAAACAGGCATACCACAGCTAAACGCAGGAAACATGCAGAGTCTAAAGAAACCCACAATATAACGAAGGGTGGAAGTCTAACTAATGCAAAAGATGGAATCTAAGCAATTGAGACAAAATTGTAGGGGAAAAAAGTTTAAAGCAAATTCCAAAACAATTCGGAATTCCCTATAAATAGCCTCAGATAATTTTATCAGATTTTATTTCTCGGGCAATTTTCAAATATTCTAAATATATACAATTCGTTTGTCATGGTGAATTCTGCCTTTTAATCAGACTACGTGGTTTTTATTTTTCATCTGTACTTTCAATAATTAATTTCACGCAAATGAAAGCTAGGATGCTAGAATACCTGAATATTTATTTTTGCAGTATAATCTATTATTAAATCATTTGTTTTTGTGAACATGCCGAAGTCTAAAATGGAAACGAAACTTGCAAATTTATATAGAAATTTTAAATACTCCATAATTTTAGAAAGCAGGGAAAGGGGATTCTTAGTTGAGTATATTATAGTAAAATGTGTGCACTTGCATTCCAAGGTTGATTAGTTGATCGTTTCTCAAAGGGACCATTACTTCGTTTTATATTTGGATGTTGTAGAGTAATGCTTCGTTCCAAGCTATGAACTCAAAGGGATACAGGTCATTAGCTTTAGACTATATTCATGATATAATTTAGGAAGAAATCATGCTCAATTTCCTGTTGTGGTAATGCTCAAATTCAGTAATTACAACGGTCCAACTTTTGAGAACACTGAGTTCCGATTTCTAGATCAAAGAAACTTAAGGGAGACTCATTTATTAATTAAGATTACCGCTTTTTGGGGAGGATTTTTTATTGACTAAACTATGAAATCAAATAACCTGCGCGCCGAGTGTGTTAACGGCTTATAACTCGACCAATTTTGCGAAATTCGACTTCATTCAATTTGGTGCACGTATTTTAACCTTCCTGGTGGTTTGTTTTCTCGACGAGGTATCTCGTCATTATCAAAACAACTATATCTTGTTGGACGAGATTAGATACGGCGTCATTAGATATAGATGAAGGTCATTAGAAAAAGCTGGCCAGATCTTAATACCGTCATCATTAAAATATCGTCAATACCTTGATGACGAGATATCTTGTCATTAGCAAAATTTATCAGATCTTGATGGACGAAATATCTCGACAAAACCACTTGCAGGGTCATGACCTTACAGAATACCCCTTAAAATGTAGACGGAACTACTTGTAGGAGAAAGTAATTTCCTTTACAGCTCACTTTTGGAATCGCTAGTCACAAGGACTGACCTGGGATACAGGAAATCAATTGCTTGGAGTATCTCGGTGCTAAGTTTCCTCCACACCATTTGTCTACCGCCATACCCAAAAATGTTGAATTTGCTCTCGTCTGAAAGAAAAGCTATTTCCAAGATCTTTCATTTATCATGAAGTCAAATGCAAATTTTGGTTACTCATTGACGAAGAATTTCCCATTTACAACATTACTCTAAAATCCTCTTCACCTGCATGCATTTCATACTGTAGTTACAAATCAGGGTACTCCTTTATTTTTTTAGCTCAACAAGGAGATCTCGGGTGTTCTAATTGTCTCGCGCCTGAAGAAATCGCCTGTCGAAATAGCATAGAAGAGGAGGTCGACAAGAACGAGTATGATTATGTAATGCTTGAGAGACTTTAAAACTCCCAAAAATAGACAAGCGTTAAAACGTGGTCTCCAGGCTATAAATGAAATTTGATTAAAAATTTTAGTCATTTCGGAGTTTAAAATTCGCTCCCATTCACAGAACTGATTCACAAAACTAGCCCAGAAACTCATATTAACTTCCCACTCGTGCGCACGTGCTCCAAATCTCTAACGCCGTGGTTAAATAGGAAGCGCAAGGGGCGCAAAGCGACACGAGCAGACCAATCAGAGCGTTTTCACCTCTTTCGCTTGCACCTCTGATTGGTCTGCACGTGTCGCTTTGAGCCTTGGGCTTCATATTTGACCACGGCTTAAGAGTGAAGTATAAGTGGATTTTTCTGTAAAGCTAAGTATAGCGAACGCTGGTGTTTGGGTAACCTCTTGTTATGTTACTCGAATGCAATTTCAATGTGTCGCTTTTGCACGTGTAAATAAATTTTCCATTCTTGAGTTTCTGATTTGTTTGCAATATAAAAGTTCCAATATGGTACGATATACTGTAAACCTTTGTTCCGAGCATAATTTTAGCTACTTATTTCATGCCTAACTTGTACAATTATATAATGCAGGGATGAAAAACAAATGTGGTGATATGGAAAGTGCGTTGGCGCATTGAATATGGGGCAGATGGCCCATAGACTAACAAACCTCATAGTCAAAATATATGTTTTGCATTCATATAGACTGGTAGAACTAGATAAAATTGTATATTTTAACAAATTATATTGCATAAAATTAATATTCTATAGTACTCTTTCATTATTGTGATTCACATCAATCACGTTGCTTCTTTACTAAGCAATATGCTTCATAAATATGTTAGAAAAACGGATAGAGGCTTTTAAGAGGAAGAAAGGAAAACAGCAGTTCTCTTCAAGTTATGTCAAGCGATAAATCAGAGAAATCGTTAGGACGTACGGAGTTTCAGGAATCATGTCGGTAAGGAACTACATCAAGTAAGAAACAGCCCTCTAGCAATACCTTCAGTCTAAATCACTAAATGCTTTCTCAAAACATGAACAGAAAACTGCAGTCACTACAGCTGAAATTCAACAAGGAACTCCAGCCTTGACTATAACTCGAATCCAGTAACCAACAAGAGGCATCATAATTTCAAGGTCAAATACTACTAGGGGTGCTCCCGGATGTCAATCTGGAGGGACTATATTTTTATGGTAAGTTCTTTATTTAGGGCAGCATGATTTTTAAATTTAAAGTTTTCTTTGAAATATATACTAGTTTTAGAGTGTTACCTAGAGATTATGTTGAAGAGTGTGTTACCTAGAGATTATGTTGAAGAGTGTGTTACCTAGAGATTATGTTGAAGAGTGTGTTACCTAGAGATTATGTTGAAGAGTGTGTTACCTAGAGATTATGTTGAAGAGTGTGTTACCTAGAGACTAGTTTTAAAATATGTTAACTAGAGACTAGTTTTAGAGTGTATGACTTATAGACTAGTTTTAGAGTGCGTTACTTAGTGACTAGTTTTGGTGTGTGTGTTACCTATAGACCATTTTTGAAGTGACTATTCCAAGATAATAGAAGTTGCATTGAAGGGAAAAGGCGCCAACGTTTCAATGAAATATTAAAATTTTTAATTATTTTACCCAACCCCAGTAAATAATAAATGGAAGACTTTTGTAAGTGGGCTAAAAACAATGAATAAATATTTGTTGACTGCAAGGAGAAAATATCAAAACATCTTTACACACGATTTTAAAGAAGCAATCACTAAATGAAATAAGGATACTTAGGAGCTCCCCTGAATGCTAGAGGCCCTGGGTCTTTAGAGAAGGCAGAAGGCCGAAAAAATAGACATTCATAAAGTGAACGAAATTTCGATGTATTGACCGATATACCAGTTGCGAAAGTAATGGAAGGAAGAGCTAGTAAATGTCAAACAAAACAGCGGCAAATTACAGAAAATTTAAGACTTTTCCCTAAAACTAAAAGATCTCGGGAACTAAAACTGATACGTAAATACGAACAAATTATTGACCAGTTGAGTGAAGAACAAGAGGAGAAAGGGAGAGTCTTATTTTTTCGCTGTCTTAAGTGAATCATGAGCAACTGAAACACCATATTTTATGTTTATATTCATTAAAATGATAAAAAAAATCTCGACGAAGATAACACCGCATTTTTGTAACTTTTCTCCTAATATTTTAATTTTAGAATTCCATACCTTTTTCTTTCATGCTTTGCTTACTGAAGTAATCATGCACAAACAAGATCTCTATCTCATGCATATTTATACACACAAAAATAGTACGTATTTAATGTACATTTGGAAATTTTGATTTTTTTTCACACCCTTTAGCTATCAGAAATCCAAATCAAATAAGCGGGTCAACTATTCTGATGGATGAGGCAGGTTGACCCAGTGACTGGTAATATTTATATTTACATTGAATTAAAACAGTATTGAAACACAAGAAATAGCCAAACGTTTAATTAAAAATCAATACCTACTACTCCAAAACTTGTTTTTCATTTTATTAGGTATCTTAGAATAGTACTAAATGGTCTATAAAGCTTAAAATTAAATTAAAATAATAAGCAAATAAAATATTTTACACTTTTTGTATACACAGTGAAAGTAGTGGTTAAAAGGTATTGGGACACTAGAAAAGGGATAATACGTATATAGGGTAAACTTCTAGAAACTATCTATTAAATTCTACTTTAAAAGATACTTTAAATCAGCAGTATTCACAACTATGGAAGTATAGGTCAGAAAAAATGAAAGATTTCTTTCGGTGGTTAAAAACATAATTTTTCACATTCAGTGGGAAAACTGAGATATCAGTGAAATATTGAATACAAGCAATCTTCATATAATTTTCAAGTCTCAGAAAACAAATTTAATTGTAAGCAGACCATGAACTGGACGTCAAAAATGTGTCAGTGATCGGGAAGAGAGTGTATTATTAGGAATATTCGTTACAACTTTAAAACCAGACAAGTTATATTGACTTCTGTGGCCAAATGGTGTTTAAAAAGTCCTTTAATGCTAATATTATAAGAAAATTCGACTTTCATGGTCAAATACCTAGAGAAAAAGACTTACACAAATAAAGCGAATCAAAGGGCCTTCGCAAAGAAGAGAGAAAATGCTCTGGTACCTACGTCAATCATCTTCCAGAATTCTGTAACTCGATTATACTTGTAGATGAATATATTTTTAAAGTGATGGAAGCCCAATACTGAACATAAACTGAAAACTCTCTTACACTCAACAATAAGATATGAGATATTAGAGGGTCTTAGGATATATGAGTGCTTTCTTGGAGTTCGAAACTAATATTTCATTGACTGTAAAATGGTCGTATTTATGTATTAAAATATCCATGCTTATTCAAAGTTTAATTCCAAGTTTTCTTCATGGTTCAGCTGTTGCTTTACTTCGTCTTCCGACTGGACACGATTACCTCAATGCTTATTTATTCAGAATTGGATTTAGGAATTCACCTAATTGTACTTTATTCAATTCTTGCGACCAATGAATGGGGTACATTTGGACACCAGCTGCACCTTAATGGTTTTAATTCTATTGTTCAGAGATATTGGCAAGCAAGAAGGCTAATGGCCTAATTGTCAAACGCCTGGCGTTTGTAAATAAGTAAATGTACTTAAATATTCTGAAAGAAAAATTAGAAGAGAATTTGAAGGTGCTAAAAATGCGAATATTGTCAAATTTTAAACTTTATCAGGATAACGATTCGACTCATAATATACGAAGATCGTTCATATGCGAAGATTGTGAAACCTTATAACCTGTCCAAAGTCTTCATAACTATTGAATTAAGTCCAGACTTCAATCCTATTGTAAATATTTGGGTTTACTTGTAAAGAACAAAAAATTTCCTATAGAAATTAACTTTGAGAATAACTTTCAGAATGGATGGAAATAGAACAATAAACTGAAAATTATTTCAAAGTAATACCAAATAGATTGAGAAAAGTCATCAAACGTAAATTAGGTCTAAAAGGTATTAATTTTATCATTAACTGTTTTAAAAACTCCTTTAATTCAAAGTGCCCAATACTTTTTGACTTTCGTTTTCAGTTATGTGTGTGAACACAAGATATACGAAATTTCATATTTCTTAATTATTATTTTTATTTCATTTTTTGCTTAGTAGATTTTGTCTAAGACATTTTATGTAACGAGAAAATTTTACTTTAAGAAAACTGTATGTTTTGTGAAATTATCGAAAGTTGACTGTGTTCCAATTCTTTTATGTGTATACCGAAACTGCTATATAATACTTTCAAATTTCTTGTGGTTATCTTATTCTTGAAGGAGGATAATAGGGGGGGGGGGGTAGACGATGAAAAAATGTTTAAATATTGAATTCAATTTTTTTAATTGTTTAGTAAGTGAGAAAACACACCCCAAAGTAATTTTGGTGTCAATCACAAAGACTATTGTTTAAGTCTAGTTAATCAACGCAAATAAAAGTTTCATTGTCATCCAGGTAATATCAAAATAGTGGAGAAAATCAGCAAACAAGAGCCAACTTAACTTGGCCGTAATAGAATTGCAGTAAAGAGAAAGACTTGACCACATCCCCGAAAACCTTTCTGAATACAATTCTGATATTTCCATTCGAACGCTATTTAACGGATTCAAATTCTTTTAATTTACGTATATCTTTATTGTTTGACTCAAGGTGAATTGTGCGTGGTGCCATCTATCGATATTAAAAGAAAACTTTCTATTATGCCAACGACCTTTCCTCTCATAAAACTACTACCAACTTTAAACGTATAATTACCCTTTCACAAGGAATAAGTATTGAAAAAAAGGAGTGTTTTATTTTTTATTAAATCAATTAAAATTTACTAAAGTACTTAGAACATGCAAGGTCTCTTATTCACTTATCTGTTTTGTTTCTTCCATATTTTTGTTTCAATTAGTTTCCAACTAGGGATTCTCAATCACATACATAGTTTTTCATAGAAAAAATTAGCTGTGAGACTAATGATTGACGCGATTGATCCTGGCATATTCACGCTATTACAGTGATCTTGTTAAGACATGAAGTACAGTCCTCCCAATGATAAAACCAACCTATACCCGACACACCTCGACCAAAAAGGTGGTGTTCATTGATGTTACTGGACTTCGGCGTCTTCTATTCAAGAATAGTATATGTGAAATCCACAATATCAAATCGGCAACAAACATCTATTTCATATAATCATTAATATTAGTTTCAGCTGGGAACAGTAAATACGATTGTTATCCAAACTACATTGCCACACAGTAAACGAGTTACTCTTCTGCTCCCAGAGCTTAACCAAAATGTTTAATTATCCATTCATAAAGACCTTTGCAATAGACTTTTCCTCACGGTACTCTTTCATATTGGCCATCTTAGTGTTGCAATAACAACCGCTCAAATTTGATGCTGTCACTTGGAAATTACTACACGTCTGATAACATTTCCATATCCTTTTTGGAGGCTGGAACTTCAACAGAAAAATTTCAGTTGACAGCAGGACATTAAATTCTTCCGAACAGAGGAATGTCTTGAAAGTTTCGATTTCAGGTGGTTTTAAGGGGTGATCAACCCCTTTGATGTAATCGTCTCTCGGATTACTACGAGGAGCAAGAGACTAAGTCCAGCTCTTGAACGGAACGGTCTAGCTTTAGCACTCGGTCAGACGACTGCTAAAATAACTCTATTAACTTCAATTACCTAAGTATAATGTATAAATGTTATATCAATATTTTGTTTTGGATAGGTAGGTTGGTTGTTGAATAAATGTTGCACTGAAGCAACACAACGTGCTATTGGCGACGGTCCGGGATCAATCACGAAGGGAAAGATCCGAGGTCATTTTCCACCTCGTAATTTTCAACTACGATCAGATGACGAGGTCACACCCAAGGACGGATTAAAGGGGGGCGGAGGGGTGACAATTACTCCCCCCACACACACACACACGAGAGCAGAAAAAAAAGGTAAAAACTCATTCATCTAAAGGCAGAAATCAAGCTGTGGGTGGCAAAATGGAAAAAGGGAGATGCAAACAAAACCCCTTTACCAGGCTATGCAGTTGAGTGTTTGCAATTTTGCACCCCAGAAATTTTCCCTCAATTAGATCTTTAATGTTGATTCTTCCTGTATCAACTGCAACAGCAGAAAGATCTTTCTCGACACTAAAACTGATCAAAACTTGGTTGAGAAACCGTTGTGGGCAAAACCGCTTAACTGGACTTGCTTTGCTATATGTTCATAGAGACATCCTTATTGACAAAGAGAAAATTATAGATAGGTATATTGAGAAGGGGGAAAGAAGAGAAAAACATATTTTCTTAAGTACAGGTAGTTTAAAACCAGTTGTTCTTTTGTGATGTCAAAAAGTTTAAGTAATTGAACTCAACATTCATACACTTAGGTTGCTCTTAATTTTATATCAAAACTGTAAAAAGTGCAAACCGCCTGCTAATATGCATGAAGCAGACCAAATATGTACTGTACGAGTATAGTGCTAATATGTACAATATAAACTCAATAATTTTTTGTATGTAGAGTTTTTATTTCAAAACGTTAACTACTCAGAATATAAAAACACAATATTACATTCAAAACTACAGTTTTATGCATCTGAAGTAAGTTTTTGAGTTACCGTAACGACGTAACATCATTCTTACTATTTACATAGTACTTCTTTGGAGATAATGACTGAGACATTAGTCTAAAATACATTCTTGTAATAATACAGTTAATATGGATATCGTTTTTTATTCATACAACTTTTGCTTTAAAATGAGTGTCATTGTAAATTGTATTGAAAAATAAAAGAATTTGTAAAGAATATTTAAGTTTCTATTTATTACTTTCCTAATGTTATTTTTAAAATAAAAGTTTATATTTAGGAATTAAAAGCTAACAAAACGTAACTTTTTCAAGAACCTACACAATACTATTTAAAAGTATTTTCATGCTAATTTCAATGTTTTCTTTTAATTTGCTTAGCAGTTCTATGTTGACAAAAGGCTTATAGAATTTGAGGTTTTTGTGTCAACAGTTATGTAAATGGAGCAGGTTTTGCAAAGGTTTTAAAAGCTACGCATTTCAAGAAATTTAAAGTAATTGTCTAATAAAGTACGTTTTTACACTTATTTTATATCAGTTTTAAGTCTCAAAACAGTTTAAAAATGATAGTTTTTGGAGGTATTTTTCAAAATTTTCAGGGGGAGGACCCTCGGACCCCCGTTTCTCTGGGGGTATCTCATACCCCCAGGCCCCGCGGTTTGTTGTATCTTCCAACCAACCGCCCCCACCCACAAAATTGCACTAATCCGTCACTGGTCACACCTGAGCTGGAACTCCAAGACAATAAGATATGATTTATATCTTTTCTTACGCATGTTAATTTATAAAATACAGTTTAATATATTTAAGTAATTTGATGTATTAAAATATTTGAAACTTATAAAATATGTTTAGATTAAGAAGTGTCAAGTCCATTCCACGAAGTCATAAATTTTCTTCGATACTTTTTCAAAATTTGCTAGTTTGCAAATTAAAATTTAAATATGATATTATGCTGAAGACAAGCCACAAAATATGCCGAAATCTGGCGAAAGATACGACAGATTGAGATGTGCTACTCAGAATACGCATGAGCAAGTCAAGTGGTCATAGAATACGCATACTGATTGAGCCCAAAGGGTTAAGATGCTTGGGGATGAGTACCCTTGTAAGTACTTTATCAAAGGCATCGTTATTGTGCGTATGTGCTGATCATCTGAATTCCTTCATATCAACTAAACAGAATTAAAAATTAAGGTGTTTTAAAAGATCTGCAAGAAAAACTTATTTCAATGTTTAACAATGTTAGACCTGAAACATGCAGAACCAGGAGCTACGGGCCACCATCTGCGGGTGAGTCTTAAAGCTCACACCCGTAGATGCACCAATGAATTAAAAAAGGATATATATGAAACGATACCTAAAACTAACCCTCTAAGTACAATTCTCACTATAGATAAGTCCCTTAGCGGTTCCCTTTTCTCCCAGTCTTTGTCTCCCTATCTAAGTGGTCAATATACCTTACCACCCCCTTTCACCTTTGAACTCAAGCCGTCTAGTTAACTTGGACCTCCCATGGACTCTCCTGCTTTCAAATCGCATATGCATAATCACATTCCTCCTTCGTTAAACCACCGATTTCTACCAATATATTTCTCTTAATCCTAATCCCTTAGTGAGATCATTGAAAACTATTCATTCTTTCACGAGCCTCTTAGGCTAAGGAGCCCTCAGAGCCGTTCCAAATAAAAAAAAACACCTCAATAACCTCCACGCCTTATGATGTTATTACTTATCTATTGAAGTAATAAAGAATTGTTATAAAATAGTTTCTGCCTCTCCATTTACGGAACTCTTGCCACGACTGAAGGCTTAAGATCTGTTATTATGACATATATATGTGCTTATTTCAGTCTACAGGGTGGAAACCTCAACACTGTAGATGCGCTCATGAATTAAAAAGGACAAATTTACTTATTTTGGGTCTAAGGGGCTTAAGTCCCCGTAGGTGCACCCCTGAATTAAAAAGGATAGATTTGCTTATTTCAGGTCTAAGGCACTTAAGGTAGGCGCGCCCATGAATTAAAAAACGATATTTTATTTTCGGGTCTAGTGGGCTTAATCCTTAAATCACTTAGCTCCCCGCAGGTGCGTCCGTGAATTGAAGATATTTTTTCAAAGATGTGTTAAGATGCAAATATATGTAGGGGCTAAAGTCGGCCCCCAAGACATATTTGCTTCATCGGGTATGGGGGCCTTGAGCCCCCAAAGCCTCCGCGTGGGTGCGCCTATGTGTAGAACATAATCCTCTTAATCGTAGTTTTCACCTACTCAAAACATTTTTTAATTCCATCCCGTCAGTGTACTAGCTTCGGCAGTACATATATAAAATTGGAATACAGAGAAGATTAATGACTCCTAAGCAAGGATGATACACAAAATCGTGAAACGTTCCATATTTATTTGAAGTGTTTTGGAAACGTTGACTCCGGACTCTCCAAGCGTATGAGCGCTCTTTAGCGCATGAAGTTTTTTAAATCCATAAACTCATCCGGTACGGCTTCGGTATCATTTTTGTTGGATGTAATGAACTGGCCTGACGTAATGAAAAATAGACTCGTTTCAATATACCACTCCATACGATATTCGTCATATTTTACGGGACATCGTATGGATCAAATGGCGCGAAGATTGGAGTGAGCAGAGCAACAATAAGCTCCATAACATTCAACCGACTATCTCACTCCTACCGTCACTAACATCTCGACGATATTTTAACGTCTTCGCTTCGGCCATTCACGAATTACGCAGATTTTTATTGATCGGGGAACCGCTCCATGTGCTCAAAACCTCTCCATCAATCATATTTTAACTTCCTGTACAAGTCTTAAATTTTTATCGACGTTTCTTCAATACTTCATCAATTTTATCACTTGTTGTAACCCTCCACATCCATCATTTTTTATCGTTTAGCATCACTTTGGATTTTTATAACATTGACACTGTATCATTTAAATTTCTTATTAAATTTTAAGTCAACTAGGATAAGATACCTCATCTTGGTCTCAATTTTTATCGAATGTCTCGATTTCTTGTTTTTTAGTCCCCATAACTTGTTTTTTCAAGGGTGACTTATCTTTTTTTTCATTTCATGTTTTACCCTGCATCAGTTATATCACACTGCATCCATATTAGTTTATATAACTCATTTTTCAAATATATTTTGTTGTTTTGGCTATTTTAATTTTCAATTTTTATTAGTTTGTAGTCTTGCGTTTGGCGCAACTTGTCCAGTTTTGGACCTTGTGCCATAAAACCTAAACCAACCATCTTCCCAAAAATAGAAAACTAATATTTTTTCTTGAACTGAAATTTTTGTCATGAAAAGAAAAACTTGTAAAAAACAATTTTGAGGTTTAAAATATTTTAAGTGTCACATTAACGAAAATATAGCAGTAAAAGAATCTCACCTCTCAACTACCGCTTTTTGGGTGCAGTTTGAATTTGGTGATGTAATTTTAGTAATATTTTGATTTTTACATGTGCCAAATATACAAGTACTCAACAATTATGTTTCTGCTTGATTGGATAAAATATTAATTTGAGGTTCTTAAAAAGCTTTTTCCTATACTTTCCATTTAAAAACAAATGAAATCTAAAGAGTTTTAGGAAAAATTAAAGCTTTTGAACAAGTATCAACATAGGTAAACCCAATTTAGACTTGTAACTGTCGCAGTACTAAAATATTCTGGATAAAATTGGTAGGTTGTTTTGAAATCCAAGAGAATATAAATCATAGAGGGATATCTCCATGTGCAATCATATGCCTTCTCCATTTCGAAGATGGGTTTTCTTTTTGGTGTATAGAAACGCACAGCAAACTTGAGTTTGGAGGGACTGTATCAACTGTAGAGTGGGCGATCCTGAAACTTTTTGAAAGAGTGAGAGCCTGAGTCATCTCCAAAATGTAAACGAGACAGGAATTCATTATCCTTTCAAAAACATTGTACATGCAGCTTGTTGACGCGATTTGCTGATAGTTATAGATTGGTGGTACCTTTTCCAGGTTTCACAAAACTAAGGGGAAATGGAATTTGCAGAAGAAATTTTGGGAAAATTGGAATTGAGAAATAAAAGTACATAAAGTGGAAATTCATGTCCATGAAAGATTTTTATCCTTGTAGTTATCAAAGTTTTTGTCCTAACTTTTTCTGTTGTTCTTTTGAAAAAAATTTCCAATTCTATTGGGCCATCCCATAAGCAATGATTTTTTATTGGCAAAAATGAATGCTGCAATGTTTTAATGTGTAATCAAAACTGTGCATGTTTTAGAATTTGAGGTATCTTAAGTAACTAGGTTTATTTTTTCAGAGAGAATTTAAGAGATATGAGCAGCTTCCTGAAAATCAAACCATCACTAAAGAGATATATTGCAAACTGACATGGCTAAAGCAAGCTATTGATAAAAAAGATATTCAAGAAGTCAACAGAAAGACCATGTTTTTTCATGACAAGCACGACCTCACACAATGAGAAATGCTACAAAATTTAAATCAAACAAAAATTGAGAAAATTTCAAATCCCAAATCTTCTGAAAATTTGGAGTTCATACAAAAAATTTGCAGAAAACAGTGATGTCTGTTTCAAAATATAATATTTTAAAATTAGAAAATAGAATAAAATATTTATGCCATAAATGAACAAATGGAATTGCATATAATTATGGGATAAGAATAATTTAGCCCTATCTGTTTATAAAACGTTTTATTAACTTTTCAAATACCAGCAAAAATCCTATCATTACATGTAGCAAATATATATAGATCTTACATTGAAAGAAATATTTCAGGAAATTGAGTAACGGTTTCAATAACTGCTGTTTTTTAATTAGGCTTAACAAAAAGGAATACAAAGGAAAATAGGAACTTTCTTTGAAAATATATTGTTTGGATAAATTTAATACTTTACCCCAGGATTTAAAAAAATTAAGTCCTTGGAATGACCCATTCTAATCTAATGCATTAAAATTATTTTTTAAATAAATAAGCATGTTTCTTTAAAACATTTTGTGTACTGTGTACCAGACACATTCTTTAGCAAAGATAATAAATTTTCCATGAATATGGAAAGTTACATACAATTACATTACTTAACTCTTAAATTAAGTTGACAAAAATATTTGCAGTCAAACATCAATTGATGTTTGCATATTCATTCAAATAGTTTCTGAATGTATAAAATTCTAATTTGAATCCGTTAACATCCTTTTTCATTCTAAAAATTTAGTGATAAGAAAAATTCCACTGAATTAAAATGTTCCAAAAAGTGTTTAAAAAATTAATTTTATTAATTTTAAGTGAATTTTAACATTAAAGTATATACATGGAAGTACATAAAATAATAGCCATTACAACCGAAATTCTCAAATTTAAACAATATATTTGAAATATTTACAGATCTGCCAACATTTCCTATAAGGTATTACTCCACTTGTTTCCTTTTAGCTCTCAAGATTGAATGTACTATTTTACTGTGCCAATACTTTATTGTTAAAAATTAATTTTTACGCCATCTGATATATAATTTTGTAACATGTCTAATGGAGGAATAGTTTGATTTACCATTGTTTTTCAGAACAAATGAAATACATGATTGGAAAATAAATTTAATTACATAAGAGATTTCATGAAATAATGAGACATATTGAGGAGAAATATATCTTGCAACCTCAAAACAAAAACTTCCAAAATCTATAGGTGTCAAAGCATACCATAATGCAATACTCCAAAAATAGATACCGTATATTTTAAAGATATTGGCAGGACTGTATATATCTTCATAAAGAACAATATGGAACAAACTAGATATATTACATGGTTCAATTTTTAGTGTACAACTTCTGAAATTAGAAAGCTAAATCCACTATCAAATACTTTAAAAAATGCAAAATATGCATTAAAAGACTTTCAAGCAATCACAGATCTATACCAAAATGTAACATGTAAACAATTACAATGACTAAAACGAAATTGACAAAATGTATAAACATTTTAAATAGTTACAAAATTATAAAAAAATCACAATTATTAATAAATAAATAAAAAAGGAGTATTTGAACACAAAATATATAAGTACACTAAACAAGCACATCATTCTATGTTAGCCATGTAATACATGAAATGAGTATCACAAAAAATTCAGCTAAAATATCGTCCATTTTATATAAATTGCACCATCCAGGGAAACCAATTAAAATGTACAAAAATAAAAATTAGTACTTATATTTCTTGGACAAAAGCCATATACCTTCAAGGCATACTTTATAGACAGCACATGTACCTGATAAGAAAGTATAACAAATTTTTGACAGATTTATGCACTGGATAAAAAGCACAGTCTGTACAGAAAATATGTCATCAACTATGTTTTAAATCAAAAACATAGAGAGAAAAACTTTCTCTACAACTGCTGTGCAGATATCATAGAGTTTCATGTGTTAGCAAATTCTGTTCTATCAATGTGCTTAGATTCTAGCAACAAAATAACAAAGTAAAACATTCTAGGATGAAAATGTTACACCTAGCAATTTTGTCAAACTTTTTACAATAACCATATCATACAGCAAACTTTTAGTACAAATTGACATTTGCATAAAAATTATCATCATATATATTTGCAATAATGCATTCAAATTTAAATAAAAATAACAATTCAAGGAATAACATTCTCAGTTGAACATTTAAAAATTTATCATTGAATTGAAGCTGAACAAAATTTATATCAACATATATTTAAACTCTTTAATATAATCAAATAAACTAGACATGATCTTCTGCATATTTTATACAACATAAAAATAAATTGATTACAAATGTACAGTTCTGTAAAACAGGCTAAGCAGAATGATAATTTTTTAGATAATTTACATATCTTCATAGCTTTCTGCCACACTGAGATAGTGGTTAAGGGCCATCTACAGTGATACTTTCACAGCTATTATGTTATGTTTTCCCAACTTTAGCAATTAGATCATCACATATGCTACTGAGCTCAATATTCTCTTTATTCTGAAGAGGAAATATACATTCAGGATTAATTTATCAATAAATCACAAATAAAAATATGAATATGACAAATAAAAATATGAATATGACAAATAAAAACGTGAAATGAAAAAGCTGTTGATTTATTGTACTATTGTAAATAGTCCAATGTGTCAAATAGCTAAATAATTACTGTTAAATACTTGTTATTACTGCTTATAAACGAAAGGAAAACTAAAAAATTAGATTATAAGAGAACAGTTTTTACTATCTTTGTTCAGGATATTTTTAGTTAGAAAAGTTACAGTAATGATGTCTAGCTTTAGATGTGTTGTCCATAATTCTATTGTGTTGTGTTACTGGAAACTACATATATTCTGTAGCAATTTGTGAATGTTGCATTTGTTAGATATTTTTGTAATTCACTTTCATGACTAGCCACTGGCTAAACTTATGTGTATATTTTGTATGTATTTATAGTACAAAAAAATGAAGCAGTTACTTCATTCAGAAAGAGGATTCTAATTTCGATGCACATCAATTAAAGGGAATTGACTACATTTATTACAAATTCTCACATACTGACAAAAAGTGATTTGTTCAGGAAACTAAATACCTTTGCCTGCCACTTTTAAAAAGTAACATTTTGATGCATTGGGAACAGAATTAAATATTAGTGGGAGATTATCAGCAAAAATATCTTTAAAGAGTTACATTTTGCAAACACAATAAATATTTATACTATGATTTGAGGCTGATAACAAAAAACATGATAAATAAATTTTATTTAAAATACAACTTTGAAAGACAAAAATATTTTAACTCTTGCATCAATTTCAAGAATCATTAGTGTAGCATACTGTTTCTTTCTATAGTTGTATACTAAGGTATGTAATATGGAAAACAAGGACATTGAATAAAAGTAAGAACTGAGGTGAAAATAGAAGGAAGCAGAACAGGCTGAATGAGGATGAGTTTAATCTTTATTTTAAGAAAAAGGTTTATTGAATTTCCTTATTCTGCTTATAAATAGGTATTACTAAGACATCAAAAAATTCATATCAATGTTACCTTAAATAACAGGTGTAACTTTATAGAAAATATTCTAATGAATTTTTGTTTGTTTAATGATACATGTCACTAGCTTACTTTAAGACTAATCTAATAATCTATTCTGAAGAGTATGTAGTTTAATACTTTAATGAAGAGTATGTAGTTTAATAATGGCATCATGGGGAATAGGTTAATTATGTTAAAGTAACATTTTAAAATATACTTGTTAGGACTAATAAAAATGAAAAATTTAAGAGTATAAAACTACTAACTTTCTGTTCTAAATCTTTTTCCAGGCTTGATATCTTCATCTCTGCCTTTTTCAGATGTGCTCGCAGAACTGTTACTTCAGCATCACCAGATTTTTTGGCACTTTCAATTTCTGCATTAGCACTTTAAATATAAAATATATTTCAATACAAATCTATAAGCCTCTTAAGAAAACAAAAATCTCTCTTGCAAGTCTAACTTAACAAAATTAAACAATATATTTTTCAACTAACAAACAAGATGAACCTGAAAAGTAAAATGAAGACAGATGCTTGATTTCTCTCCTTTATTTTGCATTAATACTTTCAGCCGGCATGCAATGTTGAGAAAAAGTTATATTTAAAGCAGAATGTAATTAAACCTAACTTAAACAATCCTTCATTAATAGCTTAAATCAAGTCATTATTGTTAATGAGCACTGTAAGCAATTAAGTACTGTGTTTTGAAATTTTGTTCCAGAATGCCTGGGGCTTAAATTTTTGTTCTTATGGTTTAATTAGGACAGGAAGTGTAAAACATTAGTTTATAAATTACAAATTATCGATCACAGATGAGATGTGCTAAAGATTACATTAGTGAACAGTTGGGTGGATGGGAAAAAACTTTTTTCAAAACTTCAAAATGCCTATGCAAAGTTAAAAATTTGTTGGCAAGCATTGTCAACTTTAGCACTCATTATGAATCGCAGAACATTGGGAACAGTAAGGGGAAATTACCTTTTCTCAGCCATGCACAAAAGCATAAAGGCAACATGACAATTGACTAGCAAATGGAAAAAAATATACAGGTACTAAAAACATTCATATTTCAGCAACTATTAATGGAACTAAAATAAATTGCATTGCTATAAGTAGAGAAATCAGTAATTAGATAGGGGCCTACCTGTCTAATTTGTCTTGAATACGAGATCTCAGCATTTCATACATTTGTTCTTGTTGTTTTAATTTCACTTGCATTTCAGATACTTGAAGCTTTATTCTTTCTTCATTCTAATAAAATATTTTTTTAATAAAAATAATGAATCAGTTAAAATGTACTAATCTTTAAATAGAATGAAGTTATCAAAATTTATTGATAAAAACTTCAATTGAGACAAATTGTGGACTGAAACATTAATAGAAAATGCATTCTGAATATTTTGAAATAAATATCTAGAGCACAACACTTCATAAATTTAGGCCAGGGGTGGGGAACCTTTTCATGTTGGAAGGTCGCATTCTAGAAACTTCATTAGATATACTTCAAAATGTACATTGATTTGTGAACACTTAACTCCTATGCACTTAATTTCAAAAAATGAAAATTATATTTTAAACTAATCTTTTAATGATTTTGTTGTGTCTGCTTTTTGCTTGAAAGCATTTGGATTAGAGCATGTAGATATGCAGTTTCAATCAGCAGCCATCAATTTAGCTCTTATGGTTTACTAATTTCCAATTGTGCCTGTCAATCGGGGAGGATTATTTCATCTTATTTTATTTGGTATTCTAAATTCGTTCACTTAAAAAATAAAAATCTTAAAAACAAACAGAAATGTATATATAAAAGGATTTGTTCTGTAAAATTTGGATTTAGTCAAATGGCTACATGTCTGCAGGTTCCCCTTCCCTGGTTTATGTCATTGTTTATTACAACATACACAGTAATTTATGTAAAACATTTTTAAGGCTTTAACTGCAAGAAACGGATTCAATGAATCAGCATGCCAAGTTTAAGAAATTTCACATTATGATACAATTCAATTTCAAAAATGCAAAAGAAGTTTTATACAAGACAGTATATTAAAGGATAAATTTAAGCATAATACAATATTCTAAATCATAGACCCCATTTGACAGTTTTTAATGCCATACTTTGAAACAATATATAAATAGTGATAAATGGCACTGGAAAATAGTAAATAAAGATACTCATTCATAAGACAATACATGTTCAATTATTTTCCAAAAAATTTACGAAATTCTATTATCTAAAGGATATGCAGTTAAATTGATTGAACATATTTTCTGAGAAGTAAATTATCTAGAAAACTTGAATTGATACAGTACTTAAATTAATGGATTATTTTAATGGAATTGCGACTAAATAAAAATTTGTCATGTTGAAAATTTTATTTGTGACGAGTCTCAAGAAAACTTTTGTAGCTTTAATAATTCACCTGCTTATAACCTTCCAAAACAGACTTGCAATTTTCATATCTTCTATGTAAATCAGCAAATGCAGACTCAACATTTTGAAGATCTTCCAAAGCCTAAAACATAGTTCAATAAAATGCATTACTTTAATGATAAACAAAACTATCATTCATCAACTGACCACATTTAATAGAATTTCACCACATAACAGTTAATAAGAAAATGTAGCTTTCTAAATAACTTGAGCTGAATAGTTTCAATCATCACATATACATGCTAATGGGCAAATCTATAAGCATAAATTACGTTAACAATGAATGTATGATATGGCAACCTTTAACAATTTGGCAAATAAACCAGCTGACACTCCTTATTTGCAAAATTGGAACCAGTGTAATGAGTTCCATAATTTTGGTAAAATAAAATCTCCCATTTCAATGGTTAATTAAATTGGATATTTGATATATTGGGAATATCAAATGCTCCAGAAATCGTAAAAATTTTGATACAAAAATTTAAAAGCCCCCCCTCCCTAGTACATCAGGAAAGGAATCTTTTATGGAAACTGTCGGGAAAATCGGAAATTAAAGATAAAATTGAAAAAGCAGATATTTGCTGATCCACAGAAATTTTTATGTATCACTCATGTATTAAATTAAATAGCTTTTGAATATTAAATTCTGTGAAATAGGCATTTGTAAATTTTTAAATGAATTTTAAAATAATTTGCATTAAATTCTATTCTATTGTAGTGTCACTCCTATTATCCTTTTTAATGTTGAATTGGTTTCTTTCATATTTTGCCTGACAATATTCGAAACAATAAAAATCTTGTTTTACTCACCAAAAAATTTACTATCATACACATAGAACATTCAAGTACCAAGAACAACCTAATGATTCAACAGCTGCAAAATGTCCACATCCACTAATTACAAAACTCATAACATTACATTTCTCTTGACATTTAAAAGATGAGTTAGTGACCGAAGCTTATGATCATTAAGATTACATCAACTCATTTCAGTTTTTGAAAATTCACTTAAAAGCTTAGGACTCAAGTGACAAAAACAAGTGTGATAAAGAATGTGTTTAAGAAAATGGGATTCTATGCTCTCAAAGTTTTTTTGTATTCAATTGAATTGGCTTTTATAATATAAATCTTTATCACGAAATGATTGACTTAACCAATTTTCAGTTTTAGGGTTTCTTTGAATACCAAACTTCCAAGTATATTTAATTTTCTTTAAAAATCTAATATAAAAGACAGGACACTATAACTTCTCATGATATTCTATTGTACTTGTCCAGAATATACAGGGAAATTGTACTTGTCCAGGTCAATCAAGGAGACGAAATATCCTAGATAAGGAAAATATAATATGTAATTAAAGAATATGATTCTACCTGATCTCTTTCTTTCATTGCTTTTTGATTACCAGAAGTCATCTCCACACGTTCTTGCTCTTTAGCACTTAACCACAATGTAAAAATATTCAACAACTCTTCCAACACACTCCTTAACATAAAGAATTAATGAATATTAAGATAATGTAAAATATTGCATCTTCAAAAACGAAAATTTTATAAAATTTTCTGTTGACAAGGAGAGAACCAATAAAGGACATTTCCTCTTTCACACATTTCAATTTCATAACAGGCACTTTTAATCTATATATAGCAGAGTTGGTGTCTATCTGTTCTCCACAAATCTACACCATTTGACCAATCTACTCCAAATTAGGTACACATAATCTTTAGAATCCTGCAGGTAGCATAGGCTACATATTAAAACCCCAGTTCTCATTAACCTAGGTGTGCAGAGGGGCTAAAACCAATTTGAAATTGCCATCGGAATAACATTGAGCATAAAACGATTGAGGTACACAACTCAGTTTGTTTTACCAGTATTGATCAAAAATCAAATTTTCTGATAAAACTGTTTTATCAATACTGCTCGAAAAACAATTTTTTTCCAAAACATATATTTAAACAATTTAAAATTCTAATTATGTTTGAACTGACTTTTATTTCTTTCCATAATATAAAGAATTTATAAATATTTGATTGATGGAAAATGGATATTTAAAATACTTAATTTTACACAACTTACATTTTGTAATGGAACATGAAAAGCCCAAATGCAAAAATCATTGATCATAAAAGCATAACTTTGCTACTTGGTATCTAGCAGGCCAGAATTAATGTTTTATTTTTTAATTTGATTTAGAATTCCGTGTTTATGTATTTGAGTTGACAGTGAAATGTTGCAGTCATATTTGAGCATTTCCAAGTATTATAAATGTGTGTTCTTTTTGTAAATAAATCCATAATTGTCTTTATCAATATTGTTCAAAATTCTTTTTTTGAATTGTTCTATTTCAGAATATATTCAGGAAATAGAAATTTGACGAGTTTGCTCACTTTCTTTTTCCAGAATTCTGTATTTTTTTCAATTATCGGAATTTCGTTTCTGTTTGTATTTATGTGTTCCAGTATTTTACATATTGCAGATTTATTATTTAGGAGTTAAATTTAAATTAATTATTTTTATTTTCTGCGAAATATCAGTAGACATGGGTAATTTCTAGGTGGTATATGTATATTTCAACCAACTTTCTTTAAGTCTTCAGTTGAATATTTAATGATTTGTAGAATGTTGTTTCATAAAAATAAAAATAAGCAAAACAAAACCTTTTAAGTACGGCGTGTAACTTCTTATTTTAAAATGACCGGTCAAGTTTTTAAAAAATTCACTTAAAATAAGATGGGTTACGTTAAATTAAAACGGGTAGCCATATGTTGTCGTTCAAATATATATTTCAAAACTTTTACATAAATTTTCATTGCAAGATGATTAAAATCAATTAAATTTACATTTGTTTTTCATGGGGTATTATTGAAAACTGTACTCCATAGTCAAGTATCTACATCTATTATATTCTAAATAAGTACGTGGTTTCCATTTAGAGATCGAATCTCTGAATTTAAAAAAGTACCATAAGGATTCGATTTAAAACTGAATGTCAGTTGGAGTAAAGTGAATTTTAAATAAGACTACTGATCTTGGAACAATATCAGTTGGGAGCTTTGAAAAATTGAAATTTTTTAAATAATAAATCGAGGTTTCTTACTTTACAAATTATGGCTGTTCTTACACAACTTAGATACATGTGAAACATTTGCTGAAAGCAGTGATTTTCTTTATTAAAGCTGTAAAACCGATCTTCTATTTTTTGAAAAATTGTAATTGATTGAGTTTGCTTTGTCTACACACATTGATGACATTTATTTTTAAAACAAGCTCCATTATTCCACATGCCACTGAATGGATTTTTCAAGGTAATGGTAATTAATTAATGTCGCACTGGAGCAATACAACAGGCTATTGGCAACAGAATCAATCCCCCAAAGAAAAGATCCGAGAACACCACGTAATTTTGAACCATGGTCAGATGACGAAGGAATTTTCCAAGAAAAGTGCCTTTTGCTTCAAAATAAATTAATCACGAATGCCATAACAATTTAATTTACCATCATCTCAAATTGATGAAATTCGAAAACATTGCATACCTGGAGCAAGAATGTCACGAGTAAAACACAATAGGAAAACTGAGTGCAAGACTATGCCGAAAATTCGCCATTATTACTGAAAATGAACAGATATATATTCTTAATCACTCCAAAGCTCAAAATCGATTTATAGCAGAAGAGAAATGAATATGAAATGGATTATATGGATGGATATATCATATACATATTTGCATTCAAAGTTTATCGTAGAAGCTAAGAAAAAGCTAAAAAGATGTTAAAAAAATATTTTCTGTACATTTGATGATGCTTGCATTTTGTTATGAAAGAGAAGTGATTAGTCTGATCACTTTTCAATCAACATTCAATCAATTCAACCCATGCAATGCTGGGTATTTCTGCTAGTATTCATATGAAAATGCATTGGAGTTTGATTTAATTTGTAGCTCTTTTGTTATCCTTTGCGACATAAGTACTATGTAGGCAAAAAATGCACAGAAGCTATTACTGTAAAATGTACACTAGGAGTTAACGATAATGAGATTTTTAAAGAAAATTAGAAAAAATATTTTTAAAGTTCACATGAATACTAAAACATTCAACAAACATCACCTTGATGCTCTGTAGCCTTTACTGAGAGCAACAACTTGATTTTTGAGCATCTGCTTTTCTCTTTCAACTACCTTAACTTGTTCACCACGTTCCTTGTCTCGTTTCAGTTGTTTTTCATGGAAGAGAAGCTCCTGCATTTTTAGAGCTTGAGTGAATTCTTCTTCAGTAAATAACTTATGTTCCTAAATTTTACAAAGGTGCTTAGTAAAAGTAGGAACTCTAGAGAACATTTTACTACATCAACATAACCGTTAATTTGGTTTCTAAATATTCTTTTAACGTCACCAAATAGTAATAGAACTAAATGGAGATAAGCATAATACACAAAACAATTTCAAATACCAAAAGTTAGAGAAACCCTAGCCATCAGCAATGTAATTTCAATTATATTTACAATCAAACAGCATTTTAAAAAGAAAATTAACTAGTCCCAACAAGTAATTGTCTATAATATTTTTAAATTTTTAAATAAAAAGCAGTGTGCAACCTTGATAAATGTGCAGTATAAGTTGATGAAAACCTGCATTACATTTCACATTAAAAAAATTATATTCTAGAATTAATTATAATTATATTCTAGAAAATAGACTTCACAGCATGGTTTCATAATGATCTTTGCATTGCTTCTGCAAATTTTTTGAAGTTCTAGTCTCAGGAAAGGAACTTGATTTCATATATGCATTCCAAGACCACATACTTATTTCATATGCAGCATATCTTCTAGATTTGGTTTGTCTCTTTAGTAACTTTTTATTACACAAGAATTATTTTAACCAGTGACTATGGCTGAAGGTGGATTCCAAGCCATCACAAACATCCAATCCCAGACTTAGTTTAACTTGTCTCCTAGTTTATTTTGGTAACACAAAGACTGATTAGACTGGGACTATGACTTAAAAATAAATTAAGAACCACTATAAAGGTACATATCCAAATCGAGATTTGAATCTAACTGTTCCCAAGTAAGGAATCAAACCCAGAATTCATAAAACTGAGGGGGAAAGCACTAGGTAACCAGGTCAGTACCTTTAGGTTTGGTTAGTCACTCTATTGTCATTTTTTGCTATACAAGAGTTAATTAGAGCAAGTACCTCTAGAAAGCATACAAAGTACCAATAAACATGATAATCTGAAAAATTACTTTACACTAGTATTCCTTTCACTTATATAGGCCTTGAATTTTTTGACAAAAGCCTGTGGGCTTTTCACTGCTTAAAAATCATTATTCCTATTAATGCTTGGGGTTTGAATAACTTTAACTGCAGGCTTTGAAAATGCATTTTTTTTCTAAATTGTAAAATTTATGCTTCAATGATAGTCTTACAAAATAAATGTGTCAATTAAGTTTCAAACATTTTGCAGAAAATGTATGGTTACATAGAAATACTAAAAGATATTTCACATTCAATATTCGTGATACTTTAATTCTATTTTCGTGGAAATATGATTAAAGATTGGCATAGTGATAAATCTAAACTTTTATTTAATCTTTATTTATCAATGATTATGAACAAATACATAGCATTTATTTTCGTTATCAATAAAAAGGTGATCATTTACCTGAACACAGTGTGAACTTTGTTGATGACTAGAGCTTGTCTTATCCATCTGAAATATTGCATTATGCAAAAAGAAAACATTCAGTTCAAAGGTAGAAGCTAAATACTAATAAGGTTTGAAAGGCTTAAAATTTGTTAATCATAGATTCTAGTTATCACTAATTTAGAAATAAATTTTTAAAACACATTACAGAGGAATTCTGTACAGATTTTTAAGCAATAAGGATTATACAGAATTGAGGTAAAAGCAAGTCATAAAAATTTTAAAAATTATTCACTTTACTTTAACTCAATTCATACCAATCCAGATGGACTTTTTATTGAATGGATAAATTAACACAGAATACATTGAACTGGTGTTATGGAAAATGTGATAGTAATGAAGACAGCTACTCTGAGTATGTCAATATCAATTACCAAATCTTAAGTATCCAATTTGAAGACTATGCTAGTGTAATATTTATAACACAGAATTGAACAGGTATGTCGAGATATTAATTCAGGGGAAGTGTTTCCACAACCTGAGATATAAACATGCAATTAAAGCAGACAAATAGTGGACAACATCTCATAACAGCAATGAAATGCCAACTGACTTGCAAACTTGACAATCACTCAATTTATGTTGAAAATAAATTATTAAATTTCGATTGATAGTTAAAACCTAACAAATCTCAAAAGACATCAAATTAGAAAAAGACCTAAGGAAAACCTAAGCAGCAGATCAGGTCTCACTACAGCCATAGAAGTCTGCATTCCTCCATAACTAGAGGATGGTTACTCTTGGGAAGCATAAATGCGCACTGTAAAAGTATGGCCCATTACAAGGCTCTTCTAATATTTTACGAAAAGTAATGGTTGAACAAATACCTTTGTAGAAAACATCATTTTTAGTAAAATCCTCACATAGATCTACCAAAAGATTTAATTTGTTTTTCAGTTTTTATAGATTAATCATATTTTAAGTATAATTTTACCAACCTTTTTCATGGATATTGAATTAATGTCAATCACAACAGGAGCTTCAAATGCCAGAGCAGTAGATTCAGAGGTCATGACTGAGCTAGATTGTGCCCCATCATAGTCTTTATCATTTCCACAAGCAGCATTTAAAGAATTGCTGAAATCACAAAAAGGTCTAAATTAAATGCTCCTGGAATATCAGACTATGTAGTTATCTGAAAAACAGGGTTTTGCAAATCAGATACACCCACTAAAAAGTCTGAAATAGAATTGAAGATAAAAATTTGAAATCAACAAATATATTTGCAATCTCAATGTAAAGGTTGAAGTTACACACAGAACTGTGCTTCATAATCCTTAATTTAAAAGCAATTGACAAGAAAATTGGATATTCTATGCAAAATTTATTAAAAATATTTCTGCAACATAAAATATGCAATATAAAGTAAATACAATACACATCAATTGTATTTAATTCGTATAAAAAAAGGAACTATTTAGCTCTAAAAGAATCATTAGCAAATTTTATATCATGTGTCCCATTTTGCAATTTGCTTCTCTCCTTTTTGACTATCCATGCATCATTTGCTCAAGGAAATCTGCATATTTTAAAGAATTTTGAATGTAGCAATAATAAAATCATGTCATTTAGTCATAATGCTTATCAGAAAGGAAGTTTTAATTTTGGAATCATGGGAGATGCTGGTGCTGGTTTGATGAAACTGATTGATACAGAATGAAACTATTCCAGTTTTGACACTATTTACAATACAAATGCTGAATTTTCGAAATGGTAATTCCAGTATATTTTCAAAACAAATTAAATAAAAAGACAATGTGGTTACTTGCTCTTTATTCCAAAATATATATGACCAACTTCCACTTTAATGCAATGTGTGGTATATATAGGAAATAGGATGGATGTTCAGGAACTCTGTGCTGAACACTTAAAACTCATTTTGTTGACATTCATTTTGGGTATATTTTACATGTAGTGTAAAATCCATCCAAATTTATGTGACTTGGTGCGAAATAAATTCAATTTCATCAGTAGGCATACATTTTATGAATGAGGATTGTATTTTGAATTTTATGACACAAGGTCCTAGACAATACAGGATATACCTAAGAATGATGAGAGTTTCAAAGTGACTTGTATGTCAAGTTACTTCACTCCAAGGTTAGTTTAGCTTTCTGGGGTTAGAATAGATGGATAAGCTTCATATGGATCAGTGTAATGAAATCAAGTTTTCTATTTATTTATAAAATTTTGTTTTACCTGTCACCACTGATATCAAGTCCTGAATCTTGGGCACTTCTTTCTTGACTCCCTATATCAACAATAAATGGGTATTATTTTTGGTTACTAACATTGTAATCCTACGTATATAAATTAAACAAAGTTTAATACTATTCAAATTAAACAAAGTTTAATTTGTATTTCTGAAAAAACGTTTAAAAAGCAGGAAACTTGCCATGAAATGAAAAACTTTATTACAAATGTTATTTGTTACTTTGTTATTTAAGCATACTTACAAAATATATTTGTTATCAGTTAAATGCAAATATTTATTTTTTGCTATATCTATAATTCTGATCAGCCTTTAAAATCATTGTAAAGTAATACTTGAAACTTATGTTAGAGAAAAACAATAATTATGCTGAACTTTCTCTGGCAAGGTATGTGAGACTAGCATTTATGGATAATTTCTACCATTAATATACTTGATATAATATTTGGGAAAATTAACCTCTGGATATTTATTTTCTCCTTTTGGATATTTGTCACAAATAAATTTATTTGTAAAATTTACATTAAAGCATTTATGTAAACTACTTGTCTACTTGAAACTACTAATGTCTACTTGATATTTTATAAGGATGACTCTCATATTTAAAAAATAATTACCTTCTAATCCACTTTTATAAGCTGAATCAAGTTTTACAAATAATGATAAACGCCCCAATGGAGATTCTCGTAGCAACTGAAATGACAGATACATCTCTTGATTATAGAAACAAAAGTTCTGGTTAATTGAGTCACATATGAATAATAGAACACTTAGATCTGATGAAGCAGTTATTTCAATCATGATAATTTCATGGGTAATTATACATAAAAATACATAGACAAATTAAAACATTGAGATAAACAATCAATTATTCAATTTTTCCCAATCATAGCTTCTTCAAAAGCATCTGATCCTGAACCAAAATTTTAAATAGCTAGAAGCAAAACCCATATCTGATTCCAGACAAGCTATTTTTGAAAACTCAAATTTTTGCATTTTTTAAATTCATTTTATAGAAGAGGGAAATAAAATAGCTTATCTTTAAATGACAATTAAACATTTAATTTCAAAAATCCATCAAATATTATTAGACTATATCTCCTAAAATATAAAATACAAAAGGCAATGTACTACAATCACATTTACAATCATACCTTAGATCCTGAATAATTCCAATAGATCCTACCATTTGAAGAACGAATGATGTGATGAAATTCTTAATGTTAGTTATTTATTATTTGGTTGGTATAACTTTAGTTTTCACAATTGAACATATTTTTGTCCAGAAGTGACAGGTGTTGGCTTCTTACTATACAAAAGTGAAGAAAATTTTCTTTCTATGCAAAGTGTTGCAGTTTTTAAAACCAAGGAAAACTACTCCAATCTGCCAACCATTTAACAAATAGGAAAACTTTTAAGATCATATTTGTGGTTTGGAAATATTTTTGATCAAATCTTTTTTCAGTGTTTTATTCTAATACTTTAAGATATGATGAGAGTCCCTTTCCAATTTATTTTACTGGTCAGATGGAAAATTTCAAAATGTGCCGATTTTATTAAACCTGAACTTTTTTGAAACCTGAAAAATTTGGAATATAAATATGCATTGCCTGGCTGTTCTGAGGTTTGCTATTCTTAGTACTCAAAATAGCAGTGAGAATCCAATTGACATTAGAAATGTTTTAATACAGCTGATTTCATTTGGATGAAGCTTTGATATAATGGAATTTCTTTAAATCTAATTTTAAGCTTCAATGCAGCTGAAAAATTCCATATACTAATTAAAACACTGACACTAATTTTTATTACATACAAAATAAAGTTTCTAAAATAAAAATTAATGATTTTGACTAAGTACTGTTAATAGGTATTAAAATAAAAATAATTACTTAGTATATTTATGTTTTGACTATAAATGAAACAGAAATTGAAAAGAATGAAACATATATAGCACATGTCCCATCGAATAATATTTTAGAATTCCAATACCCTTTCATCTAGAAAAATTTATAAATGATTCTTACAACAGAAAAGTGGAACTGAAAACCAGCCTTTTCTAGCTCATAACTTCAAAAGAATGAGATCTGTTTGCACAATTATTTATTGATATAGATTATTGGATATTTAGTCCAATTTAATTTCAATTTTTGAAAGAAATAATTCTATTGCTTAAAGTTGAATATCATTTCTTTGTCTAAACTGCACATGATTTTTTCATATAAACTTAAATCAATGTCAGCAATGCAATAAGGTATTTTCAAATGAAGACATATAAATCAAGTTAATCATTTAAATTTATTCTAACATAATACCAGATATTTCATTAGTTCAATCATAGACAATTAGAAATTATGTTGTTTACTTTTGAATTGGAAGCTTTCTGGAAAAAGTCAAATGCTGATGGCTCTTTGAAAACTAAAACAGATAAGTGCATACTTTAAAATCAAATATTAGTAATTATATTAAAGACATGTAAATATACTTAATTACACTTTATCAGGTCCTGAAACTTTTATTGAAAGATCAAATACAAATTAACCTATACACAATAAAATATCTCCAAAGAGCTAGACAATAAAAACATTTAAAACCAAAATATCATTTATTGAAAAGTATTGAAAAAAAATTTGCCAAGATTGTTAATGTTAGAATTTCTATCCCAAATAATGAAGTATTATGGAACCTAATGAATTTTTATGAAATACAGATGTGTAGTGCTTAGGGAACTTCTGCTTGTATTGCTTTTGAGTTAACACTATTTAATTGTTTGATTAGCTGATCAATGTGTTGATATAGAGCCATTTTCATAAATTTAAAATTGGATTTTTGGATAATAAAAGTCAGTAAGGATATATGAACATAAAACCTAATGGAAATGTCTGCCATTGAGTTAGTTCTTAACAATTCATAGGTCAAGCATTACAACTTAAAATCTTTTTTAGAAACTTATTTGAATTATAAACCGATATGAAATAACTAGACAGAAGAAAAAAATTGCTAACATGAGATGAAAATTCATTCTTGAATTATTTATTGACCTTCTTAAGTGAAAGCAATAATAATAATAAAAAAATTTGAAGGGCCTTAACACATTAAAATGCAAATTATCATTTTATAGGAGAAAACTTACGCTCAGCTACAGATCGAAGTTCCTCTTCTGAAAATTCGGCCACATCAGGGCCGGCTTCACTGTGATTTTCAAATAAACTGCCTGATGTCAATGCTTGCTTGATTTCTTCACTTTTAGAAAAGGTTTGCTTTGGAGGTGAGTCATGGAAAAGCTAAAAATTCAAACAAAAGTTAACATGCTTTATGGACACTCTTGTATCACTATTTTAAAGTAAGATCTAAATTAAATTTTTAACTATGTGTGTAAAAGTAATAAGATTAAGAAAACAAAGAAAATAGAAGTTATTTATAAGCATGCAAGTGCACTAATAAGCAAAAAGCACCTTCCATAAAATCACTCTTTTTCTCTCAATAAATCAGAAAACTAAATCCTGTACTCTTGATGTTTCCTTAGTATATTTCAAGCAATGATTCCGGAAACTGAAAATCAATAACTGCTGCCTCTGAAACCATACTAATTTTTATCAAAGTTCATTCGCAATAATTTGTGCCGATATATTCTATGCTGAAACCACTAACAAATTTAATTCACTCAAATGTGTAAAACATTTGTTAATCATAACAACAATCAGAGATGGTATACTACACAAGCTTGATTTCTGTATACAATCTCATAATTTATTTCAAGATATTAGAAGTATATTGAGGAACATTGTAATTTCAAGGACCTATCTGTGAGGAACAATAAAATAGTGGAAATTATAAAACAAACTGATTTCTGATGTATTGTAGTTTATAAAACAGCTAAAAATCTGAAATAAACAATATAAATGTTTTAAGCATTTAATTATGACAGCTGCACCACATACATACCTGCCAACATTTATTATACCTGTGTCCACAGCATCAAATATCATTGAAACCACCAATACACTTTCATTAACTTATCCTACAGGTTTTGATAGGAAAGGAAATGTTAAGTCAAATTGACACAAAAAAGCTGATTATAAACCCTATTTGAAATCATAAAATCTTATTTCTCAAAAAAGCATTTTGGTTAAGAATGGCAAATGAAAATATTGTCTCCAATTATTGGGATCACAATATATTTATAACTGCTTTTGGAAATTATTGCCACTTTCTCAGTTCTTACATGAGTGTTAGAGATAAATTCATACAGTAGTAGGGTAATAATTCAAATTCATGTTGTTCACAATTCTATACCAGACTCAGCATCCTACTTCTGAACTTTCATCCTTCGCCCAACCATCTTGAATTTAACTATTAACTTTATTTTTTTGTTTCCAGAAGCATTGACTGTATGGTAGCAACTACTAGCTGTTCATATATTTATGTAAAGCTAATTATCTATTGTATCAATCATCCATTAAAAAGCTGCCAATTATGTAATTAAATCAAATTAATTATCCTTTTAAAAAGCTATTCATGTATTAATATATAACAATATTATCTATAAAAAGGTGCATTTTGTCTGCAAAATATTGTCCAAACAAATGTGTCTTTAATTAGTGGATTCTTTATGGATACTTGTATCATCTGCAAAGATCGTGATTATTATAGCTTGTGTCCAGAACCTCATTCAACTTCGTATTAATATTCACCAAGATGTTTGAGAAATCTGGATACATTCAAAACCTTTAATTTGTAAAAGTATTTATTTCATTATTTTCTTATGAAAAACCATTTTTCCTGATTAATATTCCACTACTACATAGATACAGTTTATTTGAGTAGAATACTAGTGAACTACAGAAATAATTTCAAGATAAAATTTATTTCCATAAAATCCTCTAAATAAGCCTATTTCAAATTGAAAAAGAATTCAAAATTCAGTAGGGGTTATAATCAGGATTTTTGATAAAAGTTGGAAATTATTTTTCAATATCCAAAATATATCCTTAACAAAACAAATTTTTGGGAAGATATTATAATTTAAGTTAATTTTGAAAATTTTCGAGTTATAGTTGCAAACTGAAAACCAAACATTCATAAAAATAATAAATTTGTTTATGGGTTAAACTATCGAAATAACTAATAAACATGGAAAAAAGTGACAACCAGAGATGGTTTTCTTCCTCAATCAGCCAATACTTTACAGCAAATCAAAAATTTTCAAAAAATTAAAAAATTACTCAATATTTAAATTCTTATGAGTGTTTCAAAAAACTTTTGGATTTCTTTCTCCTGCCATTCTTTAATCAACTTCAGCCAATATGAAATTATTGACATTTTAGGGATGTTGGCCATATTTTGCATGTGCCAATGTAAAATCAAGAAATTTCTAGTTGTCTAACTTGACCTTCAATTAAGCACTAGTGTTGGAAGCAAGAATATTGAGATTCTATAAGTCATTATATTTACTAACAGTTCTGGATGTTTTCACAACTAGGTTATTCCTGAATAGTCTCTACATGAGCTAACTGGAAAAAGATTTGCAAAAAATAAGTTGTCCCCTTCATTGCATTGATCTCACAATAATTGAAACGAATGAGGTGTTGGTCTAGAATATCCTTCAATTCTTATTTGCACCCCGAGGTGTTAACTTTGATCAGAATATTTAGTATTGCAATGGTCTCTTAAAACTGTCTACCTCTTACCAGTCTGATTTCCCTAAGTAAAACTATTTTCTTAGTGCTACAACTCCTGTCACATTTTAGAACACAAATTCAAAACACAGAATTCAAAACAGGAGGTTTTAGACAGTTATTTCCAAGAGAAAAGTCTAGAACATCTTTTCTTGGACTTATTTGAAAGTGACCGAAACAAAAATATACAAATGATGAACTTCCATGAACTTTACTCTCATATAATAAAAAGTACTGGTTTAGCTTAGTCACACATAGTTTCATCCATAAACATCAAATTGAATTAAAGGACATTTAAGAATTAGGGAAACACTACAGCTGCATACCAGGAGAAAAAAGTACTAAAATAATCAAACAAATAAATACCAGGAAGATAAAAAAAAATTAGTACCAATAATCTATCAATATTTCCATACTTTGATTTGTTCAATAAGATAAAATAAAATAGTAAAGTTATCTTTCAGTATACACTATATAATGAAAGATATATATATATATATATACAGTATATACTTTCAGTATATTCAGTTACAGTTTGTGTAATTTATAGGCTGATAATTCATTCATACCCTAAATAAACACAAAATAAATATGGAAACTAGCATTCTGCTAATTAAAAAATATCAGCAGTAACAGGTAACAAAGAAAAAATTATTGCATATCAAAATTGAATAAATTCAAAATGCTACATTTTCTAGAGTTTTAAAGCTGAAGAAGCTTGCACTATGCAATGAAATATTTGATACATGCATATTAAGGACTAAGGTTTTCATAATACATAAGGAAAAATTGCTACAGGTATATCTCGTACCATTTAAAGAATTAAAAAGTCATTTCTCAAAAAAAATTCCAATCTCAACATATCCTTTAAGACAAATAGTAATTTAGTAAAACAGTGAAAATTTACTATAATGCACTCCCTGCTGTATATAGTGAACAAAAATAAAAAGCAATATCTAATCGTCATGGTGTGATGTCTTATTTTATAAGTATTTGAATACTTTCCCTTTTTCATATTAAAAATTTATAAAATATTTTACTATGTTCTTATACAGTATAATAGCATATAGTATAAGAATTCTGATTTTAATCCATTTGTACCAATAAATACAAAGTATTTTTTAACACATTGCTAACAGAAAGCTAAATGAACATTAATCTCAATCGAAAATTATAATTTCTAACTGAGCACTGAAGGGTAAAGTACTTTTGTGTTATGTTTTGCCATGTTATTATAACATCATTGGAAAATGAAATAAACAAAAACCAGAAATAAGAAGAAAACTTACTTCTGCTTTTCTGCAATCAGAGAATGCTGGCATGTGGTGTTCATTACCTACATCATCTTGATTGAGAATACCAGCTGATGATATGGAATTAGCTGGATTTTCAATAATATCATTTAGGCTACCAATACCATCAAGTACATCGCCTTTTGTATTTAATAATTTAGAAGACACAGTATTTGAACTTGTTCGATACGAAACACTGTTTTCGAACAAGGAAAGATTTGCTGGCTGATCAAAGTTCTTATACTTGTTTGTAATATTAGATGACTGCTCAGTGAATTCAGAGAGCTTTTGAATGATGGACACAGCATGTGAGTTAGTGAAAAGAATATTTTGGTTATCTTCTTTTTCTGATGAACAAGGAAGTAAATTAGTAGCATTCAAAGGATTAATATTTTCATCAAGTCCATACAATAATCCCAATTTTGAAGAAACCACATTATCTTCAGCCATGTTTTTATTAACCCCTTTTTACTCCACACATAACAAGCAGCAAGTTAAGGTAACAAATGAAGAGTGAAAAGGTTTTTAACTTGTTTAAAGCATAGGTGCTCACTTAAAAACACTTCAAAAATAAATAACTCCAGACAGCAGGCAACCTGGACTTGACAAAGCTAAAACAAAACATAGAAACTTTAAAAACACTGCAAAAGCTTGATTAAAGAATGCATTAATGTTTTAATCAGTTTACTGTTAAGGCCTAAAATAATATTTAGTACATTATACATTAAATTGCAAAGCAAAATAAAATCAAAACTAAAAAATATAATTAAAACTGTTAAATGCGTCTATGAAAAATTTGTATTATGAGAAATAACATTGAGTGATTTTATGAGAAATAAAGGCAAAAAAAGTAAACAAATAAATTTGGCAGGATAGTGCATGAGATTGGTGCATTATGCATAAAAATAAGTGCTAAACATTGAAAAAATGTAAATGGCCTTCAATTTTTAGTAGTAAAAATGTGAAAAAGTTATATTTTAATTACAGGATATTAAGTTGCAAATTTTAAGAATACTGATATTATTTAATTGAACCTTGTGCTTTCTGGATTGCTTAACTTTTACTGAGTGAGCTTTGTGAATAATTATCAATTTGGAAAGAAACATTACACACAAATCAATTTACCCTATCAGATTTGTAGCAATACCATAAAAATGTAGTTGGTATAAGTCAAATTTTAAAAATTAAAGTTCACATGGTTATGACAGTCGTATAGACTTGTTAGGTTCAACATGAATTGAAGAAATATTGGCTTTTGTAATCAATAAACAAAATATTAAATTCAGAAATTGATAACAGATTTTAAAAAAAGATTACCAATATAACATATATGCAGATTTAGGGTTTGACATACGTACATTCTATGTCAATTATAAAATTCGCAAAATTGTAAAAATGAGAATAAGGTCAAAATAATCTAAACTAATCTGGTATGCAAGACCAAAAATAACTATCCAAAAGTGTTATAAATACAGAACAAATAAATGTAGAAATTTATGATTTACAAAAATATTTTTTTTAAGAATTGATTATAATTGTTTTCCCTCACAAAATGAAGATCTATTTTACTCACAGCACTATAGTTCAAAATAATCAACTCAACCTAAATAGCCCTTTTGTAGCAAAGAGCAACCAGAACAAACCAACAATCCAAAGTAATTAACATTACATGTGTTGGTAAAAAGGAAGTCTGGTTGAAATAAACATACCAAGGTTCACATATGCATAACATTACTATAAAATCCAGAACATAAATCACTCAAATACAAGCCCCAAGTTCTAGAATTTTTCTTTCTTAAAAAATTATGTTTAATTCCTTCCATTTCGCATTGTGTTTTTCAGGAAGAAAAGTAGCACTAAAAAATGTTTCTCCTGCACCACATGTTTCACGTCTATGAATACTCAAAGGTTAGAGAAGGTGCTACTAAACAAAACAATTACAAAAGTAATCTGTCCAAACCTTGCATTTGTAGGCATTTTTAAAAAGAAAAAGATTAAGTATTCAGTTCTATCTTAAAAACACTTCAGGGAACAGAAAAGAATCTAAAAATTAAAGGACAAGCTCTGAAAACCTTATTGTCAACTAAATAGCACACAATAACTTTTTTTATTAAGAACCTTCTTATGATTGGCAAAAGTGCAAACCATACATGAGAAATTTTCAGATCAATTGTTATAAAGGTAAAACACAAGATATGGAGAATCCAAAAATTCATGTATTTAGAAGTCACTTGTCATTGCTTTGTTTGCTCATAAGAACAGTTTCAAAATTTGCTCAAATTACTCTTGTTGCTGATTCTGAGTAGTGTGATATTTCAAACATATCCATATAATTCAAGTAATGCATCTAAAAAGTCATTTGTACATTGGTAAATCAACTACCAAAAATTTTCAAAAGAATTTAATATTGATCAAGTCACTTCAGAAATAGCTGAAAAAATTTGTTAAAAGAAAATGACTGGTGACTTAAGATAACATGGATTTGGACAGACAATTGGATGATTTATGAGTTTTTCAAGACGGGAAATGTATAAAGATTTCATTTCGTCAAGGGCATTGATGGTTACTGCAATGCTCATTCTTCAAGATTTCAAAGCCTCTAATCAGTTTAGTTTGAACTAGAATTCATGTTTTGTTTCATTGCAAAAAGATTGTCAAATTGCACAGAAATCTTTTCTTTTGTATAATCTATAAAACGTTTAATATGAGAAGTTTATACCTATTCAATACTGTTACAAGGATCAAACCAAACACATTCAGATTTGATAACTACTCACACAGAACAAATGTCAAAGGTGAAAACGATTCACAAAACAAAGCACAGGTTGAACAAAGGTTTCAGTTGTTTGAATGAAGTTTTGATTTGTATTTTAAAAGAGGTGTCAATATAAATCTCACTCAATGTTTAGAGAGAACAATGTTCAAGATGATCTGATAAAAATCTCATTAATGTATTTCAAAAGCTTTTAATTGCTTCAAAAATGAAGAATTGCATAATCCCTACAGTGCAATATTAATATATTAGATTTTAATGTTTTGAAAAATTATGATTGTAACTCTTCTTATTTAAGTTTTCCTACTGGAGGAAGAGCTTATGTCCAGGATTTTACAGTAATAGACCTACATTGTCGTATCTTTTTGGATTAATTATTCCCAAAATATAGATATTCAGTTTCAAAATTATTGATCATTTATAATTCAGATAAGATTATCAGATCATATAAAAGAAAGAGGTTTTTAAAATTTGCAATACTTTTTAATTGCAATACTTTTTAATAAGGAAATAACTAGTGAGAGCAAATAAAATTATAATTAATTATGGACTTTGATATACATTATGGGCTTGGATATGCATTTTGTTTATACTTTATAACCACAATAAAAATTAAACTTCATTCAATATTTAGGTTATTTTTGATGAAGAGCGAAAAAGTTTATGTCTTTACAAGCATCTCAACTTAAAAATCCTGTTAAAGTTCAAGGTCTCTTGACATGCTCTGAATTTTTATGGAAAACTTGTTAACATAACATGTTGATGGAATACTTTTTATTTTATGGCAATCCCCTACAGAACCCTTATTTATAATAAATAACATTGTATTAATTAACAAATTTGATATTTTTAAAAATCTAATAAGCTTTGATTGTAAATACAATATGCATTTAATTTATATATTTGTTATTTGCTACATTATTGTATAATAAATTCATTTCATAGTTAAGTCCAGAAGTTGATTTTGAGTCATGGGGGTTAAGGTTAGAACCACTCATCTAATGCATTGAGGATTCTAGTATTACAAATTATCAACCATCATTTATTAAGTCCCTTGATATGTTCCTCTAAATCTCAGATCTCTTGGGCAGCTAAATTATAACTTTAGCTATAAGCCTTTTTAAAGGTTATATTTGTTATAAAATATGTAGTCAATCAATGAAAACCTCTCTTAAATTCTTTAGTTTACAAAAGAAATAGCACAGTTTTCCACACACAGTGTAAGATATCATCAAAATGAGTTCATTCCTTTGCCAAAAAGTGGGGTCGTAGTTGATCCTTTTCACTTTTGAGGCGTTTGAAATAAATATATATATAGACAATTTTAATTAATTTTAGTTATGTTAGCATGTGTTAAATTTATGATAAAAGAAAATTAACACACTTAGTAAACTGTTATAGTCCAAAATCCATGAAGGGATCATACTTGTTGAATTCCAATTTGCTTCAATAACATAAAATAAATGCATAAAAAGCTGTTTCCTACTCTAAAGTTAAATATATTCATATTACCCTCCTTATTAAAAATTTCTTATTTTTCACTTTAAATTCAATTATATGGCATCATTAGACAGCAGTCATTTCAATCACAAACCCTTGTTTTAAAGTACTCAAGATTTCAATCATTACTATACAAGAAAGACTTGAAAAGGGGGAATAAGGACAAGTATAAAAGGATATGAGATAAAGTTATATTATACTTTAAAACAAGTTTGGGAGTTAATTTTATTCTTTATTTATTTTTCCTGCTTCCCTTTTTAGAGTGATTAACTTAGATCTTGCACAGCATACTGCTGGACATAGAAAGTGCACAACACAGTAATCATTGAAACAGCTAACATTTAAAAACAGAATATGCATCAAACATTTTAGAAGATTGATAACTTGAATGCAAACAATTTTTGAGTATGAATTATTATGTTCTCAGTTTCAGCTTTAAGTTGCAGAAGTAAAATACATTTAACAATAAATTGTTTGCATATAGTTAAAGAATAAATTAAATCATATATATGACACTCCCTTTTAAGTTTTCCTTTCACTCCGTTTTTCCCTTCAAATCTTTTTGGCTTAACATTTTGTCAGTGTGGATGGGTAAGAACAGGAAAAGAAGTGTCTGGTATAAGCTAAATTTGACAGGTAGAAAAGTTTGATTTGAAAGGAAATTTTTAAATATTGCAATTACCAAAAAGTTTTAATTCCCAATACTTTAAGGACATCCTGTATCTGAACAGGTAAGGTCTCTTAACCTTTAACTGCTGTCATGCAATCTAATAGACATTGACATCTTTATAAGTAACACCACACTTGAACCCCTTCAAAATAATGGAGGATAATTTCTTGCATTATAATCACTTGTTCAAATCCAGTAGTGCATGGTTGTGTCACTTGTCATTTGGTATTTTTTTTTTTTTTAATTAACGTCACACTGGAGCAACACAACGGGCTATTGGTGACGGTCCGGGATCAATCCCAGAGGGAAAGATCCGAGGACAACACCACGTAATTTTGAACCACGGTCAGATGACGAGGCAACACCTGAGCTGGCACCCCACTCTCCAAACTTCCACACCACGCCAACGTGAGGACGTTTGGGGCCACGACAGATTTAACGTGCACCAGCCCCCTTTGTACACGACGGTGTTTGGCTGGATTCGAACTCGCAACCCTTCGGTTGCTAGTCCGTTACTCTTCCAACCGGGCCACCGCGGCCCCCTTTTCATTTGGACATTGCTTTATGGGTGTAACACTTATAGTCAGAAGTGCAGAAATTAGATTTAACTTCAAGAGAAATTTTCCACTCCCTCCTAGTATAAAAGATAGAATAGAATATGCAGTCAAATTGTCAATCACCACAGGTCACAGTTGAAAGTCACCTTGCCCCATCACTTCTTATTAATAACTAATCTGCATACTGGAATATTTTTAAACATTGCAATTACCAACAAATTTGAAATATTAAGTCATGCCTAGGGGAAGTACTCAAAGGGATTTTTTGCTTTAACATCGTTAAGATATGATGCTTGATAATCACATATATTTTCCAATTTATCAAAATTAAACATCACTACAAATTAGCTCAAAATCTCTTCAGTAAACTCATTCAATTACCACTGTACTTACCAGCTTGGCTTTCTCATATTCCTTTAAATTTTGTCCATGAGAAAGAGGATGAACAGGGGTTTCCCAAAGTGCTAATGGCATCCGTGCATTTCAATGAAACACAGAAAATTCACTATTTAGTAACACGTCTTTCAGATAGAAAAGCTATGAAACATAAAAATAAATAAAAATCAATGAAAAATCAAAGAATATTTTCTTTATAATTATATTAACTTTATACTTATGCTCAATTAAATGTGCAACTCAATTACATAAATTACTGAATTACTTTAACTTGCAACTTTTAAGCTCAGATCACAGATGATTCATTTAGTTATTTGTCAAAAACTTTGGATTACCTTAATTTCTATTTTATGGAACTTTCTTGATATCTAAGAATGTCTTTCAAAGAATCAAAATGATGCCTATTATAGTATTAAAAGTATTTAAACACTACAAACAGTGTGAAAAAAAATCATGGTTTTTTTAATAAAAAATAGAACTTATTTCATTTAAATCAGATTTTTTTATTTGAATCGGGTTTTTTGTTGATTTTAATTAATTTGATGCTCTATGTTTAAATGTGTTAAGATTAAACATTAATATATACACCTAATTCTGTTTTTACACGATAGATACGGTCCTCAAGAATACGTGTAAAAAAAATTCGTGTAAAAAAAGATATTGTATCTATGGTAGAAAAGAAGATTGGTTCCGGATCTAAAAAATCAGTAAAAATAATTTAAAAAAAAAACCATATGAAAATATTCGTTTTAAGCTTATTACTTTATTTCAACAAAATACATGTGTAATAATATGTAATGAAAATGAAAAAATTCATGAACAAAAAAAAAATCTGTTTTACTTCCCCTGTCATCCAACCTGTACTAGCAGAAAATGCATACTTTCTGTTTAACTGAGATGAAGTGCTTGGCTCCTTTTCTTTAATCTTTCTATAAATTCTTAGAGCTGTTTGCTTGATGGCATTTCCATCTAATAGTACTCTTTTTTGTGACTTATCTTCTATCCATATTACCATAGACTTTTCCATTTTTTCCTTGACAATATCTCTTGTATATGATGATGAATTAACACTTACTTTTGTTCCAGAACATACCGACTTCCTAATTGCAGCTTCATTTTTCTTAATTGTTCTTATGGTAGCTTCATGTACACTAAAATGCTTTCCTACAGACGTAGCACCTTGTCCAGTTGTAAGACGATCTAAAATTTGAATTTGAAGTTCCAAAGAAATCGCTTTCCTTTTTGTTTTGGTAATGGGTGAATTATGTGACATTATATAAGGGCTACCGAAAAATATCTCAAATTAAAATTAATAAATAAAGGTATGAAAAATTTATAAACTTACAATTTATTGACTTTCGGCAAAATTTATAAATTTATATGAGCACAAATTTCACTATAGATTCTTTCGCTTTGAAATAGAGCTATATACTAAATGTCTTCCGAAGATACAATGCACAAATACGGTAGATGTGCACCAAATTCAATAATAAAAACATTATGTAATGTATCTAGAGGAAAGCACGCGTTTCAAAACACACACACTAGCTGTTATACATATAGAAAATAGAAATGATCTACTACGCCACAAATAAAATTTTGTTTTCTTAGAATTTAGGCAAAAAAAATTGTTAGAAATTGGATTGGACCGCTTGTGTTAAATCAAAATGACTCACGTAAAAAGAGAATGAAATATTTATTTTGAATTCGTGTTAAATCAAATTCGTGTAAAAAAAGTTCGTGCAAAAACAGAATTAGATGTATAAGGGTTTAGGATACAGCGGGACAACTGTTTGTGAAAGATTAAAACAATTAAAATTATTCTTGGACCTTGATGCTTTTATTCTTTCATTTGAATTCAATTTCATGATACAAATCCAAAATACTACAAAATTCTAAATTAAAAATAGATTTTAATAAGGAGAAATAAAATTTAATTTTTTAAATTTTATCAAAATAAATTTTTATAAATCATAATTAAATCAATTTTAATTTTCCGGCCTTTTTACTGGCCAATTTGTTTTAAGTGTAAAAACTTTAAGTCAAGCTGTTGAGTTAAAAATATTCTTTCTAAAACACTGAAATAGCAGTGGTGGTAAGATGGCTTTATGAATAGCTTTCTGTCTTCCACACAAATACTTAAATATAAATAAGTTTTTCCCATTCCAGGTTATCTGGAATATATTGTTTTTGCACAAGGAAATAAAAAACTTATAGCTTTCTCTTGAATTTTCAAACACAGACATACTAGGTGAATATTTTAATTTTGCAAATATTTAGAAGTTCTTTGTATTTAAACTAGGAAGTTAGGTGTACCCAGTACTTGTTTGAAACATAATGAAAACAAATGATAAACTGAGCTAATTTCTTTATCACAAATAGCAAATTACCTCATGAAATTAGCTCAAGTCAATGCAACTTTTCCATGGGAAAGAGTACGTGAAAATTAATCAAAAGCACTTTGTAATGTTATGGACTGGTCCCATATGTATAAAACTCAGCTTCTGCTGATGAACAGATTTGTGATTGACACTAGTTTTCTGTGTCTACATAGGCACACCCTTACACAGGCACCAACTGCTAGGACCCAAATGGCAGAGGTAAGTATTACCAATGAGAAACCAAATAAGCTTTAAAAAGAAAATCTACAACAAGCATGCAAGAGAAGCTTGACCCCCTTTGGAAGACCTCAAAATTTTTATGGTAGGCTCAGGAACCCGAAACAGGAGGGACAAATATACAGATAATATGAGAAACCAACTATGCTGTGATTCGATCACTCTTTTTAGGTGCTTATCAGAAGGGGAAAAAGTTCTAAGGACATGAACTCCTTCAGTCCTAATACTTTTATGGTTGGGACCAAGCTCTCTACGTGAGGGATAAATATTACAAGTATACCAATAACAGGTAATGATCTATATAAACAAAATAAAGAGTTCCAAAACACACTCATATATGAAGCAAGTGATGTTTTACTGGGCTCTCATCCCAGGTTTTTCATTTTCAATATTATTCAACTTTCATAAGGAAAATTTAAAGTTCGATTTAAATCAGAATTTTAAAAATCACTTGATTGAAATCGTGATTTGAATCAAGTTGATTTAAATCGGCATACCCTGACTAGAAACGTGAATAAAGGACACAAATGCTATGTACAGAAAAGTATGCTGTCCATAAGGAATTAAATACAAAAAGCAACATGTACTATCATGTTAGCAGTTTTAAAGCTACATGAACATGAGCTTTCTGACTTCCAGAATTGGCTAGTAAACAGGTTATCACATGCACAATGTATGAATATGGAGAATTACAGTTAGACTAAACATTCCAAAATTGACTGTAAGATATGTATTATGAATTTGTATCAAAAATAGAATTAAATTAAAAAATGAAATAAACAATGCCAAAGAATAACTGATTGTTTTAACCTTTTTAAAATTTACATTATATTTTCATAAATCATATATATAAAAATTTAATACAAATCAATACTACCTAGACTACACTTGATTAGCATGTCTCATATCAAACAAGTTTGAACATGTAAGGACAACAAATTGATTTAAATGAAAAAATCTTATTTAAATCAAATAAATCCGATTTTGTTTGTTTTTCTGAATTATGATTTTTTTACACTCTAGCATGGAGAGCAATTCTTAAGCTTCAGCTTTTCATAGATATAATAGCAGACCCGCACATAGCATCTCAGTATAAGTGTCATTACTAACATTTCATACCTTATTTAAATCCATTTACAATTAAAGCATGCATTGATATGTGCATTCCATATCTCCAAATCAAATATAATTAATCAAAAATATAAAGCAGCATTTCTTGTACTTTTTACTTATTCTAACTTCCAATAAAGTGCATGGCAAAAAATGCACATTAGTCATCATAACTAGCTTCTGAACATCCACATCAATTGCGTCTCATTCATGAAGTCAGTTTAGTAATTTCTTCCATCTAAACATATTATCATGTAATAATTTGTACTCTATCAACTTTTAAATGGAGCATCTAAGTCATGCACTTCCTCCCTACTATACTGTGCTTACAGCTATTGACACATTGTGCATAATTCCCCCTTCAGTTATGACTAGTGATTCATTTATTAAGAATTAAGGTGGAATTCAAACACAAATCAGAAGTAAAATAGAAAAAGTTAACTCAGCATTTGGCAGGTGGATGCTACCATGATAACCAGTGACATTGAGGATGTATATTTTAAAGTAATGAACAAAAAATAATGCATGTCGCCAATTAGGATTCATATATTTAACAATTTGCTTTTCTATGATTTCTCCTTTTTCTTTTTATTTATAAATGTAAATGAATTTGAAATTCTCTGAATAAAATATTGAATTTCTGAAATAAAATAAACAGTAAATATTTTACTAACTTATTTGTAATTAAAATGTTTTGAAATCCAAAGGCTCTTAACTTCGAAAATTATAATATTAATGACATTAATATATGTTAATCTTAATGAAAACAATGAAGCTGCTTTTTAGCAATTAGTTTAGCAAAGTTTGGTTTAATGTCAATATTAAGTCACTCTCAATTTAGTCTGTCTTAACTTATATTTCAAATAGATGAGCGGGGTCATTTCAAAATTGATACTGTATTTACTTGCTTATTGCTTAATATTTACAAACTGTATTTACTATTCACAAGTAATAGTATTTAATATTTGCATTTCTGAACAAAAGCAAATCAGCCTTCACTAACACATTGGACTTCCCGACTAAATGATCATTTCACTGATGGAACACTTCTTGAATTAAACAAGAAAAATCAGGGTTTACAAAAGTAATTTCATGCGAAATTTTGCACATGCACCATAATAGATATTTCATTTTGCATTTTTTAGTATCGAAACTTTAAATTTTTAATATCAGCTGTGATAAAAAAAAGCCACATTTTATTAAGTTTAATATGCTCCAGGGGCAAAAATAAGCAAAAGGTATATAATGAAGAATTCAGGACATAATAGACTATAATGTTGAAAACTTGATTTTTTTTTTTGGAGCTTCCCTTTATAGTTAAATATGTATTTCGAAAACTCAAAAAATCAGTTTTCCATAATTTTACTTTTTAATGTTTTACTTTAATAAGGAATAAAGACACTAAATTATGCCATGCCATGCTGTTTGTTATAAAAAGCTTTTCAATAAGAATATTTTTTAATATTGTCTTTCCATTTCTAAAGATACCATATCAATTTGAATCAAAAGGGGCAAAATTTCTATTTTGGTCTTTCAGATTCAGAAGTGATGGCTATTAAATTATATTACGACTTTTCCTAAGAGACCTTTTTCTGAAGAAAGTAAAACGATATTAAAATTTTAATTTGTGTCAATAACTTATTGAAATATAGGGTCTCAAATAGGCTACTTTTACCCCTAAAAATCCACATTTAAGTGACCTTCAACTTTTAATGTCAACAAACAAAATATACATTTCTGAAACCTAATATTTTGCAGATGCTCATTACTAAATGTGAGTTAAAACTGATTTTCATTAAAATCTTATGTCAGCCACCGCTGATTTGCTCATTCTGCATGGACTAATTTTGCCTTTTGAGAAGCTACTTCAAGATCTATTATGCAAAACAGTCTGTTTAAAAGTAATTTTTGAGAAACAGATCTTCAAACATGCAATATTAAGCGATTTCATAACTGTTCTTCAAAGTTTAAGTCCTTAAAATGCCCGAAACTTCCAAAATTTTTACTTTTAAACCAAAATACTTTGAATACTGTTATTCATGCATAAACTAACCCCTGTACCAAATTTCATGAAAATCTGTCACCACTCGGCCTTTATAATTTTTCTTATTTTTTACTCATTCCACATTTGCTTTCTATCCAGCTGGGAGAATGCAGTTTCTATGTGGGAGAATGCAGTTCTATAAAGGAGAATGCAGTATAAATTGTGTGGGAACTAAGTTAAGCACTTCAAAGCTTTTCTTGCAGGTTCAAGACAGAGTCATGGCAGATAAACAACTCAGTAGTACTAGTGAAAACTTTAATTTTAATGAACTGTCAGTTGAAAGATCTACCAAAGAATCTCTTTGTAGCATAAGAGAGGTTGGTTGATTGCCCATCAGCAAATACATTCATTATCCACATATCGCACCCTGGCTGCAATTCCAGTATAATTTAAAAGTGAATTTTTAGTTTTATGAATAGAAAGACTATATGCATACTGCAAAATTGCCACTATAGATTCCAGTAGAGGACAGTTTTGCTGCATGCAAAGCATGTATTTAGTCTTTTTACACATAAAACTAGAAATTCATCTTTTTAGTTCTGGCTGTATTCTCAGCCAGGGTGCAATAACATTATCATCAGACACTGGGGAAATACTTCCACAGCTGCAAATAATAATCCTTAATCCTTTTTTAGAACATAAAAAAATCAGAAAATATAGGAATATCTTATTTTTTCTTGAAAGTCCTCCATTTTGGGGAGTGAAATATTACATTCCATGGAGCCCTGAAACCTGGGGTTCTGTGCATCACATTTTTGAGAGCCACTGGTCTAGGAACCTTTTTAATTATTTCTGTATCATTAATATTTATATACAATATTACATGTAAGGAAGATGTAGTTATTTAAAGAAGCAAAAATTAAAGACATATTTGTGCTAAACAGGGTTGCATTTAAATAAAAAGTACAATGATACTTAAGAGACCTGTACCAGGATACCCTGACCTGTTCTAACACAAGCATACAGTAGAATATCTGTGAATTATAATTGTAAACCATTAGTAGGGTTCTGATGTTGACCTAAAACACATTCTTAAAACTTTCTCTAGAAAATCATTCTTAAAATGATAAAAATGCCCTTTTTAATAAAAACTGCCCCTTAGGTTTCGAAGAAAAATCACCAAAGTAATTTGAATAACATTTTTGGAAAATTATGAATTAAGTTAATTCAAACTGTGTGAACGCATGACACTAGAATTTTGTCTTTTCTTAGTAAGATGTACCATGAAATCTCAAAAGTATCCTTGAAAATCACTTCCAAAAGCGAAGAATGTAAAATCTCTGAATGAAATGAATACAGTAAACAATATTCCACAAAGAGTTACTATTGAATTTTTACTTTGTTCATCTTTCAATCCTAGTATTGAGCATTGCAATTTGAGAGCATAATCTAAATGAAAATGTAACTTTTTATTAAAAAACTGACAGAAAATGCTAGTCCAACTACATGTATAAAACATATTTGAAATTACGCCCAAGTACAGCATTTTGGCAAGTGAAGTTTAGGTGACATTGATGCCTGACTTTCTGCTCCCAAGTTCTAACCCTGGGTTAAGCAAATATTCAAATCTTGTTTCTGGAAACCCACATTTTATTATTTTTTGTCACTTTTGAAGCACTGGGATGTGATACATAAGTAATGAGCATAAAAGACAATGGTTGTCAGGCAGAAAAACTACAAAAATTCATAATTATTACACGACGACTTTTTCGTCACCAACCCTTACTTTACCTTCCGTATTTTGAGTGTTGGCTTCTGTATTTTACAAAACGGAAACCAAAACTTTCAGATGGGTGGGCCCAGACCCCCTGTGGGTATACTACTAGCATAAACATTCACTTATTTCCAAAGCTTTACACATACCTGGGTTCTTTTTAAGATATAGATTTTAGTAAGTTTTCCTACACTAATTTTGTCTGTCAAACATGAATACATAATAAAGATAATCTTATTCCATAAGACTTCACTTAAAGCAGGACAGAAAATCTAATGTTTACTGTACAGTCTAAACATGAAACCAATTACAAAAATATTTGAGACAAAAAATTGCTTAAAACAGATGTGAAACAATGTTATTATTTTTAAAATATAGAAGAAAAAAACTAAAATATTATTGCATTGAAAGGTTTTGGCTGATATCACTTAAAACGAAACTAGGTGTGCAAAACATGCCACTGATTTTGAATAATACAGAAATAAACCTGTTTTGTATTTTTCGCATGTACTGATGTTCATTTAGCAAATTGTTTTGATTTCTGAACCTTCAGAAATAAAATATTACAACTGTAGATATAATTTGAATGTCATAACACTCAAATTGTAGGATAAAATTCTTGAAGCAACAAATATAATTAAGTTAAAACATCAACATAAAGATCTTACAGTTCGGAAACTCGAAACAATTTGACAGAATCTGATCGTCTGGCAGAATCCATCTTACGTTATTATTGACGAACAAATTTTAAAACAGGTGAGAAAAGATGTTCTACGGATTTAACAATTTCTATTCACGAAGAATACGAATAAGGGAATTGAAAAAATATTCACCCACTCAAACCACAAAATACTAACTTTTACTCAATGGATACGATGACAACCTGACTAAATATTACTAACTTCAAAATCGATTAAACTTACCAGAGGATTTTTGGTCTCGTTGAACGCAATCTTAATAGCTATTGCGATACAAAGTTGGACACAGTTTAATCAAGTGTTTAGACTAAACTATGTGTAGAATTGTGAAGAAAACACCTGGATTCTCACAGACTACGCAAAAAAATCATAACACAAAATTCAGCCGTCAAACTTGTTGCCAAACCACTCGAATTATAGTCATAGGAAAATCCCTTGCCAAAATACTTTAGATCGACTTGACTCAGTACTGTGTACTTTTCAGTTAGAAAATATTTTATTAAAAGTAAGATTGAAAAATAATTATGGTAGTAAAATAATGGATAATTGATTATTTATTTCAGCGAGTAAAGTTAAAACAGTATACCGTAGAATAAACGTGTTTACCGCATTTTAAGTACTAAAGGTTTACTTACTTGATAGCATACCTTCCGTATTTAGATATAGGTAGGTATTTTAATTAACATCGCACTGGGAGTACCATAACGTACTATTTGCGACGGTCCGGGATCAAACCCGAAAAGAAAGATCCGAGGACAGTATCACGTAATTTTGAACCACGATCAGATGACGAGGTCACACCTGAGCTGGCACCCTACTCTCCAAACTTCCATACTAGGCCGACGTGAGGACATTTGAGGCCACGACAGATTTAACGGGCACCATCCCCCTTAGTACACGGTGGTCTTTGGTTGGATTCGAACTCACAACCCTCCGGTTAGCTAATCCGTTGCTTGCCAACCGGGCTACCGTGGCCGATAGCATACCTCTGTACCAGTAACAGGATAGTTGATAAACCCCTTATAAAATACTTTGCCAATAGCCCGTTGTTTTGCTTCAGTGAGACGATAATTAAATACCTACCTACTATAGCTTTTACATTTGGAAGACCTCGTCATCTGACCGTGGTTCAAAATTACGTGGTGTTGTCCTCGGATCTTTCCCTTTGGGATTGATCCCGGACCGTCACCAATAGCCCGTTGTGTTGCTCCAGTGTGACGTAAATTGAAATACCAAATACCATTTGGAAGAAACTGCATTACATGAAAAACTTTTCGGATTTCATCGGTCCTCTCCATAGATGCGAACGATTTCTCTATAGGTTGGTTCTCTTGCCCTCGGTCCCAGATACTACGGTTCTGGAGACCCCTTTGTGGATGGTAATGGTAATTAACGTCGCACTGGAGCAATACAACGGGCTATTTGCGACAGCCAGGGATCAATCCCCAAGGGACAACACCCAATTTTGAACCACGGTCAGATCAGATGACGATTGTGTGTGTAAAAAGCTATACTATACGTAGTTACCGCAGAAGGGAAGTTTTTCGAGAAAGCTAGTAGGGACACCTACAGTTAGCTAAGGAGATATAACCTTTAGACCCGAAAAAAAAAGCAAATATATCCTTTTCTTTTATGGCCACGGTGGCCCGGTTGGAAGAGTAACGGACTGGCAACCGAAGGGTTGCGAGTTCGAATCCAGCCAAACACCGTCGTGTACAAAGGGGGCTGGTGCACGTTAAATCTGTCGTGGCCTCAAATGTCCTCACGTTGGCGTGGTGTGGAAGTTTGGAGAGTGGGGTGCCAGCTCAGGTGTTGCCTCGTCATCTGACCGTGGTTCAAAATTACGTGGTGTTGTCCTCGGACCTTTCCCTCTGGGATTAATCCCGGACCGTCGCCAATAGCCCGTTGTGTTGCTCCAGTGTGACGTTAATTGAAAATACCAAATACCTTTTCTTTTAATTCATGGGAGGGAGGGAGGGAATTTCAATTAACGTCACACTGGAGCAACACAATGGGCTATTGGTGACGGTCCGGGATCAATCCCAAAGGGAAAGATCCGAGGACAACACCACGTAATTTTGAACCACGGTCAGATGACGAGGCAACACCTGAGCTGGCACCCCACTCTCCAAACTTCCACACCACGCCAACGTGAGGACATTTGAGGCCACGACAGATTTAACGTGCACCAGCCCCCTTTGTACACGACGGTGTTTGGCTGGATTCGAACTCGCAACCCTTCGGTTGCAAGTCCGTTACTCTTCCAACCGGGCCACCGCGGCCCTTCTCCAAACTTCCACACCGCGACAGCTCAGGTGTTGCCTCGTCATCTGACCGTGGTTCAAAATTACGTGTTGTCCTCGAATTTTTCCCTTTGGGATTGATTCCGGACCGTCACCAATAGCCCGTTGTGTTGCTTCCCCAGTGACGTTAATTAAATTACCTACTTATCATAACAAATCTCAGGTGAGTATGCAAATGGATGTGAGTGTAAGACTGAAATGACTCGTCGGACTAAAAAGTCCTCGTAAAGCAAATCCCAAACATTGTATCAATGAATTCGATTGGTATTGTTCTGCCAACATGGTCCTTTGACAATTTGAACTAGCTAAGGTGATTTTGATTTTCTATGTAGGAAGGTTGGTTTTATTGCGCAAGGCCATTTGGCCAAGCTGCGCCAAACACAAGACAATGTCAAGTAATTGTGAAAAGGATGAGAAATGGAAAGATCGCTTGGGCAACTGAGTCGGGACCCTGTTTACCAGAGGCTCTACGTAGTGAGGAGCTGTTTTGAGAATATCAAACACAAAACTAAGAATCTTATTAGTTCATAACTGCATCACGCTTTGGTCTGAAAACAGTGAGCACTAACAGATGAATACAATTCGTGCGCTTGAAGCTTATTTACCCTGTTAAAATATCTATTTTAACATTATTTCAAAAACAATCATAATTAAAAGGATAGTAAATAATTCCAAAATATAAAATTATTTATTTGTAATTATAACAATTTTGTAATTGAAGAGTAGTTTTTAAGACGTTTCCAGTGTAGTTTTTAAGACAAAATTGAGGATTAATTCTGAGATTTTATACAGAATTAATCTCCAATTTAAACCACTGCCAAGGAACAACTCAATTCCTACAGGATATAAAAAACAATATGTATTTAGTGGTTTATTAAATACAGATAGATATAAGTAAACTAAAAAAATTACCCCTATCTGTGTGTGTGTGTGTATTTAATATCTAAATAAAAAGAAAATTCGATAAAGCTTACAACATACTTTCAAATAAAATTCTAAGTATTAATCTTAGTAAATTGCTTTTAAAAATCATTTACTCCAAGATATAAGTTTATAAATTATTTTAAAAAATTCTTTATAGCTAGCTCTAACTTAATGCCAGTCAAATGTATCTGCATAATAAAAGATCAGATGAAATAAACCATAGGGACACTGTCACAACCAGACAATGTAGTATTTTATGTAGGATACACACAAGTCAGTAACAAAACATAGTTTATTTTCAATAATTAAACTTTTAAAAGTTAACACTTCATCAGCCAACAATTATTATAGATGTTAGTTACACTGGCACAGTATTTAAAATTTTCTAGACTTTTGCATGGTTTAAAGAATGAATAAAATTTTAATCAGGTGATGTTCTTGGTAATACTTGTATGTACATATAAGTAAATAAAGGTTTGTTTTAAACAAGAAATCAAATAAGGTATTAACATGGTCCCCTTTTCTTGATAACAGATACCATGCAATACTATATCTATTGTGCTGTTTTATATCAAGATCTAATATGATGGAGCTCCTAAGTTTGTGAAAGGTTTAAAATTTTATATGGACATACAAACATGATTATTTTAATGATTTAATTCAATATTTTAATTAGATACAAAGCAATATTTCTGCTAAGGAAAATTAAACAATTGTTCCCCTTTTTGCTATCTAACAATGTAATTGGTTTTCAGCATAAAACTTTCTCTTAGAGATTCAAAAGTTCTAAGCGATTTTACGAAGTCAGAATGTTTATAAAAATTTAGTCCATACTTAGCATAAAAAATTATTTATCTTTGATAGAAAAATTAGTAAGCTGCTTTTAATTTTTCAAAGTCAATAACTATGTAGTGTAAGTTTTGAAAGGAGTCTAGTTTTGTTTATTTGAAAGGACTATAGAAATCCAGTCATTTATATTTTTCATGCACAAAAATTTTGCATATAGCCGTAATACACTTGTATCAAATAGGTACCTCTTTTTTTTAAGTATCCAATACACAATTTCTTTTTCTACTTATTTCTAGACCAAGGCCAAGAGGTTTCCTCTCTTGAACCACTTGTAAGGATCGTTTTCTTAATTTCAAATAGAAGTAGCCTTGCTTTTGAGAATTATAAATAATTTTTCATCCACTTATTAGAGTTCATTGCCTTTTTAACTGTAAATATATAAATTATTCTTAAACTTACTCTGTTCGTCCGCCAAATTATTTTATTTTCAGCTGTTCGCTTTTGGTGCTTCAAGGAGGTCTAGTGCCAGTCACTTGAGAATTTCTCGTGGGCCTTCATATTGCACAACAGTAATTTGTATTTAAAGTTAACTTGTATTTGATAATCATACAAAGAATCTTCCATAAATCAGTATACATGAAAAAATAATATATATATATATATATATATGTAAGCAAAATAAACAAAACATGACATAGAACATAAATATAGATGTTAAACTAACGATGACCAGCAGTTTGCATCCCCCTGACATTTGCACAGAAACGTGCGCGTGTGGAGTTTGGAACATCTGCAGTGGAGTCGACAATAGTGGCTCAATGTCATGTTCAGTGACAAGTCCAGATTTATTCTGCAAACTGATTTCCGTTGTACCATGATCTGGAGAGAACGTGGAAAGCGTTTTCACCCAGGAAACATCACGGAAAGACATAATTTTCCTTCAGGGGAGTCATGGTCTGGGCATGCATGCTGGACTGCCAGACCTCCACATTTTTGACATTGGTACTGTTACCAGTCAAAGATACAGAGACGAAGTCCTTGAGCCTATCGTTCGCCTGTTTCGAGGTGCTGTCGGTCCTGGTTTTATATTCATGAATGATAACGCGCCTCCTCAACGTGTAGCCCTGGTCAACGCCTTCCTTCAAAGTGAAGATATCCACCGCATGCAGTGGTCTGTCAACTCTCCTGATCTGAATCCTATAGAGCATGTGTGGGATGTGCTCGGGAGACATTGAAGCCCTCTGCTACCCACCAAGCTCCATTCTGGAATTGAAAACTGCTCTTCGTGAGGCTTGGAACTCTGAGCACACAACTCATCCATACCCTCATCGAAAGTATGGGAAATCATTGTGCAACATGCGTGGATACCAGAGGTTCCCACACACCATATTAAACTTCAGCATCACATTGTTTTAATCATTCTGTTTCACTAAAGTTGACACTCGTATTGTGAACCTTTTTCTTTCAACCCTTTTCTTTGGATAAAAGTTATTATATCCTTGTTTTGCATTGTTTTCTTCTTCGAAAACCCTATTACACCCATATACCACGTTTCCTTCCATTCCGGTGTAGATTTTCTGAAATATTCACATAAAAGGCAATTATGCTTAACTTTTGGACATGAGTGTAGTTCTTGATTATTGCATGCATAGAATTTGCAATTTTTAGGGATACATTGTATACAAAAAGAAATACATGTTTACAATGAACAATTCAAAGAATTTTAGTCAATATAGACATAGGTCATCAACATTGTTAGTCACCTTCTGAGAGAAATTTAATAATATCATGTCTTTAATGAAGTCTTTAAACCAATATTTAGCACAATATTTAGCACCAAAACAAATTTAAAATAAGACATTAGTTATTTTATTAAATAATGTTTATAATATCTACAAATAATATTTTCATAACATGCACACAAATACTTTCACATATATTTCTAAAAAATAACTTTTAACAAATTGACACAAATCGTTTTTAAGTACCAACTGGATTTAAGTCAAGAAGGAATGAATACCTTTGATCATTTAATACAAATCTGGGTGCTAAAGAAGTATCAGTACTAGAAATTATCTCAGATGAAAAATATTTACTAATAAGATCTATTTCTGCAGCTTGTTCGATCACAGACACATTTCCCAAAAAATTGAATGGTAAAGAGGAAGTGCCATTCCTTAAAAATGAGACATATTTGTTTATATTTTTTTGAATACATTCTTTTCTGCAACACAAATTACACTGCCAACCACTGGGAAAATAACTTCTTCCAATTGACCAATTTTTTAGAGGCCAATGTGATTTTTCAAATGCTTTTCTGTGATGCAAATCATTTAGGCAGTTATTTGTTAAAAATTTCATTACATCAAAATCACACATGGAAGCAATATATTGGAAAGTGCAACCTAACGGCCTGAAAGGAACAAATTTAGAGTTTGCACTGTTAATTTTGATTTGTCTCCAAAATTTAAACAATAATGGTCTAAGCTCAAAAGAGAATGGTTCAGGGAAACCATCATAAAGCTTTAAAAATAATAAAACATCTTTTGATACAATAGAGGACACATGAGAAAACAGGAATATATCATCTGGACGGAAATTAGCTAATTTCTTCCAACCAACAGTCCATAATTCATTTAACATTAATATAGGCCAGTTATTTGTTTTGTACTCAATACTTTTGTTTAGTTGAATAGGTATTATTTTACTCTGGCATTCAATTAAGTATCCAGCCTTGAACATATTTAATATAGAAGGATTATGATCCTTTTCTTCAACAGTTAGAAATAGATCAACAACAGAGAAGATATTATGTATGTTAATATCAAGAAGTTCTATATGATCATCAACAGCAAATGACACGATAATTCGACGAGGTTTATCTCTTCTCCTAATTTCAACACCTCCATTCGTACCATCTTGTAAATAACTGGAATTCCACACAGCAGCAGGAATTCCACAGTCTAGTCCAAACCAATTGTTTACACAAATGCACTTTTTATTCTTCTTCGATTCTGTTAAATCCACTCCATCGCGAAAGCACCAGGAATCAGTTTTGATTTCAATATAAAAAGGAGCCATATCTTTGGCATTAAGAAAGGGTATATGGAAAAGAGGAACATGATAAATAGCTGTATACTCAGGTTTCACAGTATTAAATTTAGATTCATAGCTTAAGTTGGACAAATGACTGCTTTTGAAAAAAATAAACAGAATAACACCAATATTGATGACAACAAAAATGAAGAGTGCCTTCTTCCCTTGTCTTGAACTAAGAGGCAAGCATTTTGAATATCTTTCTTCTTTTTCCTATGGAAAAAGAAAAATTAATAAGTAATTAGATTCTAAAAGCTTGCACTGTCAGAGGAGTATCTAGAGAAAATAGCACTCGGGGAAAAGGCTGAAATTGCATTCCGTCCAAACATCCGACAGCAATTTGTTTTACAATTTTACTAAAAAATTAGATAAAAAAATAAAAGTCAAACTCAACGCAAGCTTATTACTAAGCTACCACTATGAAACTTTTCAAACACTTCTCTTTCTATGCTTAACTAAAGCAAGATCAGTCTGCTTTAACTCCTGAAGACTTTCAAATACAACAAAAGCTTTTTTAATTGTTTTACCCATGCAAATTTTGCTGTCATTTATTTTCTCTCTTTTTAAAGTACAAGAATTTTCTTGTAAAATCCTAGTTAATGGTGCTGGGTCGGCATGATTTCAACTTTTAATCACCAAGCTAATGTCAAATGGTAATGGTTAGATATGGCGAAACATTTTATAAGTTTTAACAATTATTGTACATTTGTGATAACAGTTACCATTAAGATTCTTATATATATATAAATAGTTAATAACAAACAGTGAATAAATTTACCAATTAACTGTAAGAAACTGACTTTAATGGCTAATTTAAGTAGTTAGTAAATGCTTCAATGTAATTTCAACTCTTATTTCACAAACTTTCTAATGAATGGGAAATCAGTATCTAGATTACGGTTTTAAAGATTGATGAGTAGTATTGTTAGCGAAACATATATTGTTTCCAAAATTTTCCTAAAGTCATTACTTAGCTCTAATTTTTTCAAATGTTGGTTAGAAAACATGCAGCCTGCTTTGCTTTCAATTATAAAAAAATATTAGGTAGGTATTTAATTAACGTTGCACTGGTGCAACACAACGGGCTATTGGCGACTAAAAAATATTAGATGCTTTGTGTTTAAATTCACTCCATGAGTGCCTGTGGAATGAATTTAAACACAAAGCATCTAATAATCGACTACGGGATAGATGTCCTATAGTCACAGGCCCTGTCCGTCCTAAGAAAACCCAGAACTAAAAGCACCAGATTAAACTTGTATTTAGAATTTCTACCAGTAATTTTCTGGCATCGAGAAGGCTGGTAATATGACAAACTCATGTTCACAGACAGGCATGGAAAATAATAAGTTAACTATATAAAATATTTGAATTCATTGTGCGAATTCATCTTGCACAAAAAACGTTTACAGCATAAACATAAACAGAATTTTAACTTTCAATGTAAGACTGCATTGTTCAGAAAACCTAATAAGAATTTGTCAACTGCTCTGAGAAATTATCAGAATCAGCCTGAAAAGGAAAAGTTCAGATTGGTATATATAAAGGCTGTTAAGAGCTTTGAAAAACTTAAGGCTTCGAGTATTTAATTGTTGACCTATTCATGTAGTTTACTTTTATAGCTTCTTCAGCATGAACATGTTGCACTCAATCACCAAAGCAAGTAGCGATTTTGATGTTTACCATTTTATTTCTAAAGAATTTGCTCAATTTTTAAAACTAAAATTGACTTTACTTTAAGATTTGGTGCACAAAATGTGATAAACGAAATAGCACTTATTCTCTCCAGTCCAAATTTTATTGCGGAAAAGTTGAATAATTTGAAATAGCCCAATAATTATTAGGGGACGTTATCGTGGTAACATTGATCCAAAATTTGAATGAAATGCCTCAAAAAGAAAGAAAAATTTGGATTGCAAATGTTTAAATGTACACCCAAACATTAAACATACACATCAAGACAGTAAGATTTTGCAATACTTCTTAAATATTTGTTCTGTTACTCACCATGAAAATTTGCGTTCTATGTTCTAGAATTCATAAGAATGAATTGTTTAACGAAATTTAAAATTCTTAATAAATCTTGATTTTGAATATTCGAAATATCTCCATGGTCTGGATTAAACAATTAACTTGGTTTCGAATTTGAAAACAAAGAAACCGTAAAGCAACTAATTCACGGAAAAAAATGTTTCATTTTCGAGCAAAAATGAGTCTCATTACAGCGAGTTTTAAAACACGATTTCGAAAATGTTTGCGAGTTCCTGCTTTAAATGTTTGTTTTCGTTGCATTGCCAATGACAGTGTCTCAATACTGTTATTCTATTTAACTCTTTATATCAGATGAATGAGTGAGGGTTCGTGACACTTTCGTCCACCGGTAGGAAACCAAGATCAATTTGATTGACTGATGGGATGTCAGAACAGGTAAATGCTAAAGTTGGACGAGCCTGCAACGGCAATTACACCGGACGTCCTGACATTATTATCAGATTGGGCACAAATGCACCCTTTGGGCTGCTTTTTACCTTGTTGTGCGCCACAATTTTGCATTTGGCGCATTTTTGGCTCACGTTAATATTCCACGCAGATGGTATTTGGTATTGGTATTTTCAATTAACGTCACACTGGAGCAACACAACGGGCTATTGGTGACGGTCCGGGATCAATCCCAAAGGGAAAGATTCGAGGACAACACCACGTAATTTTGAACCACGGTCAGATGACGAGGCAACACCTGAGCTGGCACCCCACTCTCCAAACTTCCACACCACGCCAATCTTAAAAGTGGACTGCACAAAATTTGTTTTCTCATGAGAGGTATTTTCTGTCAAGGTTGATTAAATAATGGTAACGGAAATGTTTCTGCAGTGATACGTGTATCCTGTACGTATTCGGGCCGCGGTAGCCCAGTTGGAAGAGCAACGGATTAGCAACCGGAGGCTTGCGAGTTCGAAGCTAGGTCCACCCAAAGAACGTAGTATTCACGGGGGCTGGTGCATATTAATCTGTCGTGGCCTCAAATGTCACGTTGGCATGGTGTGGAAGTTTGGAGAATGGGGTGCCAGCTCAGGTGTTGTCTCGTCATCTGACGGTGGTTCAAATTTACGTGGTGTTGTCTTCGATCTTTCCCTTCGGGATTGATCCAGGACCGTCGCCAATAGCCCGTGTGTTGCTCCAGTGCGACTTTAATTTTCTACCTACCTACCTGTACGTATTCTGAACGGAGTAGGTATTTAATTAACGTCGCACTGGAGCAACACATAGGGCTATTGGCGACGTTCCGGGATCAACCCCGAAGGGGAAGATCCGAGGACAATACCACGTAATTTTGAATCATGGTCAGATGACGAGTTTTTAACGTGAAATCAGTTGGCTTGTTTTCGAATACGATTTCAACACTTCGCCAGTAAAATTCCAAAGAATAAATTCCGAATTGCTATTTGATAGTTGATTGGTCAAACCGATAAGATAAAACACCAAATGTCGCTAAAATGGCGATGAACTGCATTTTAAGGTAACCCCGAATGTGTTATGAGAGAACATTTGGGTAGTAGAAGTAAAATCTTCATCTTTCATCTGGTTTATTCGATAACACTGGAAATCCCTCTCATTGTATTTTTGGTGTGAAGTTACGTGCAATATACAAATATACAGTGGACTCCCTCTTAACCGGCCACTTCGGGACAGGATCCAGACCGGATACCGATTTGGCCGGTTAAACCGTCGTTCCCTTAATAGCATTAAAATACACTCCCGAAATCGTTTTTATTATAATAAAACTAATTATATAGCCTATTTTATTGTAATATGATATGTATAATTGAGAAAACTTAACCTGGAAGAACTTCCTTTGTTGGAAAACTAAACACATGTTACTGTAGGCTACTGTATTTACAGTACATAATTGGCCAGTGGCGGCCGGTTAAAGTGGAGGCCGGTTAAAAGGTGGCCGGTTAAGAGGTAGTCCACTGGGGGTATTCACACTGGAAACACTGTATTCACACTGTATGAAATACAGTGCACAGTTATGAAATACAGTGCACAGTTATGAAATACAGTGCACAGTTATGAAATACAGTGTACAGTGTGAATACAGAGTACAGTTATGAAATACAGTGGGAGTCCACTGTATTTCATAGTATAACAGTACACTGTATTCACACTGGAGTGGAGTCCACTGTCAACACAGTATACATCATATTTCACAGTACAGTTAAACGAACACACGGTAAATGAATAACCTCAGGGGGTAGTTGAATTACCGTCCCACTGGAGCAACACAATGTACTCGTCATCTGACCGTGGTTCAAAATTACGCGTTGTCCTTGCTCTTTCTTTTCGGATTTGATCCCGGACCGTCGCCAATAGCACGTTCTGTTGCTCGAGTGCAACGTTATTTAAAAATACCTAATACCTAGCAACACTATGTGCTATTGGCGACGGTCCGAGATCGATTCCGAAGGGAAAGATCGAGGACACCTCGTGATTTTGAAACACTGTCATATGACGAATAACAAGATACTTTGAAACCTTAAGGAAGAATATAATTTATTTATTTATTAATTTCCTTCGAAGTAAGTAATAGCTCATGTGTGACGAAAATTCAATTACCTACCTACAAAGTAAGAATTGTACCTTGTGGTGTTCTTGCGCAACATTACGTGTTGAGTTCTATGTATTCTTAATTAAATTCATTCCCAAGAGTTAGTCTGTTATGACGAAGCAAAATGAGAAAATTGGCGCAGTATTCTGGGAAATGTAAAAAAGGATGGGAACGAAAACCCTCAATTCAAAAGTAAGGTTTTTGAAATTTGACTCAAATTACAATACCTTTAAGAGAGTTGATAAAACAAAATGCAGATTTTGATGGAAATTTGAGCATACTACAGCATTTAATAAAATTAAGGAAGTACTCATCAGAGCCCCAGAACTAAAAGTTTTTAATAGTTCTCAAAGTATCACTATCCAGTGTGATAGTTCAAAAGATGGGTTAGGTACATGTTTAATACAAAATGGGTAATCTGCCTCTTTTATGTCTAGAAGCCTCACTGAATGTGAGAAAAACTATGAACAGATAAGAAAAAGCTGTTGGCTATAGTATTTTCTTTTAAAATGTACTACAATTTTATATAGGTCGACACACATTTATACAAAGTGACTATAAGCCTCACATCTATTGTAAATAAACCTATATCTAAAATCTCATTCAGGCTACAGCGAATGCTATTAAAACTTTTAAAGTAGGATTATGAAGTGCAATATGTACCTGGAAACAAAATGTACTTGGCATATACTTTATCACGGGCATTTAATAGTGATACTCGGGTCAACGATGACCCTGAGATGGAAAATATTGTACATAGTATAGTCAAATATCTACCTATGAGTAAAGTTAGGCTAATACAATTCAAGAATGAGACAGATCAGGACAGTGAATTGCAAAGTGTCATTAAGTTCACCATAGAGGGTTGGCCTAAGGGAACCAAAAATATGTCACACAATTTAAAATTGTACTTTAAATCACAGGGTGATCTTCATGCTAATGAAGGTTTATTATTTCTAAGTGATAAGATTGTTGTCCCTAAGACATTAAGACAACAAATGTTAATGTTGATCCATGAAGGCTACTTTGGAATTGAAAGGTGTAAACGACGACCCAGAGAAGTGATGTATTGGCCGGGCATGAACACTGACATAAAATCTGTAGTGTCACATTGTGAAATATGTGAAAAATATAGACTTTCCAATGTCAAAAAGCCTTTACAACTGCATTCTGTTCCTGACAGACCATTTGAAAAGATAGGGGTGGATATTATGGAATTTAGGAATCTAAGTTATGATATAATTATGGATTATTATTCCAAATGGATTGAAGTTTCAGAGCTACGAAATGAAACAGCTACTGAAGTAATTAATGTTCTTAAGGATATGTTTTCAAGATACGGAATTCCGAATATAGTTGTTTCTGATAATATGCCATTTAATAGTTATTTGTACAGAGACTTTGCTAACACTTGGGACTTGGAGTACATGTTTACCAGTCCATATTTTCCACAAAGTAATGGTCAAGCTGAAAGGGGGATGGGTATAGCTAAATCCATATTTAAAAAGACTAAGGAAGAAAACAAACACATAATTTTGTTGGCCTAATGGAATGTAGGAACACATCTATATCAGGACTTCACCTTTTCCCAGCTCAGTTAATGTTCAGTCGAACACTGCGAACTAAACTTCCTGTAACAAACAATCTGCTTAATGCAGAATTGTTTAGTAATGCAAGAGGGCTGTTGACTAAGCGTCAACAAACCCAAAAAATGGTTTCATGATCGTTCTGCAAAATCTCTGAGTAAACTAAGCCCAGGTGATACAGTACGAATGCAAAACATGAAAACGAAGACGTGGGAACCTGCAATAGTAATCTCTCAAGATCCAAACCTATCCAAACTATACACAGTTAAGAATCAACTGGGAAAGGTTTTTAAAAGAAATAGAAAACACCTGATTAAATCAAATAGTAATTTTAACGAATACCGTGGTGATTTTAATATTGAAAACATACCTGATGTAATAGGAAGCAACATAACAAATCAAAGTAATATCATAAATAATAATAATTCTAATGTAACTTACTAAGAGTGAACGCATTTGTAGAAAACCTAGATATTTAAATGACTGTGTTGTAACTGAAATGTATATTTGAAAATTTGTGTACCTATGTATGTTATTGTATTGTAACTGTATATCATTATGTGTGTAATTGCTATTGTATCATAATGTAATCTTGAAATGTGTACTCGTATGTTAAATTGTTTATTGTACACATCTAAAGGGGATGTAATAGAATTATAACTACTCAACTCTACTCAGAGGGTTGCAACACCTCAACTCGTGCATTCCTACAACGGACGCTCTCAGTACATCACTAATGCCAAAACGTTAAGACCTTAATAAATAATGTGTTAATCCTTCATGACTAGTAATCATTAACAGAACATGACAACGTGAAGGTAGTCATGCAGTCCTCTATGAGTACGACTAGGTCACCGACCTTTACATTATTCTTTTGAAATCTCCACTTGTTACGTTGTTGTAACTCACTTAGGAAGTTACGATGCAATTTATTCCAAATGAGTTGTATCAAAAGGGTCACCCTTTGCCACTGTTTTAGGGCATTCTCGTTCAAATTACACTGCTGGCCACCCAAATTGCAACACCAAGAAAGACAAGAGATATCACAACAAAATTTATTTTGTAGATAACATGTTGACCAAGTATCAAATGATTAAATTTATAGACTTCTGTGAAGTGTGGTTCCTGCCAAAATCAGTAGCCAGAGTAGCCGCCATTGTTGGAGATCACCGCTGCCACACGCCTCGGCATTGATTCAAAGAGACTTTGGATGTGTTCTTGGGGTACAGCAGACCAAGCAGCTTCCACACGTTGCCAAAGTTGATCTGGTGTGGCAGCTGGGGATGTATTCTGGGTCAATCGTTGAGCAACCATGGACCACATGTTTTCTATCGGCGAAAGATCCGGAGAGCGAGCTGGCCAGGGAAGCAATTCAATCTGGCGATTGACGAAGAACCCTTGGGCAATGCGTGCCACGTGTGGTCGCGCATTATCCTGTTGAAATATGGCTGTGGGCAAGCCCTGAAGGTAAGGAAGGACAACTGGCTCCAACACCTCGGAGATGTAGCGCTGGCTGTTTAAAGTACCGGCAATGCGTACTGGAGGAGTGCGAGAGTGATATCCAATACCGCCCCATACCATAATACCCGGTGCAGGACCAGTGTGGCGGTGCATAACGCAGCTGTTCAGCATCCTCTCTCCACGGTGTCTCCAGACTCGAATCCGACCATCGTGGTGTTGCAGACAGAAGCGTGACTCGTCAGTAAAGACAATTTCATTCCATTCTGCCGTCCACATCCTTCTTTCATCGCACCATTGGCGGCGGAAACGTCTGTGGTTCTGCGTCAAGGGTAGACGAAGCAATGGACGTCTTGCGGACAGACCACTCTGCTGTAAACGGCGTCGAATGGTATGCGCAGACACTGGATGATGCGGTACAGACTGAATGTGCTGTGCTATGGTTCGTGATGTGGCTGAGCGATCCGTCACTGCCATACGCACAATATGCCTGTCATCACGTGAAGTGGTGCACTGAGGTGGATGCGATCGAACACGTCGGTCCGTCGTACCCTCCTGCATCCAACGATCACATATCCGCATTACAGTTGTTTGGTTTCGTCCAACACGACTACCGATTTCCCTGAAAGATAATCCACAATCTCGGTAGGCCACTATCCTTCCTCTGTCGAACTCGGATACTTGATCAAAAGATGATCGCTGTTTTCTACGAGGCATAATTGATCGTTTTTTTGAAAAAACCACAAGAAAAACACAATTGCCGTACTTGAAATCGTCGAAATCTCCAAGCCTTAAATAGCGCTTTGAAGTGGCGCCACAGGCGCGCGTGATGTGCGTCTGCGCTGAAATTCTAATCATTTGCATATCTCACCTCCGCTAATGCATGTTGTAAATTTCATATTATTTGCATGCTTCCTTCAGGGTGTTGCATTTACGGTGGCCAGCAGTGTAGATGTATAAACATTTTAGATGCAATTTTCTTTGATATAACGATTTTTATTTTAAAAGTTAGATGTTTTAACTCAAAAAATAATTATATATTAAAAACTCTTTATATTTTACTCAAAAATTAGTTATAGATACTATTACACATATTTTAATACTGAAGATTGAAAAAAATGTTTCACAATTTTTTTTTTAAACATACTTTAGATATTACAAACATTTAAATGCAGATTTGCTCTTTATTTATTTTAATTTTACAATTGAGACATTTTAAAAGTTTGATTCTTAAAGTGTGTTTTATGCATAGTAAAAAAATAATAATTAAAACCTATAAGAGTAAAAAATATTTGTTTGCTTTTATTTGAAACTTTGCATAAGATGGAACATGATGATTCGCTATGAAGATGTTTCCTTGTACATTTGAAGTAGTAAAAAATAGTATTGAAAACCATTTGTTCTTGAAATTCTAAATTAAATGTTCGTTTTTAATGGTTTTTTGCAAACCATACATTTTACTGAACATAAACTTCCTTTTATTTATTTGAAAACCTTGTTCATATTGTAAAGTTTAAATTGCGGAGCAAAATACCAATACTGTACAAAGTTATGAAGTATTTTACAAGATACTTTGTATTGTTCTCTTAATTTTAAATGTACTACATTGCTACATTAATGGATAATATGTAGGTTTTCTATTTTTTTAAAAATAATATGTACATTTCTGTGCTGCTGAGCCAATTAACTTTTGCCCCTTTCTTGATAATCTAATATGCATAATTTAAAGATTTACTCATACCTCTTATAGTTTTACACATGAGTAAAATTAAATAAGTGAAAATTTTAAATATTAATGTATTTTAAAATGAAAAAATATCATTGAAATAATGGATTAAATCTGAATCCTATATATCCTTAAAACAATCTCTGCAAAGACAAGCACATACAATTCTAAACAGATTGAAGGAAGCCACATGGAAACAAAGTAAATTAGAACACATTTTAATAGAAAAACATCATGATTCATATGTTTTACAAAAATAAAGCACACATTGTAGTAAAAAAAC